>CM035797.1:32459110-33046610 GCA_020466265.1 Siphamia tubifer
ACATGTACCACAATGAATGCTTTGTATAATGTTATAATATCCCTGCACTGAGATATCTGCCTTTTTATGCATGCCACATGGCGTTATCCAAAAACTTTAGTCACAATTCAACACAGATGATAATGAAAGATATCATATACAATTAAATAAACAACCAAGCTTATGCAGATTTTTTTTTTTTTTTTTTTTACACCATGCATGAGTTCACTCGAGAAGTAAAAGCATTGAATTTACACCGATAATGAACTATATATTAAGGTTTTAAAGTTCTTTACAATTTATTTTTAATTTTTTTTTACAAGTGACTTAAATCATTTTGAGCCAAAAAAAATCAGCCATTGTTTTTGTTCTGTCTTCACATACTGGAAAAAATCTCAATCGTATCAACTGTATTTTTTAATTATTGTTTCTAGTCCAAATATTTCATCATACTTAAATAAGGCATAATCACCTAAAGAGTAGTGTTTCAGTGAGCTATAAGAATGAGATCTTCATTATTTTGTTTCAAGAACTATTACCACAATCATTTTCACTTGTTCCATTGGCAGATATTTTTGCGTGAATTAGGCAAAAAAATTAACAAGTGAAAATAATTTCTTGAAATAAGATTTTCAAGATCTATTGTCTAAAAATAACTTCTTATATATATCACTGAAAAGTTACTCTTTATGTGATTATTTCTTATTTTAAGTGTGATAAGATATTTGAATTGCTTTGTAATATTTAAATTTTTGTAGTGCAAATGAAACAATTTACTACTTTATTCCCTTATTTACTGGTTTATTTACTGGTCTCCAGAAGACATTACCTTGGTTTGAGTTCAGGTGATGGCTATCGGTACAGATTGCCAAATAATCCAAAAATTAAACAAATTACAAAACACTGCCTGGAACCCTGAGGAAGGAAGTCCCCTCTTCCAGGTCATTAAATCACAAATTAATTAGTGTCTGGAAAACTATCTGTAATCACTGCACATCGTCAACCATTATCAGAGATATCACCTCTGAGGCAGAGAGGAGTTACATCCTGTGGTGTAGACAAACACATCATGATGTCTGTTAGTTAGCAAGATAACTCAAAAATTTATGGATGGATCTTGATAGTTTGGTAATGGGGAGATCCGAAAGTTATTAGATTTTGGTGGTGATCTGAGGGTGGGGGTGTCAAGATAACTCAAAAACCTATGGACAGATTTTGATGAAATTGATGTTTTGGGAGTGTCACCGGGAACAAATGATTACATTTTGGTGGTGATCCAGAAGAGATCCTGTATTCTGGAATTTTATTTTATTGAAATTTTACATTGCGGGATATCTTCCAGATCACTACCAAAATTTCATTAGGAGGTACTCTAAAAGGTGCTCTTCCTCTAAAAACTCCAACTAGATTTGATTTAATTGTTAATACAAAAATCTTGCCAAATGACCAACTTTATATTCTTTTTTCACTAAGTTTTTTTCATTTTGCTGTTAGTGATATTTTATTCAGCATTTACCTTTTCATGTGTGAACTATATCACACAGCTGTAAACAAACAGAATGCACACTGTCTGCATCTGAAAACAGACTCATCAAAACATTTTTATCCCATATTCTTGAAGAGGAGACGAGGATATTGTTTTTTTTTGAGTGTGTGTGTGTGCGTGCGTGTGTGTGTGTGTGTTTGTTTGTCAGCAATTTTACACAAAAACAACTGGACCAACTTCAATCAAATATTCAGAAAAGGTGTGAGGTGGTCCAGAATTAGATCATCCCATAACATTTTGGTGAATGCAGGTCAAGACAAAGTGCTGAGAGTGAATAAGGTCTGCTTCTTCTCCCTAATTTTCAAATATGACGTTTCTTTTCTTGTTTTCTTTATTTGTTTGTTTGCTTCCTTGAATTTTGATTTCAATATCGCGTTGTGCGGGAAGGTCGATTGGTGGCAGTCAGGAAGCTTGTATTATTCCATATTTGGAATTCAATCAATTAAAAAATGATAAATTAGCTGTGATAATTCTACAGTATTGAGACTTATTTTGGCAGTTTTTGTAAACTCAGTATCAGTTCTGATGCTCTAGGCCATGTCACAGGGTAAAACAGATGATTTCAACGCCATGGCAGCAGTTAGCAGGATAAACAAGAGGACCAAAGGATTACGGAAAGGTCACAGTTTGGTACAGCTTGCTCTGTGTGTATGTGTGTAGGAGTGTGTTAACTGACAGTGCAATGAGGGATGAATTGCTGTCTGCAACACCTGGCTGGTAAGTGCAGATAAAAGTACAATACTGAGTTTGATCAGGCGTAACTGTGGTGTTAACGTGGGTGTGTGCAAGGTGTGGAAAGTACTACCCATACAGTGGACAGGGGATGGGCTAGGAGTTCTGTGGACAACCCTTAAGAGGTGCACAGTCTGCGTTGGAAGTGGATGTGATTGTTAGCGTATCAATCACACTTTTTTTTTTTTAAGTGCTTTTATTAGGTTTTAAGAGTCTTAATGGTTGTGGCCCCATTTACTTATCGGATCTGCTTTTAACATATGAGTTCTCTTGGACCCTCAGGCCCTCGGGTAGTAAGCTTTTAATTGTCCCTAGAGTTCATACTAAAAACACATTCAGTTTTTATGGCCCCAAACTATGGAACAGTCGACCTGAGGGTCAGAGGTCCGGTGCGAGTGTTCATATTTTTAAGGGTAAACTGAAAATCTACCTCTTTAACTTAGCTTTTAGTTAAAATTTAATCTTAACATTATTTCATTCTGCTATTTTATGAATTTACTTTTATTTTATTATGAGTATTTCTGTATTTATTCTATTCTTTTTAACTCTGTAAATCTTTTAATGATGATGTAAAGTACTTTGTGCTACATGCACCATGTATGAAAAGTGCTATATAAATAAAGTTTGATTGATTGATTGATTGATTGATATATGGGACAAGACTATGCAACAATTATTGCATCTGGAGCAGGATAGTTGCTTGAGCTTAATTTGTTATAAGTGTAGATTTATGTGGACCACATAAAGTATTAGTGAACTTTTGAACTGTTCTGTAAGTTTGACAGAGACAGAAAACATGTCTAGACTTCTGATGAAGCTTCTAGAAGTTTACAACAACTGATGGGATGTTGAGACGCAATATATTGTCTATTCTCTGTGACATGCAGCTATTACAACTATTTCTCTGAAAACCAAATGAGTTTGGAATAAAGCGAGAGTATTAGGAGTATATACAACATAGTCTGACCCAGAAAATGAACAGTCCACATCCTCATGTGTTATGATATTCTTAATCCCCAAAGAGCTCCTCATTTCCCAGGGGCTTCAGCCTTTTCTCATTTTGGTATGTTTTTTGATGAGCTAAGAAAATATAAGAAGGTATTTTTCTCTTATTAAATTAACCCATTTCATAAGGGCAGGAGGCCATGTTTTAGGTCTGGTCTTGAAAAGATAAGGCGTGGAAAGGCACTGACATTTAGCTCTTATGTTATTACAGGTCATTCCATATTTTTGAAAATGCTTTTGAATACAAATGCTAGTATTTGAAGTATTTTTTTTGAATTCAACATTAAAAAATGTAATAAAGTAGAAAACATTAAGTAAACATTCAAAAACTACCACCTGAAAGTGATTTCAGTAGATCTAGCATAATAACAGTGACATTGCACAAGGCAAATTAAACTGAATCTCTCTCCTGCACATACTCCAGAAAATAATGTGATTATCTCACATCCTTTACAATTCAAGAGGGAGGAAGTATTATGAGTTCAATGTGTGCATGATGCATTGTATTCATTCCATAATGAATGATCCAACATTCAATTAAAAACACTCTATTCATTCATTCATTCTATCATTTAAATTAGTTAAAAAGGCCTTAATGTCTCCATCTGCCTCTGTGAGACCCTTCCATGTTTTCTCAGGATTCTAGTGCATAGTCTATTTGAGGTCCATGACTCGTGGCATCATAAAGCACTAAGTGAGTCGTAGGCGGGAGGAATTAGAAGGAAACGGAAAAGACTGATGGGGCAGCTGTGTGAAAGTTGTGGGAATTCATGCCAGAAGCAGCTTATAAAGCATTGTTTTATAAGCTGTGGTGTCATAGTCGTAAATTGTAATTCACTACAACGACCTTTAGAGGCCGAAATAAATCACTGTCTCAGCAGACATGGTCGCCTGTGTACACAGTAGCAGTGGTAACCAGAGGATTATATAACAAGCCATAATTTACTCTGATGGGGGATGAAGGACATGAGATTTAAAACTAAATACGTATACTGATTTATTGTGTCAGTTTCAGTGTTTACAACCTCACAAAGCAAGTTTACCGAAGTGGATTTATCTCAATACCACAAATCCTCAAATGTCTATGTCCCCCCCCACATTTCTCATCTAAGATTCTTTGTGGGAACTCTATCATCATTAGTTGTTGTTACCATTTGTGGTAAATACTACTGTACATGCTGTATTTTAAGATCCAGAGACATGGTTGAGACCAAACATGTGTGCCACAGGAATTTCAAAACACCAGAGGTCCCAGAAAGGAAGTCATGGGAATCATTTTGTTCTTTGCTGTAATTTAAGAAGAGGTGATGGGAGGAAAAGTTGGGAGTCTGGTCCAGCTAATGTGAAATCACTGTTACAGATGAATACAAGTTGCAAAAAAAAAAAATGCTTTTATCTTTCATTTATTTCATTAAAATAAAGTAAAGCAGGTGTATAAATGGTAAGATGGAGAGGAGAATAGAAGGAATACTGTGAACAGTCCAGAACAACACATTGACAGTCTTATGTGGATATTAATATCAGTGTGTAATTTGCAGCAGCCACTCATATTTCTATCTCTGCACGATTTCTGTTTGACTCTAGGGAATGATTTAATAATATCCTGATATGAAGGGCTATAATTCATGATAAACTCCATTCAATATTGTCGTGGCATCCATACCTCCTGGGTGTAATTTTCTTTTCATATAATTGTCTTGTTCAGTTGCTGCTATTATGAGGAAACGAGAAAGTGGGAGGTATGGGGATAACATATATTATATTATTTGTAAATTCCCCTACAGTGGTATGATAATGGCAAGAGTAAAAGGTTGCAAGCTTTTATTTTTTGTATCTACAGGATTTGTAATTATCGCCTCCTTGTTTATACATTTTTCTTTAATTTTGGGTGCAATTAAAGAAGAAGATGCTTCATTTGGCATTTCATTACCTTTAGAAAATGATCCCTGCTAGAACACATAATTATGTTTTGAATGATAGTGAAACATAGTCCATTAAATGATTTTGTTTATGTCTGACCTTTCACTGGTTATACAATATTTACATGTAATACAGCCTGATGGTACATTGGTAAACAAATGAAATTGTGTCCATAGAATCACAATTAGACCTAAATGCTATCAAAATGCTATACATGAACCTTTACTTTAGCTCATACTGCAAATATCAAAATACAGTCATGGAAAAGATTATTGGACCACAATTGTTTTCCTCAATTTCTTCTTCATTTTAATGTCTGGTACAACTAAAGGCAATTATATTTGGACAAATATAATAATAACAACAAAAATAGCTCATAGGAGTTTAATTTAAGAGCTGATATCTAGGGATTTCCCCTGGTTTTCTTGATACTATATAACCAAAATAACTTTAGTTCTTGGGCGGCACAGTGGTGCAGTGGTTAGCACTCGTGCCTCACAGACAGAAGGTTGTTGGTTCTATTCTCACACCAGACCTTTCTGTGTGGAGTTTGCATGTTCTCCTCGTGTCTGCGTGGGTTTTCTCCAGGTACTCCAGTTTCCTCCCACCATCCAAACACATGCACTGCTAGGTTAACTGGTTAATCTAAATTGTTCATAGGTGTGAATGTGACAGTGATTGTTTGTCTATATATGTTCAGCCCTGAGATGAACTGGAGACTCATACAGGGTGTACCCCGCCATCACCCATTGTAGCTGTATTAGGCCCCCAGTGACCCCTGTGACCCTAGTGAGTCACAGGGGTTTCAGATGCGGTTTCAGATGACGAGATGAGACTTCAGTTCTTACATCAATATCTATGACATTGTACTGACAGAAAGTGTTTTCTTTTCTGTCTGTTTTACTCACATGAGTTACAGGTTTTACTCAGGAGTTAGTATTGGATTGAATAACTATAGTTTTTGATCACTTATGATGGTCTAATCATCTTTTTCCATGACTGTACATTATTGCATCCATAAAAATGAATAGAACAAGCTGCCTATTTATTTATACGGAAGGAATGGTAACAGTAATGTTTTTCTTTCTGTAAATCAGACTGGGAATTAATCACTTAAAATGAAATTAACATCAAGCATCAAGTGAAATGTGAAAATTTTAGTGAGTTTAGATATTATCGCATACAATAAATGTACCATGCATGTTTTCACAGTTGTAAAATATCAATGTAAAATCTTAAACCGAGACGCATATAAGTAACACATTGGGCAACAGCAGCTCTTGGACAAAACACTGTGTACTAGATACATCCAACATGATATAACATCATAAAGAAACACTATATGGAAGTACCTATACAAATGTTAACACAGGAGAATTATGCTATATTCACATATAGTAAGTATTACTGAGATGTAGTCTTATATATGGAGCACTTTTTTTCCACCTTCCTTATTATAAGCCTTTTCTTTGCTGTTTACAAAGGATCTTCTTAAAAGAACGTCTGAAATCATTATTAAATATAGTGTATATAACAGGGTTAAGTGAACTATTACAGTAACCAAACCAGAAAAACAGTTTGAACAATGTCTCTGGGACCTTGCACTTGTCGCATAAAGCAGTGAGAGTGTATGTGAAAAAAAAGGGAAACCAGCAGAGAACAAACACTCCCATAACCACAGCCAGTACAAATGTAAAGCGTCTCTCTCTGTACTGCTTTCCTTTCCACTTGCTGGCTCTCACACAGGGTTGCACCTCTGGCTTTGGGGAGCTTTCTCCAGGCTTCACTTCAGTCACTTTGTTCATTCTCAGACCTCTCTTCCTCTTCAGGGAGCACAGAGCTGTTTCGTTGCCATCAGAGGAAGAGGCTTCATCCTCCACGTCTACCCCATTAACATCTTCATCCTTTCCTTGTTCTGCTTCTCCCTTTTCTGCCTCTTTTCTTTCCAGGGGTTCCGAGTCATATTTTATGTCCTGCATGTTGCCATTTTCTCTTTGCCTTTCTCCTGGCAGGGTTCGTGATCTCTTCTTGGCAATCTGATAGATCCTAGCATATACCATAATCATAATGACACAGGGGGCAAAGAAAGAGGCAGTACTGGAGAAAATGATGTACCATTTCTCCTCATTAATTTTACACACAGGACAGTCCACTTTACCCTCATCCTTTTTCATTGTGATAAGTGGAGGGAATGAAATTATGGCTGCCAGAATCCAAACTATAAAGATTGTGCATTTGATTCTGCACGGTGTCCTTCTCAAGTTGTGTTTAATCGCTTGAGTAACAGACCAGTACCTGTCCAAACTTATTGCACAAAGGTGAACAATAGACGAGGTGCAGAAGAGCACATCCAAAGCCAAGTAGATTTCACACCACACTTTCCCAAAGTACCAGTATCCCATCAATTCATTTGCTAGAGAGAATGGCATCACAAGAGTGGCAACCAGGATGTCTGCACATGCCAGGGACACTAAAAACAAGTTCTGTGGGGCTTTCAGGGCCCGACTCGTGATCACAGCAATTACAACCAGGACATTGCCAAAAACAATTATCAAAATGAGGATACCCACCAGGGTCGTTAGAGGCACTGTATAATCAGCTTTATTTCCACTGGTAAGGTTAAAACAATCCATCAGGATGAGCTGTGGTGTGGATGATCTTGTCTGAACACTGCTCTGTTAGGAGGCCTGGAAGTTGTCCGGTAATTGCATTCATTTAAAAACACAGCACCAGAACATGAATTCTCTTCTTTAATTTATGCATACGAAGATAATGTAGGAAAATCTCTGCAGCTTGACTCGATGTCAGTCAGAAAAAAGGAAACAATCACAAGAAAAATTTAAATGACAGGAAAGGTCATTCATTCCTCCTTTTTTCTGTTATATATAGAGAAAAAGAAATTCCTCAAAAATAAGTATTTATCCTTTTTGGAATAAAAAAAAAATGCAGTTAAATCCTTTGCCAAAAAATGGGAAGAATGTATCTGTGAACAGTACAAAATAAATGTATAAAGAAATAAAAATGTTGGCTTAGACAGACCTTTGTATCTGTTGAGCTGAAGTAGAGAGCACGTCTTTTATATGGGCTTCCTCTGTTGCTGAGGATCGGTGATGCTCGCTGCACTTCAGTGAGAATGTGAGAATGGGAATGGGCGGGGTTCTTCTGCTGCTGGAGATTGAGAAGCAGTTTGGTTGTGTCTCATGCCCTGAAAGCATTGGCTGAATATGACAACAATATTTTTTGATTTACAGAAGTAATATCTATGAGCTATTAAATTGCAATAGAGAAAAAGTGCAATCTATGGTTTTGGAAGTTCTCCTTTATGAACACTGTAAAGATATGAGGGCAGACGGCATGAAATAATATCTAAATCTATAGAGATATAATCATTGACACTAACTGAAGACCTCAATCACATTCAGTGCAGAGCTAAAGCAAAAACAGTGAGTCTGTAATGGGGGAAATTATATATTTAGAATATTGCTTTATTCTTTGATAATACTTTTCTAAAGGGTAAGAATAGTTCAATTTCATTTATATAGCTCAATATCATAAATCACAAATTCACATCAATGTACCTCACATATACATGTACATGTATACATCTGTACAGATTACAGTGTACATAGCTATTGCCACTACAACCGGGCAAGCGGTTTTCCCAATCCCACACTTCCGGTGCTGGGCTATTCCCTCTTCTCTCTTCAGTACTGAGGGAATCCTTTATTTTCCTCTGCTAAGTAATGTGCTTATAATTGGGAATGATGGACATAACTTTGCAACTTTCCAAGGCAATTTTTTTCTGTGGGAAGCCCCCCCTCTCTCTCTCTCCTCTCTCTCTCTCTCTCTGTGTTTTATATAAATCGCGCACACACACACACACACACACTATATATATATATATATATATATATATATATATATATATGTATGTGTGTGTGTGTGTGTGTGTGTGTGACTGAGATGTTTTGGTAACAACCTAAAGCCTGAGACTTTTATGTAAAAATTAAACTTTTTGCTAAGACTTTAACACTTGTACACGTTTTCTGTGGGTTATTTATAATCATTCTGAATTCTGGCTATTAAGCAATTATGTAAGTACCAAATGGTTTTGTGGTATTTTGCTTTACTGTGTGCTGTGTGTTTTTCTTTTTTGTCATCCCATGGACCTCGTCTGTGTGTCCTTATTAAACCTTGAATGAAAACCTGTCTTTTGGGGATAATACAGCAAAATGTCTATCCTCAGCAGAACTTATAAGAAAAACTCACTTTAAAATACTAACCTTAACCATCTTTGTCAATAATTATAATGCACCTCATACTAATCTGAAGACATACTACACATGGCCACACGGAGTGTCTCATTTGTTATCGCGAGAACTTTTCACAAGACTTCCGGTCGGTTGTTTGTGTACGGGAAGAAGAAAAGCGTACGGTTGTTACATGTAGGCAGTCATTTTGACAATTTACACAATTTTTACTTGAATGCGAACAGTATTTATTTGTCCACAATTTCCTTACAGAGGTAAGAGCATACACAGACCGTAAATTATCTATGCTAGCTGTAACTGTTTTGTTTATACGATGGCCATACTCTGCTAGCGTTCGTAAGTTCACGTTATATATACGTCGACCACCATAGAACGAACGGTCTTGCTAACCGTTTTAAGCTAAGGCTAACTAGTCTTATCCTCGTTAAAATGCTGTTTTTGATTTTGGCTAATATCTGTTTGATAACAATGTGTTTATAAGTAGTAACACATCGGTAATTTGTATCACTAGATCAATCGTTCTTCTATTTAACAACGTATTTTGAGGCGCTTCGGTTAGCATTAGCACTATCTAAAATTGTGCTAACACTGTGCGCGACCTGTTGTATTTTACTTTACAGATGTCAGAAGACTTGATGAAACAGTTAAGCAGTTATAAAGCCCAGCTACAGCAAGTAGAGGTTGCATTATCAACCGACCAAGACAATGAAGATCTCCTCAAACTCCAGAAAGACTTACAGGTGAGTGTGAATATAAGAAGAAATAATAAATACTCATTTTACGAGATTGCAGTGATTAATTGGCTTTTTTGTTTTTGTTGTAGTATTAGATTCAACATGTTTTCTACATTTTAAACATGCGATTTCATTTATGCTAGTTATACATTTTGATGTAATCATGTAACATAACCACTTTCGTGTCAAAAGTGGGACATAGCTTCCGACTGACGTATATATATTATTTAAGTGTAATTATTTCCATAAAATAGACCTTTAAGGTTTGAATAAGGATTGTGCTTGTGGTGAAATACATTTTAAAACATTGAAATGATGGACTGGATGAGGTTTTCAGGTGCATAATTGATTTGATCACTATCATAATTCCTTTATTTGCCTTACATTGGATATCATATACAGTCAATGGGAAAGATTGGATTTTAAAACTGGTTGAAACGGGCAAATAGAAATTCCTTCCCACAAAAATTGTAGATATAACTTTCCCCCCTCAGTGTGCTGGATGATTATGATTATATTAAAGACTGTTTTTGCTTTATTAAATTTCTGCCATTTAACTTCCCAACACATAGAGGAAAGTAAAAATGTATAGTTTTTTATATAAAATCATTGGTTTGCCTGGGAACAGGAATGATGCAATCTTTTTAATATTAATTTTATTTTCATGGGATGTACTTTGTATAGGACGGGGTTTTTTCTCTCAGTAAAACTGGGAAAGTCTTGTCACCATCAAAGGACATAATTGTATTACTCGGTCTCAGGGGGATTTGACCAGGGAAGCACAAGAGGCTTTAGGCATTTTTCCACCGTTTTCATAAAGTAAATTGATTTGGTATATAGCAAGGCTAATATAATCTTTGAGTGAACAGTGAACATAACCCCTGCTGACTCATGATATTTTGTATTTAGTGACATTAAGCACAGAGATTTTTTTTGTCTATTAAAGGCTATATGCAAGTTTGGATTTGTCCCATTGACATTTTAAATGAATGAGACTTTCATTTTTTTGTAATAAACAAAATGATTCAAATTAAAATAATTGTAGTATGTTATTAATGATTTAATAAGAACAATGATTGCTGTCCCTCTGTTATACTATCACGTTGAGTAAGTAGATTTGGCTACATCCCCAAAGAACATCTGACTTTCTTCTTTGACACTTTTCATCTACAGGAAGTCATTGATTTGACAAAAGACCTCCTGTCTTCACAACCAGCTGATGGTGCTTCAACAGCTAATGGGTCAGACCCAGTCCCCGTTAAGCATGGCTGGAAAGTAGGGGACAGATGTATGGCTGTTTGGAGTCAGGATGGACAGTGAGTGTCACATGCCTCTTTTCATAAAAATATTAAGACGGTACCATTATTTACAGCATTGAATGGTCATTATTTTAGTTGTTACAATCATTTAAAGATTTTGCTTCTGTCTAGTTAAACAAATGTAGATACAATAGACTTGTAACGAGTTACTGATTCATAAATGAAGGGAGGTATACCCTTAGTAGCTTTTTAGAAATATGCTTTGACCGAACAGTGCTTGTTTTTTTTTTTTTTTTCATTTTGATGACAATTGTAGTCATTATGCAAACACTAATAACTCACTTTACCTTTATAAATATTATACTTTAACATTAAGCTTTAAAGTGGAGCTCGAGTCGTTTGCTCATACTCACCTGCTTACAGGCGTGATTCTTTGGCAGGGTTTATGATGCTGAGATTGAGGAGATAGACCGGGAGAATGGTACAGCGGCTGTTACCTTCTCTGGCTACGGAAATGCTGAAGTGATCCCGCTGCTGAACCTCAAAGCAGCAGAGGAGGGGAAACGTGATGAAGATGGAAGCATAAAGCCCAAATCAAAGTATGTGCTTGTCTTTTTACTACTGTTAAGTATTTCTTATATTGTTCCCTTTCATTTTTTTCTGGAAGCGTTAACATAATGTCATTTTTTTGTGAGACTCAAAAACTAATTGGTTCTTGGGTGACTAGTTCTTCTTGTCCCTCTTTCTATCACTCATTAGAATATTGCTATTCATAGTGGTCCAGGCATCATTATTTACCTCCAGTTCGAACATAAATCCTATTATTCTGTTTGGTAGCTATAATATTTACCTTAGACCATGCTTACACACAAGACCACTGCAGTAATGACATTTTGGTTTAAGTGTCTCATCTGCACAAAAGAATGTATATAATACCTTATTGCTTCCTTCTTTAAATAATCACAGAAATACAGACACTACCGTTATTTCAGTCAACAGAACATCCTTAGTCATTAAGGCACCTAAATATTGGGCTCTTTTTGATTACAAATTTTTGATTCATGTTTCACTGGTGCCATGATCTGATATTTGTTCTTTTTTATGATTTGTCTTTTAAGGAAAGAGCAAATAGCAGAGCAGAGAGAGTACAAAAAGAAGAAAGCTCAGAAGAAGGTACAGAGGATGAAGGAGTTGGAGCAAGAGAGGGAAGAACAGAAGTCAAAGTGGCAGCAGTTCAACAACAAAGCTTACTCAAAGAACAAGAAAGGACAGGTACTGAGTTTTGTTTTTATTGATGCTTACATTTATTCTCGCAAGTGGAAACACTGCACCAGAAAGGATTGTAGACATATCGAAGGTGCAGTGCGTCACACTTGTACTGGTAATAGAAAAGAAAGAATCGAACAATTCTAATAGTTTGTATTTTTGATGAATGACTTTATCAATGTTCTGTGTCTTGCAGGTAAAAAGGAGCATATTTGCATCTCCAGAGAGTGTAAATGGGAAGGTGGGAGTGGGCACATGTGGTATTGCAGACAAACCTATGACCCAGTATAATGACACGTCAAAATATAACGTCAGACATTTAATGCCACAATGACCTGTACGATTCTGTATATAATGATACACTGTATACCAGCTACACCAGTGATTTCCATTGTGTTATACATGATTTAAGTTTGTCTAGTACAGAGAGCTTTGAATTGACTGGCTTGCACACCATTCTTTGAAATATTGATGTAGTTTTCTTATATATTATGTATTAAGAACAAATATTCCGGGGGAAAGGGACTTACCCTGACCCAGGACAAGGCCACGTGTTCGATAACAGGAAGTAATGTTTAGAAAAACTGTAGGGGTTGCTGTAGATGTCCAAGTTCCACAGAGGCCAAATACTGACGATGTACACGTGTAGGTTTGGTTTGTAAATTCATGGCCAGATTTGTACTGAGCAGGTCTTGAGCAGCCAGTTAACCAATTAAAAAAAGATTTTGTGAATGCTGAATTTTAATTTCTGTATATATACCAATCAAATAAACATTGTTTTGTTTCCCATTTTTTAAATAGTTGCTTCAATTTTATTTTGAATGGTTTTCTAAAATACAATATTTTCATTGTGCTTCTGTCAGTTCCTGTAGATGGCAGTGTAGACTATCTTTAATAATGAAGTTATGTTGTATATAGTAACTGTTAACATTACCCATAACACATTAAAGTTTAAAGTTTTTTTTTCCCTATGTTTGAGATGTTGCAGTTTGTTATTTTATGGTTAAATACAAACTGAGTGAAATAGCCTGTCTATGAACATAAATATTGTATGAGGTTAACACAGGTGCAATATTGATAGACTTATGAAAATCAAAACACAACACTGATGCAATTTCCGGGTAGTTGAGGTTTATTATTTAGGGACAGTAATCAGGAATTATAACAAAGTATCAGCAGGGGACCAGCAGCACATGATTTGCAAAAAAGTCACCTTGGATGACTGATTAAGCACAGGGGAAAACATTCTGGTGTGTGCTTTGACATACTTGCCCAACAAAAGTATTTTATAGTGCATTTTCAAGTTCCCAAACATTTGGGGGTTGGGACTGTAACGAGGAGTTTTGTGCGAGTCTACCCATGTTAAGACACAAATTGGTGGAGATCTAGTATGACAAATAGGCAGATGATCATTGAAATGTCTTATTTGGTTTCATGAATTGGAAAAGGTTTGCAGTGCAATTATGTGTGTCAAATGGACATTGCTAATGGGAAATCTCCAAATTGTAAGAATTTCAACTTAGACATTTTCTGCTACAGTACAAACATACAGCATTTTAACACCGAAATACAAATGAAGATTGTTTAGTGTTTTTCATGCTAGATGACTTTAAGATATGTCAATATGAAGCACATGACAACATGATTGGAAAGGCTACATTCAATACACATGCATCGCAGCTTTAAAACAAAACTCAATTACAATCATATTTTCTGCTCTTTATGATTAAGTGACACAGCTACTGTTGCAAGTGGAAATTTATTTGGTGTTGGATGGGCAATAGTGCACCAAACATAGCCAACACGAAAGATGTGACGAGTCATTATCAAAGACTTGGTATTGCTTGAACCTTGTGCTTGCACAAGTGCAGGATAGCTTATTACAGTCGAAAAGAAAACTGGCTAAAGTTTGAGATATGTTGTTCAGTACATATGACCTGTAGCACTGCATACGCTTCCATGGGGATCATTTGCCAAGTCATTTTGGTTTAAAATAATGCAGAAAAAAAACCAAAGAAATTATAACACCAGTGAGGTTTTTTTTTTTTTTCATTCAAGCATAATCGAGACCTAGCTATAGTACAAGTACGTATACCAAAAATAAATACTATAATATGCAAAATAAATTAGAATAACAAGGGTGGAGCAGACCACCTGTTTGGATATGACTGGATTTCTGTCAGGAAGGACACCACATTAATCAGTAATGGTTGTGAGTCCTAAAGCAGAGGAATTTGTAAAAGTGTAATAAACATTTTGGAATGCAGACATTGTAGCCCTTCCCACTGGCTTGTACAGAGGTACAAGAAGTGCTGTTTGGATATGTAAGGATTATCCAAAGAAAAAGGGCAATGTTTTTACAAGGCAATGGAGCAATCGTTCCCAATGGTGAGCTTCTAGCTGGTACTGGGACTTTTTTTTTTTATTATTTGTTTTGCTGGTTTCAGAGGATTGATTTGACTGAAAGTAGAGTTGTCCATCCAGATTTGGACATTGCTATTTTATTTCCCTTACAGGCTCGGAATAAGGTGTTAGTTGATTTAAGCTGGTAATGGGAATAAGGACATTCAGGTGATTGGTAAAGTGGGAACTTCAGCTTTGAAAATGGAGGAATTGTATATTGCCTGGAAGCTAAACTGAAGTCTGTTGTGTAAAGTGTTTTAGATTGTTGTTGACGAGTCACGTGGCTCTTGGAAAGAGACTCTTTTAAAATGTGACTTGAGCTGAACTTAAGGCTGGTGTTCAGATGGAGGGTAAAGTCTGGATTAGGCTGGTTGTTCTTCTGAGGACAGTTAGACTGCACAAGAGGGTGGAGCTGTAGGCTGGTACTTTGACTGGTGGAAAGCCATAAACGACTGCAGCTGAAGTAAGAGTATAGGCTGGTGCTTTAAGCAGAGAAGGCCAGTTTTAGACTGCAGGTGGAATAACCCTCATCACTGGTGGAGCTCTGCCGGCTGCTGTGGTCATCCAGGTCACTTGCACCACTGGTGCTAACACTGTCCATTTCTCCATGGGAGAACTCAGTGCTTTCCACATCAACTTCAATCTCCTCTGCTCAAACACAAAAACAAACACGGTCACTCATCTGAATTGTGCCAACTTAAATATTTGCAGTCAACTCTGCTAATGAGTATTTCATGTTTTTCTTTACAGTAGAGCATTAATACAATAACAAAAGTTTCCACTGGATGAAGGATGAAGGCCTGATTCAGACACTAACCTCTATCAGACTCTGAGCGATCAGAGTCTATACGAGAGCCTAGGGAGTCCATACGAATTCTCTCCCTCTCCCCAACAGTCTGCAGCTGGGCTAGCTGCCTCTGCAGGTGCCTCTGCTCCCTTTCTAGAGTTTCCAGCTGGTGCTGACTCCTTCGGTCTGTTTCTTCAAGTTTCTGAAATATGGACGGGCATAATTGTTGATGCCTAAGTTATGTTGACAGGTGAAAACATACAAAATAGATGTTGGCTTCTAATGTGCAACACTTACTGTCTATCAATTATCTTATCTGTATAGACATAAGAATGAATAGAATAGAATAGAATAGAATAGAAGTACTTTATTGATCCCGCAATTGGGAAATATGGTATGATCTGTAGGTATTATTAGGTTCCTGTCTAAGAATCTATCTGCAATTGTTCAGTATTTGAAATGAATGTGGAAGTATTGCTATGGTGGTTTTGGGTAAGAATGTGGTTTAAAGTTATGCTTTCCAATGAACAGTGGTGGAAAAAAGTAATTTAATATATTTATGCAATAAATGTATTTGAGGAATTTATAGTTGGGCTGACATTTCAGATGTCTGAGTTGACTGTACCAACAAATAGTGACTTAACCTTGTAAAGTCCTTGTGGTTTCAGTTCAATCAATGTAGAGAAAAATAAAAGAACATGCAATACATTTTGTAGCTAAAGATCAAGTAGGACTTTGTCTAGCTTTTACGTTAAATGTAGGTGGGTTTTTTTTTTACTATTAATTTGATACTGATGAAATATTGTGAGCAGTTTATGAAGGCATTTCTGCATTTATTTATTATTTCTTATTTATTTCATTTCCATTACAGTATGTGTTTTGTCCTTTAGCCTTGTGCTGCATTGTAGCTACTCATGCTCCATCTTTTTTTTATTCCACAATGCAACCACTATTTTCAAAATTACAACAGAGAGGCATTCAGGGACCGCACTTGCTGGACTTCAAGCAGGCCAGTCCAAAGTCAACAGCTGACATCATAGATACCTTATCTATTATATCCCCCACTGAGTTAAACTCCCACTGACTGCATCCAGAATTGCTTTCATATTGCAGCTTTAACGATCCAACAACTGATTCCCACTGGTGCACCAACTGGGCTCAACAAAATTGAAAAAAATTCACATTGAATTTTATCTGGCAACGACTGCAGTCATCAAAAGAAGCTATTGTTGCCTTGGACACTCTTAACGCTACAGGATAGTTTTTGGCTTCTGAGTAAGGAATCCTTCTGGGGAGAGTGAGCATCAGAGTAAGCTTATATGGGCTAGGGAAGAGCAGGTGCCTTCAAGACCAACGACCAGTGTATTATGCTGACTTTTCCTGTGGTATAAAAGCTATAAAACCCAGCAATAACAATCCTGACAAAAGCCAAAGAGCATATAAAAAGATCACCTAACCTTCAGGGTTCACAGGCCTTAACTCTAACCATGACTATGGCAACATTAACCTTGTTGAATTGTTATGATACAAACATCCATTTCTATGTATATACTATGACTGAGCATGATATCAAGTAGATTAAAGCTATAGTGTAAAATATGTATGCTCGTATAATGTCTGATGATAGGTGATATCATTTAGAAAACAGTTACATTATCATCATGTCCAGTAAATACCACTGTATAGAAGCCAGTAGGCCACTGAGAAGTTTTAATGTAAAAGTAAGAATGTAATCAGTCTATTGACATAAGGCCAAAACTAACAGAACTAAATATGTAGAGGCACCTGATTATATTTTATGTTAATCTCCAGTGTTATAGGTAAGTGTATCTAGAAAACTGTTAGTTACATTATATGTTAACACTAAGCAATTGGAAACAACTTTGTACAAAAAGACACAATTATATAAAAATGCATATATACACAAATGTTAAAGTGATTCAGTTTAATATTCTTCTCACTGTATGACTTATTTGACATGCTTTGTGTATAAGACGCACTAAACAAAAGGTGTTGTGTTGCCTTGCCTTACAGTGCATTTCTAGTTTACCCACCATTAAGGTGTAACTAGTACTAGAAAGCAGCAGAAAAAATGAAGTACTTGGTTTACATGCTGTATCTTACACATTTATTACTTGGATTTTGAGCCATAGTGCTAGACACAGGCCATTCCCTTGAGACTACTTTGGAATACCACACCTTGATATGTGCTTTGGCCTTGTTGAGCAGTCCCAGTGTGGTGTGCCGACTGCAGTCTGGTCCCAGAGGGATGAGGGACTTCAACCTCTCCAAACACAGGCGGAGGTGTGCTCGTCTGTGGGAGGAGAGGTAATTTCTCTTCAGAGACAGCAAACATGATGTAATCGCAATTATACATTATTGTTTTGTGCGTGTGCTGCATGGTTTTATTGACTGCATTTGTACATGATAACTTTTCAGACTAATGTATTTTTGTGCACTGATGCTGATCAATTCAGATTAAAATATTTCCTGCATTTCCAATCCAATTAGGGTTGTAATTGTCTCTGTGATCCATCCTAAATCAATTTAAACTGCAGTATAACCGGAGTAATCCATGTTTGATGAGCAATGCAACAGCCCAGATATCCAGCCACTTGATTTATGTGTATCCATTTTGCTTATTAGCTGCACTATCTGACTGCTTTGCAATTACATATGGATCGTCTGATCCCAGATTTATAAGCTGCTGAGGTCAGCCTAAGAACTGTGTTTCTGATCCACCAAGGCTTCAGGCTCTGTGATCTAAATGAATGCAGAAGCTGGCAAAGGACACTCACTATCCTTTCAAATAATGGAGTAAAATGTAGGTCAAGTTGTGATGTCATCTCTTCTCTCTGCATTGGCCACCATCTTGCATTCAGTAGGAATAATAACAAGCATGCATCTTTTACCTCTTATTGTCCCCCAAATCATGAGTCTTATACATTATTTGTTTTTATTTTTAAGATTAAACAAACATTTAATTTTAGGATAAATGTGTCCTGGCATTTGTTTCCTGCTCACAGCACAGCCTCCTGCATCCTGGAGCAATATAAGCAAGCTGCTGTTAGATATTTGCAGCTGAGGATCTCTCAGGAAGGAGCCCTGTTGTCTGGAAACAGACGGTTCCCGTTTGCTGACTGGGGAAATGTCTGCATGTCCTCCAGGAACACTGCTGCTACACATGCTGCATTACACCTCTCTTTCATGTGCTTTGCAAAATGTACATGAATGTTCTGAACGATGATTGAATTTCAAAGTTGTTGATCAAAATGTTTTGAAATTCTGTGGTTCTAATACGTTTTTCTTGTAGGTGCCACCCTGTTTCAAAATGGTCTGGTTAACATATTAAGTACAGCACTAAGATATGCAAACACGGAAATGAGGAATGCTATTTGTTTATCAGCAGGTTTGAAACAGCTGGTTCTCAAGATAAAGCGCATGTGAAGCTTGTTTGATATAGCCTGCAGAAATAGTTTTTGTTTTTTTTTTCCCCCTAACTCAAATGGCTTTTTGTCCATACAAATGCTGGTTTCAACTTAATATTCTAAAAGAAACTAAAAAAACTGACAACATTTCACTACATTCCAAAACTTTATCTAGCCTCATATTGTCTTTGTGTATCCATTTCTACCTCTTCCTGTCAGTAATGTTTTGGTCAAAAATACTGTATGTGACCTTTTGATTTTTGTTTCACTCACCTATTCTTTTCCAGTTCATTGTGTGCTGACCTGTTGAAATGATAAATATATAAACACAAGAGTTACGCTCATCTAACAGATTACGTTGTCTGAAAGTGAAAATGAAGTTGCTAAATCAAAAAGCTAATATGGTAGGAAGAACATGCAATGAACAATATTTATATAATTTTATGCATTCATCCATGTGCTGATTATGTAGACCAAATATGGCACAAAGTTAATAATACATGACTAGTTAGTGTCATTTTTACTGTATCTTATTCCTTCTCTGTCTTTTTACATGACAAAAACATACCTATTGTGAATATTGTCCATTTTCCTGCTCTTGAATTTACGTTGTTTCTGCTGATGTGCACTGGGGCTTGCGGGGTATGTTGAAGCATATCCATGTTCACACTCTGGTGATGACAACATAAAGATGATTAAATACACTGTGTTGTTGTTTACATATGTGCAACATTCACATGATCCATGAAGACTTGGATTAGCACCATAGATGTGCCCACATTCATTCTATGGAGGCAACAGAATTTAACCTTTTATGTAAACCTTTTTTTTAATAGTATGGGTATTTAGCTGTATATTTCATCAAATAAAACACTTAAAATATCAGAGATGGTAGAAGTACTTGTATTCTATACTTAAGTAGAAGTACAGCTACTTGTAAAAATATGTAAAAAAAAAATAAAAAATACTCTGGTAGAAGTAGAAGTACTGACCCTCGTGGCCCTTTACTTAAATAAAAGTTAAAAAAGTACAACTTCTCAATCGTAATAAAGTAAAAAAGTATAACTTCATTTTTTTGATATGGATGAAATAACATATTATTTAACCAGGAAAAATCAGAAAAGATTAAAAAGTATTAAAAAGTATCCAAAAATAAAGCCTTTCAAAGTGAGTTACTGTGTGGATAATGTGTTTGATAAGATTACTGTACTCAGTTTTGTGGGTATGGGCAGGACATTTTGGAAATATGGATAATAAAGTCACAATTAAGATAAAAGTCATTATTATGATATAAAAAGTAATGTATATGAAACTAAAAATGCATAATTATCAGCTAAAAACTCAAAATATTTGGAAAAAAGTCCTATTTATGAGATTTTAAAAAGTCAAATATGAGATAAGAAATGCATAATTATGAGATAAAGAGTAAAACATTATGAGATACTCAAAATTTAGAGATTAAAAAGTCACATTCATGCGATAAATTGAATTGAAATCACTTATTATTTCTTTGTAATTCCACATCCATTTAGTTTGAAAAAGTCATAGGTCTATTCTGAGGATGTAAAGAGTATAAAGTACAGATATTTATACAAAAATGTAGGGAGCAAAAGTAAAAAGTTGCTAGAAAAATAAATACTCAAGTAAAGTACGGATACTGAAAAAATCTACTTAAGTATAGTAACAAAGTACTTTTACTTAGTTACTTCCCACCTTTGGAAAATATAACTTGAACCAACAACTGTACTTGAATATGTGTCATTAATGCAGATTTAAACAGATATGACCTGTATATCCTACAAAAATCTCCTCATACAAAACGCCTACAAATCCCATGAACCCATGTTCCTAGTAACAATGACGTCAGACATAAACTTGGTTGTGATTGGCTGCCAGTGATGACGCTCGCGCTGGGAACATGTGTCCTGACCAATGAAAACTTTACAATTTGTTCCATGTGGAAACCATGTGAACAACACATACAAGGAAGCGCAGATTGTTTCTTCAAACGATTCCAAGAGCTTTCACTTGGAATTTTTTGACATACTAAATAAAGTATATCACTGTCATGTCTCCAAAAGTTACTGCGAAAAGGACGTTTCTACCTAAATAATATCGTTTTAAGCTTTAATCTTGAAAGAAACCGCAGCAGGAAATGAAAGTCAAATTCGGAGTCTTAAAATAGAACCTTTTTTTTGCCACACAGGCTTCGATGAAGATATGCAC
Organism: Siphamia tubifer; assembly: GCA_020466265.1. NCBI lineage: Eukaryota > Metazoa > Chordata > Actinopteri > Kurtiformes > Apogonidae > Siphamia > Siphamia tubifer. Next base: position 32,480,667 of record CM035797.1, read on the forward strand.
AGAGGAACTCCAAATAAAAAAAAAACACCCCCCTCTCCAAAAACAAACAAAAAAGTCCAAATGGCAAAAATAGATTCGTTTTATATTGAAAGAGATCATTTATTGCATGCTATTGTTGCAAAATATCCCAACTGCATTTGTTTCCTGGTTTCCAAATTAAGGTATTTTTTTATGTACTTCTTATAAAATGTATAAATCATAGTTTTGTTCCTGTTGTTTATTCAGGAGCAGGTGTGTAAGTGTAGGTGTTGTCGGGCCAGTTCATCTGTCCGCTGCGCGTCTTTTGTCGCCTTCGCCTCTATTGTTGTCTGCTCGGCGCATTACGTGTTAATATCCCCCAAACACCTCTGCTCTGTATTTATTTTTTATTTATTTTTTTTTTTTTACTTACTTCCGTTGCTCTTCTCGATATTTTCTATGTAATTTGCCGCATCGAGCAGCACTTGCACGTTCTTCATAAAAGTGCCGATTTGGTCCATTGCGGAACATTTGCTGTATAAAACGTCGTTGAAAGAATAGTCGGACATCTCTCCGAAATCCTGCTGGTCCATAGATGCATCAGACTCCGAAAGGACCTCTTCGTGTTTCAGATCGCTGTGCTGTCGCATGTACTTGACCATTTTCTTTGTAGGTTTGTTTCTTTTCTTTTTTTTTTTTTGTATGGGGAGGGGGGGGAGGCTTTGACTAATAAACAGCGCTAAATTTGCTCTCCTTGTCCCGTCTGTGCACTGAGCGGATGACTGAAATGAACTAGGCTGGATGGAATTGCAGTCCTTAGCCTCAGCCACTTGCCCTACTTGGTGGATAATCCCTCCCACTAACGCATGCACATTGCATTTATTGTCATCTGTGCCATAATAAATCCTCATTATCAATACTGCAGGAGAGTAATAAATGACACACTGAAACAATGACCTCTTTTATTTTGGAACAGTGCTGAATGAATTTACTTCCATTTAATTAAAAATCACTTTGTGGTTTCAGATAAGAGCTACTTTTCATATGCAAGCCTTGTTTATTTGTGGTGCATTTTATTATTTTTTAAAAATTTTTTTGTATTTGAAATAAAAGAATATAAGACCCTATAAATAATATTAAATATGAATTCCCTGTATTGTCAGCTATAACATTACACAAACCTATATTGCTGAGGGGATAGACATAAAAATATCCATATTTTGTCAGTTTATTCACTATTGTTGCTTATTATATATCATATTTTGCTTACTCTGATTCTTTATATGTTTTATCTTAATTCAGATTAATTGATAGAGCTTCAAGGCCATTTTATGATTTTATGAGGGGCCACTATACAACTCATTGCTAAAACCAAGCCACATTTGATCAATCTACTGTGCTTTTCATCATTCTCCTCCTGCCTTTTCTTTATAGTTTGCTATTTATATACATTATTACAGTTTCAAGGGCATTTTGAGTCTTTTCTTTATTTGCTCGACTCAGGTATAACATCACGCAAGCTTTCTGAGTTGCTGAAGGGCCACAACTCACATAAATATAACAATATTTTCTATTTCTTCACTATTGTTGCTTAAATATCATATTTAAGCCCAATTTACTCAGTCTATCACACGTTTTCTCATCATTCTCATTGTTTTCTGCAATTAAGTTAACTGTAACAGCCTTAAAATCATTTTATTTGTTAAAATGTATTAAAAAAAATTACAATAAAAAGTTATAAAGTCGTTCAACACTGACCGGATATCTAATTGAAGACATATTTTAATTGCATTAAGGCTTTCAACTGGTTAAATAAAGGGAAATGCAAATGAAGACTTCAAACCCAGTGGATCTTTGACATTTACATGCTAATACCACTGTATTCTGCTTCCCCACGCACTATTTTAACACTAAACAAATCACCTTGAAAACAAATCACCCAGAGCCTGATGGTCAGCTTCTTGTAACACCCCCCACCCTTTAGCAAATTAAGAAGTCAGCTTTCCCCAGACTCTTAGGTATGGAGGAGGGCAGAGGGGAAAGGGCTGGCCTTTACGTGAGCAGCCATGCATGCAGGGCTGTGTTGTGCCTCAGAGACAATGGGTGCAGATGGCTGGCCTGCTGCAGATGTGGCCAGGCCTGTAACGGACGCCTGTTAGAGAGAACACCCTCCCATGGAGTCTATTTCAGCTGTCTGGCAAAGGCCTAAGTCTCACAGACGGTCCTGATCTGGACACTAAAGAACACAACGCTAAAAAATAAAGCCTGCACTAATAAACATATGCAAAGTAGTACTGAGAAATTAATTGTTGTTTTGAACTAGCTTAGTATTTGTTACCGTTTTCTGTAATGAAATGCATTAAAGGCAAAAAACCTTTCACCTTCTGTTTTGGGATACATATACAGGCAGTCAATCACATACCGATAACTTTTCACCCCGGGTAAAGACTCATATCATATGTGCTTGGCGGCCTTGTGCACAGGCTAACATTCTGATAGCAGCAGTGTGGAAAGCTGACCCGCTGTAGGTTGGTGTAGAATGTGACCCCAACTGGAGTAATCTGAAAAGCCTGAGGATTACACCAGTGGCTCGGCTGTCACAGAGGAGGCAGAGTCACTGCTGCTGTGTGTCTATCTATCTATCTATCTATCTATCTATCTATCTATCTATCTATCTATCTATCTATCTATCTATCTATCTATCTATCTATCTATCTATCTATCTATCTATCTATCTATCTATCTATCTATCTATCTATCTATCTATCTATCTATCTGTCTATCTATCTATCTATCTATCTATCTATCTATCTATCTATCTATCTATCTCTCTGTCTATCTATCTATCTGTCTGTCTGTCTGTCTGTCTGTCTGTCTATCTATCTATCTCTCTCTCTCTCTCTCTCTCTCTCTCTCTCTCCACCCCCAGTGTGTTCTGTTGTCCTAAAACAATGGGTGCACTTTGCCCTGAGGTCACAACAGAAGGACACTCCAGAGGGCCAGTGTGTGTTGTGTGTCACCTGCTTTGTTGTCTCCTTAGCGCTGTCAGGGCGTGGAAGAGCTCAGCATTAAGCTTTGTCATCAACACATTCGAAAGGATTCTTTACGTAACAAGTCATGAGCTTGGCTCTGACAATAAGGAAACAGAATAAAGTCAATAGTCAATGTAATGTACATGTATATCCAGGGAACTACTTCAGTATTCTTTTATTGGCCAAGTGCATATTTTTGGTAATTTCCACACATATTACAAAACAGTGACAGCTCAATTACAGTGAGGACAGTGAGGCAATTATCTCAGGTCCAGTGTGGTCTGCAGGATCTGTAAAGTCCACCTCTGGTTTGTTAGGTACCATGAAGTAATGGTACTAATGTAAGGAATGGTTTTAAATTAATAATGTATGTTGACAGGTGTCTGGATCAGCACTTATGCTCCTGTAATGTTCTAAAATGCATGCCCCTTTCACTTTACATGTGTTTTCCTTCTATTATTTCTATATAGTAACAGAAAAAAATATTAGACCATCAAATGTCATCAAAAACACTGATCAATAAATCAAATACTGACTCGTGTGACAAAAAACAGAAAATAAAATATGGAATGCTTAAAAGCAATGTTTTTGTCAGTACACTGCCATAGCTATTGATGGGAGAACTCAAGTCATTTTAGTTATTATCAAGAAAACCATGGAAAATGAGCTACTATTGTTATCATTAGATAAGTACTGTATCTTTAATTGTACCAGGCACTAACAAATAAGGGCATATATATATATATGCCCTTATATATATATATATATAATTATTTATTTTTTCAAAATTACATATTTCTTGGATATTACTTTATTTATTTTGTCATTTATAGGTTCAGAATAAAACATGGTAACCTCATTGACCTTGATTTTTCACATGACAATGCATTTTCTTTTGAAAATTTCACAAAACTAATACACTTATATCCTCTAGTGCACAATTGTGTGTGTCCTGTAAATGGTTAAGAGTGTTTGATTTTAATAACTATCATATTTGGACTGTTTAGCCACATCTTAATAAGGTTTTATACAACACTTGTGATGTTTTTTTTCCCCTCATATGTTTAATTTGAGGTGTGTTTGTCGAATGGGGGTGGTGTAGGTATACATCCTGTCACTCCCCCAACGTGAACACCTGTTGGAGACACCAAATCTCCTCTTTGTCTCCGCAGGCCCCTCTCAGTGGATTACCATGACAACGCCCATTCATATCATGGCAGAAGCCTGATTATACACATTCACACGGTCAATTATCACTAAACAGGGTGCATTGTTTTACGAGGCGCTGCGTTTCTCTTTTAAACTAAAGCTGTGTAAACAGAGCAGTAGGAAGCTTTAGTCCACGCTGTGTAGATGTTTAAAGACTCTAAGAAGTAGGGATGACAGGCTAGACTTTCATAAGAAAACACAACGTATGAAAGGAGTTCATATCTCACGTCATCAAAAAAAAAAAAAAAAAAACATGAACAAAAAGATGTATATTTGAGTAAATGAGCGATAAAGCAGGTACGGAAACATTATCCCAAGTTTATTATTACATTAGCTGGAAGGCAAAGGACTGTAAGGTTGCTGTATATAAAGGAAAACCAAAGAGAAAACAAAACAAAACAAAACAGGCCATATATAGAACAATGTAAACAGAGAATATCCAAGCACTAGGCACTAAACTTACATAAGTCATAACATTATGTAAACAGAATGTGCTGTATGTGTTTAGTAAATAAGTTTAATGAGTAAAAACTTTATAAGAAAAAAAAAAAAAAGCTAAAATAATGATAGATTGTACTGTCACATTTGTTTCCTTTAACATCATAATTTTGGTTTAGTGTAACAAAAGAAATTCACAAAAACAAACTATTTACAAGTATCTCACTCCCTTTGGGTCAAAATAAAATAATATAAAATAAGGAAAAAAAAACAAACAAACAAACAAAAAAACCCCAAAGTCGTTCACATTATAGATTGGGATGTAAATATAAGATCCTCTAAAATAGATTTATATCACACTCTAAATGAGAAAAGCTTTCCACTGTGTATTGCCATTAGCTATATGAAGACAAAAACATCCACCACGACTTTCTGCGTTTCAAGTTTGGCACTTTCAGCATCACGACAAATCCGTACGAGGAGCGATTATCTGTCAATTCTGTAAAAGTCGAACCGTCTCACTTACAGCCTTCACTATGGAACATTTCACTGCTTGGCTTCTATCTGAACATCAGTCGACTCCATGTCACAAATATAACTGAGCAGCAACCATGGGAACAATACCGCTGACAAAAAAAAAAAAAAATGGAAAAACATACAATACCATAAAATATTATTTATCAGTCACAGCATGTTTAGTACAGTTAGTATGTAAAGTATAGGTAATTAAAGACTATCGAATTCTTTATAACTATCAAACACTATATTTTCATAAACCCACATATATTATTACGTAATAGTGTAACTATGAATAAGTCGTACTTCTTATAAGGCAAAACGTCCTATCGTTATATGCTCAGTCCACACTACTGGCAAATGGTTCAGTCTGAAAATTGTTTAACAATTTTCTGTAGCTTTCAGGTTACATTCATAATGAACATGTGCAAAAAGAAAAAAAAAAAAAAAAGAAAAATCTGAAATCCAAATGAAACATATATTACGAACCTCAAAGCCTGTGTTTCTTATGACGTGTTTTTTTTTTTTTTTTTTTTTTTTTAAAGCCCATTGAAAATATGGGTAAACCTGTAACGTTTTATAATCATCTTTCATTTGTTTAAGTTTTATGGAGTCATAAGGAGTGGTTTTAAACATCCATTTTACCATCTGCTGCCACGTACTGGGTTACTTTTATGTGAAATAACAGCTGTGAATGAAGGAAGGTGTCTTGACTGAAAGATAGTCGTTTCTTCTTTTTCACTTCCCTTCAACAGTAACAGGATTTCTCTTCAGTCAGTCCACATGCTCAAGCTTCAGCTATTTCCTTTTCTTTCTCTTTATCCTTTTTTTCTTTCTTGCTCTTTTTCAGGAACGAAGGAGTGCGGAACTTCTTTTTCTTTTTCTTGGGGGACTTCGTTTGGCTCTCGGGGGTCTGAGGTTCCCCGGTTTTCTCTTTTGTTGTTATGGAGATTTCCATGCTTTCAGATGTGCTCACGCTCATTTTGGATACCTCAATGCTCAGATCCTCCTCCATCTCTGTTAGGTGGTCTTTCCCATTAGGCACCGAGTCTGTCAATGGATGAAAACCAAGACGGTGAGGAGTGATGTAGATGAAAAAGCAGTTACGTGTTAAAAGACAGTCGAAGAAATACTATCCATTCTACTTTGATTTGATTTGAATGATTTATTTCGAACATGTGCAGAATGCAACGATAATCAATACAACAATAATAATAATAATAATAACAATAATAATAATACACAATGATATGTCCGAAAAGAAGTAGGATGAAGCATAAACTTATTTAATCCTACCCCTTCTTCACTTCCCCAATAACCTGAATTCATCTTATAGCAATATAGTGTATAGTACAAAAATGATAATAATAAAAATAATAACAATAATAATAATAAATAATTGAAGTACTAAACATATACATATATACAAAAAAAAACAGAACCCCAAAAAAACACAAACAAAAAAAAAAAACAACAACAGATGAGCAGATAGAAAAGCAGGTAACAAATAAGAGTTTTTTTTCCTTTTTCTAATTTGTCTGCATTTTGTTCTTTTTTTTTTTTTTTAACCACACAGAGGGGGAGTCAACAACTTTACTTTGTTCTTCAGTAAACCTGCTTGTGCACTGGCCTACCTTGTTTAAGTGGCGTCATTATTGGAGACAGTGAAAGGGAGATAGTGGAGCCGTCGAACGTGGTCATCTCATCTGCATCTGTGGCGTCTTCGTCTTCTGCAGAACAACACAGGCCTTGAGTATTTGTTCCTCCAAATTATAAGCAACACTATGATTCTTTAAATTACAGCGGAGAACCAAACAAAAATGTTTTCATCTGTTTCTGAAGGAAAAACACCGAATCTTTATTAAATGTATTAAAATTTGTAAATAGGTGTTCATCCTCATCTTAATAAAACAGTTTTTATTCAACTCTGGACCAAATGGGTCAATTATATTCAGCCTTTAGAACCACATTTGGTGGAAGCCTCTAACTTTGTAACCTTATTCTAACTCTTTCTGCATTTATTAGAGTTTTTAACCTCATTTAATCCCTTTGTTTCCCTTGTATTTATTTTGTCAATTTGTATATGTGTTTTTTTTCTCCCAATATATAATATATAATTACTGACATTTCTTAAACTATGTGCATGGCAGTGGATCCAAACGTACTGTTGATAGTATACATGTGCCTCCTTGCTCCCTCCGGTGTCATGCTAGTGAACTCGAGTAAATGCGAGTGCTGTCAACCCAAATAAAGCGCTGTCATTGGTGAAAATAGTGACGTTATGCCAGCATTTAAAAAGGCTAATTTCCCTGTGGAATTTTCCATGAACAACACCATCTGATGCCAATCATGACCAAGTGCAAGGTGTACATGAAGCTTGCTGATGGGGTGGGGTGGGGTCGGGGGGTCCCAATATGCCTCCTTCCTCTGAATGTTATGGTCTGTATATAAACTGCTATTCTATTTTGCTAGTGTAAACACTGTAGTTTCCCCAAAGCCATATCTTATTCTACCAAATCTTATCTTTCATGCTAATTTTGACAGATTTACTGATGGAAATGACAGTTACAACCAATTAAGAATAAAAATAAGTAGTAGAGCCCTACAGCTTGGGTTTCAAAATGGTTCTGACACTTGTTCTTGTGAGTTGTGACAGTTTCCTGGTGTAAAACCAACAGTAACCACCATCATGTTTGAGTTGAGGCCCCTTGGTACCTTCTTTTTTTTTTGTTTTATTTCAGGAAGACTTTCATTTTCAAAGTCATTCACCAGAGTCATGCTGAGAAGAGGAAATTAATGTCAGTGACATTCTGCCACTGATCCCTGGACATGTATTTTTTTTTAATCATGTCTGCACCTAGCTGATCATACTTTGGGGTTTTATCATTGCCCATAAAATGGTGCATCAAATATCCACACTGTAAATTATAGACACCTGAACTTTAAGGGGAATACAAGGTCATTAATGAGTACTCTAACAATAATAACACTACTACTACTACTACTACTACTACTACTACTACTACTACTACTACTACTACTACCACCACTACTACTAATACCACTACCACTACTACTACTACTACTACTACTACTATTACTACTACCACTACCACTACCACTACTACTACTACTACTACTACTACTACTACTACTACTACTACTACTACTACTACTACTACTACTACCACTACTACTACTACTACCACCACTACTACTACTACTACCACTACTACTACTACTACCACCACTACTACCACTACTACTACTACTACTACTACTACTACTACTACTACTACTACTACCACCACTACTACTACCACTATTACTACTACTACCACTACTACTACTACTACTACTACACTGTAGAATTTGCAGTGTTAATTTGGAGACAATGGGACCAAATACACTCTAGAAGAAGTTAAATAAACTCTCTAAGTGTTGATTTAACACTGCAAAATTTACTGTGTACTACAACTACTACTACTACTACTACTAATAATAAAAAACACTACAGTAATAACTCCAGGGTTCAACTCCATTAAATTTTGGACAGGTGAGTGTTTCTTTCAGGTATTGAAAGCTGTCTGAATTTTATGTTTGCAATATACTGCTAATGAATATTTAATATTCTGTGCATAACTGAAAATCCTGACATGCTGAATGTATTGTTGTTTCAGATTTGGGAACAGCATGCATAATCTAAGTAAAATCAGGTAGTGTTCTTCCAGTAATTATAATAATGGTGTTATTTCATGGTCTTTCAACACCACCGTTTTGTATCAAACAGAATTCAGTATGGAGTTGCTGCCACTGTGAAAAATAATGGTTGTTGCTCTCAGTACACATCTGTAGAAATGTTTGAAATGTTTCCCACAAATTTGTGCCTTGTCTATAGTCCTCTTTTTGGCTCTTCTCTCAGCATCAATGAGAGCCAACTTCACAGCTCAGGAGAACAGTGAACCCACAGACGGACAACGTTTTCCTCATGGCATTTTTGAAGGAATGTTTTCGTTTCAGTGAACATGAGTCCAGCACTTTCTCCAGGCAGAGACAAAGAATTTTTACTTGACTTATCAAACTGGGCTAAAGGCTAATAACAGTTATTATGTGAGCACATGGAAATATATGTAAGACACTGGGAGTCAGATGGGATCCAATTCATATGTTGTTTTTTTTTTTTGTTTGTTTATTATTTTACAATACAAATCTATATTTTTCATTGCAATTTTAACACTCTTTTATTAGTGTATGATTTTCTATTCATCTTGATGTCTCACTTGCTTTTGTGACTTCTATGACCAAAAAGAATGCGTGTGACGACTATAAATATGGATTCACTATGTTAAATGTGAACCCACTTGAATCACAAGTTGAATGAAATGATCAGAGGTTTTCTATGTCTCTTAGAAGAAATAGCGGTGACTACCTTCTTGGCCTTGCTGTTTTCGTTCCACCATGTTCTTGTAATCCTCCAGTGCCTTCTCAGTTAGCTCATTGAAAGGGTTGGGGGGAAGAGAGCGTAAGTGCTCTTCATCTTCAATAATAAAAGCCTGATAAGAAGGAAAGCACAGGGAACATTAGGATTATCTTATGTAAGGCATTTTTAACGGTAACTTAATTTTTCTTCAAATATCTGACCTAGTATGAATATACAGTCAACATTTCTATTTACATCCCCATTTATTTACAGAGAGGTCGCAATAGACTTGTATAGCGTGAGCTTTAAGACTGTTAATGCTACTTAATATACTCACTGGTCCTGGTACAGTGTCCACAACAATTCCTGCAAGTAACTGAGACTTTGGTCCTGGGGTCATCTGGTCACCTCTGTGCTGATCTCGTATCTAATAAAGAAAATACAGTGTATAATATAAATATTCCATATTATTTTTAATATACATATGCAAGGTTCCCATATATTTCAAAGAAATTAGCCATAAAAATAGACAAAGGTATTCATTAATAAAAATATTGAGTTAATATGATGCTTTGTAGATTATGCAAAAATGCTGTTTTAAGTCAAATAACAACAACACAACTCCAGAAATACACTGACATCTACTCCATTCTTAATAGGTCTCTTCAGTGTTTTGATGTTGATATATAGCATTATGAAGTTCAATACTGATGAAATTCAGGGTAAAAAGGCAGACAAAGATGTGAATCTTCTGGAGAGTTTTGGATTATTCCTCTCCACAAAGAAGATTTTTTGAAGTAATAGTAACACTATAATATATAATTTAGTATAATATATATTTAAAACTACTCTGTTGCTCAGAAACTTGTAATACAATATTTTACCTTTTCTTATGAACTGATTGTGACAATGGGACTTATTTTAGATGGATAAAGTGTAACTGGGACTCAGTATGTAACCATTGTACCTGGTCAAATATGATTACTGATGAATAAAAAGAGAAAAGTGTCTAAAAACAAGATTATTCCAACTTTAAGGCCAACTGTGTATTTTTAATACAGGGTTTTAAAATGTTGATATACAGTCGACTTTTGAGTCAGCATGAATAAAAACTCATTTTGGAATTAATTCATTTTACTGCTCTGCCACTTTATGAATTTATGACATATGAATTTCATGAAAGTTTTATTAAAGACATTTTTTTAGCCCAATGGTGTCTCCATAACCCGTGACTCTGTGACTTTTTGTAAGTTTTTTTTCATGAACATGACAACCATGAATATTAAGTGTAGGTGTAAATGTGAAATGAAAACAAATGGACTAAACCTCATGAATTATAGAGCAATGTCATTGGCTGAGTGACTGATGAGGTTACGGATACAAAAGAGAGAAAAAAACAATGATCACAGCTTTACTTCTCTCCTTTTAATTTCCAAATTTAACTATTATGATAATGACAAACATAGGCTTTGGATTTCTATACATAATACTAGTGTTGTATTAAAATATCCTTGATGCAACAGACCCGGTTCCTCTTGTCCAATGCCTCAGTTGGATCAGTATTAAGTGGGACAAACTGGTTGGGGTCATCGATCTTTATTGGGGTTCCGACAGCGTTTCCTGGGTCTGAAGACTTCATCCACTGGAAGTAAAAAACATGTTAAAAAAAGGCGACTGAAAAAGCACAAGCATCCAGGTGCATTTCTCAAAGCTGCCACAAGAGGGCAGACTAATATAAAGGAACACTTGCTCTCAAACATGTTCTATTGGAGTCCAGAAGAATTTGGATTATAATGAGGAACTTTCTTTTGTAGTGTCTTATAAAATGAACTTACCATGGTCTTGGTTCTGGGACTGACATCCCCACTAGGTGAATGTTCAGGAACATTGACCCTTAAGTAGCTGTTGGGTGAGTTAAGCCACCGGGTCCGCTCTCGCTGCTGTTTCTGCACCATAAACTTGAATGGACTCCGCAGACCCAGGTCGCTGTCCTCTGGTGGCACAACAGACACAGTGGCAGGAATCTCCACATCGTTCTTGGAGCGAGGCTTTTCACGGACAATTGGGTTCCTGTAAGAGTAGCCGGTCCTGTATCCCTAGAAAAAAGAGAGAGAAATAATAATGTAAGGATCTGTTTCCCAATAGTGGATGTTTTTATGGTGTTTCCAAACAATCTATTCATCAAAAATGACAAATAAAATTCATTGTAAAAGTCCTGAATTGAAAAAAGATACACAGGCCACCCAGGATACACTTACACAATAGTTGTAAATATTTAAACAACTCTGTATATACAAGGAGGATTTTTTTTTTTTTTTTTTTTTTTTGCAGACGGGCCCAGTTTCAGAGGGAGAAGAGAAAACTTTGATTTAAAGGAGAGTACTGTTAACAATACATCAAACACAGGGAAAGACAACGAGAAAACTACAGATGGGAGCTCTATATGTGCAGTGAAGTCAGCATTACAACAGGGCAATCAAAACTGAATGTGGTATGTTCTGACAGGCAATATACTATGTATAAGCAGAAAAACAAAAGAAAAAAAAAAAATCAACATCCCACATTTGGCTTTTCCATTGTCTCACTGTGAGTAAAATGTTCCCATGTCTTTTTGATAGTGTCGCCGAGTACACTGTGCTTTACACGGCTCTGTGGGTTTTTTAAATCACTTTTCTTTAATTAATTTTCATATGGTCTAGTTCACTACCATTTAGACTAAGAATATATTAAAACCTCATTATACACACATCAAAGTTCCTCATGACCATTAAAGGGAGAGGGTTAATGCCGGTTCATTACAGCTATTTCTACACAGATTCCTTTTGTCGTGTGGACTGGCATCAGGTACAACACAACCATGCACTAGCAGAACGTACAGTCATTGCAGGATAAAAGTGATATTATACGCTTACTGCATATACATTGAGAGTATTGGCTAAAATTTTCAGATTTTGGTTCACTTCTACAAAGATTTGGATATATTCTTGTATTCATGTTTGTTATCTATATCTCAAATGTCCTTATGTAGTGGGATTTGTTAAAGATCAGAGTTCAATTGGAGAGTTAAGACACATTTTTCACTGACACAACAAAGTTATCATTATTTTGTGATGGATTGCTATTTGGATATACTAAATAGATAAAAGACATTTATGTTGGAGAGCATCAGGCTGCCTGCTCTGTTGCTGGGAGTGACTAATCTTTATTTCATCTCCATTTCTGTTTTTGTTGCTTAAAAATGGCCCCAGGCTGTTTATATATCTTCTTCTTGATCTTGTATAATTTGCTGTAACTTTTAATGCATTCAGAGTCTGTGTTTTATTTGTTTTGGACTTCACTTTTGTCTGTCTCACCACAATCTCCCACCTTTTGGCACGAACGAACGGACCTTTCGTTGCAGTGACAGTACTGGAAGTTGCACTCGGTACCAGTGTTCTATGATTATTATGAACACGCCAAATCCAATTTCAAAGTTCAGCATACAAGTGCCCTCACACTAAGCGACTGTGTGGTCTGCACTGCCCACAGCAGGCGTTACCATCTGGAAGCTATGATTGAAGGGGGGGTGGAGGAGATATGATCACAGAGAGCTAACACAGCTGCAACCCACTTCAGCCGCAGTAGTTAGATAGTAGCACACTCCAACAGACTCGTTCTGACATCTTGTGTATCCGCTCAACATGTCAGACCGTGGTCATTAGCAGTGTGGTTAGGACAGCGAGGCGTGCACTGGCAGGAACACAGCAAAGCCATGAACTCTTCAGGGTACAACACCTCCATGCACACACACCACTAACAAGAAAACATGTCATCTGGTATGGGAGTGAAATAAAATCACTTAGGAAATGTTTGTTAAACAGTATGATTCATTTCTACAATTTCTTTGCGATTAAAAAAAAAAAAGGTCTCATTGTTTTCTCTAATCAGCCACATCCTGAGGAAGCACCTATAAGACAGGAAAGTCAAAGCATCATGGGGCACAAGGTCAAGGTTCACTCACCAGGTTGTCCAGCATCCTCATTAGGGACTCGAACTCTGCCTCACCCACTTTCCACTTGACTTCATTATCCATCACCACACCAGCAGCGGCCACTCCCTGGGTCAGGGGCTTAAACTTCATTCTGTCCAGAAGTACAAGGTTGTCCACACCACCGGAGCATGACATCGCACTCACCTAAACAAGGTCATTGGTTAGTTAACTTCTTAATTTAGTCCAATTTCCAACTTATTACACAAATTCTCATTCTTTGCCATAAACACTTTCCCTTTTGCTTCCATTGTACATGAACAGTGCGACAGCCGGTGCTGGAATGAACAAATACTTTTGCATTTGATAATGCAAGGATTTATAATTATCTGCTGTGGTGATTCAGTTTATCTGTCAAAAACAGGAGGATCAAATACTGTCCAGACACAGCTGGAAACTAAAACTCATCTGAACCGTCTTGCTGACACAAAGCAACATGAGTGTCTAAGTAGCACTGCAGGGTTCCACCTGCTTCTGTCTGGAAAAATCCTCTGTGTATTTTTTTTTCCCCTTTTCCTTGTCAAACATCAGCCTCGCTTATTTCAAGGACTTTTATAGGAATATGTTCTTCACAACCAAAAAGACTGACTCCTTTGCAACAGAAAAGAAAAATACGACCAAGCGTCCTGTAGTTCAACTGCATATTTAAAGACATTAATTGCCATTCATTTGACCTTTCATCTATTGCCAAAAGTGATTACATTAATATCTTCAATGGTTTTCAAGTTACAGCACTTTGGAATGCTTCCCATTATAAATCAATGGAGATTTTGAAATTTTCAAAAATCCATAGAAAAAATTCCAAACTCAATATTTCCTGATTCTTTCAACAAACTATATCGTCCTTATTCTGACTTTCAGAGAAGATGATTCTTGAAAAATGGTTTATGGATGGATGATAACTGCGGGCTGTTGGACTAAAAATGATATGTCACACACTCATAATTACTTCTAAAATGACACTGAAATTTGCAAAAAGAAAAAAAAAGATCACAGTGGTATATTTCACTCTTCCCAGTGAAGGCTAAATTTGCATACCTGGATTTCACAGGCTTGCTGTGAATGATAGACATAGTGAAAAGCTTCTTCCACTGTTTCTCCCAAGGCAAGAAGCCCATGATTCCTCAGGATCATTACCTAAATAAACCACAGGGAACATTTTAAGATTCCACAAATTAACATATTCATGTGAGGCAGTGTCATATTCACCTACATATTGTGCACTAGTTGACTAGTATGTGTCTCACCAAATACATGACAACATACTGACTTATGTAAAGCTGAGAAAATTTTGCCACATTTTAATCATTCGAGCTTAACACTTCCATGACCTTTAACAGCCTTTGTGTACACACATAAACATGGACTTCAGTATTTATTAAAAATCAAGAATGGACCTTTTTTTTTTTTTTACTTTGTAATTGTTATTTTTAAACAGCCTTCAAATAAAAAGAACTATTCAGCTAATGAGCTGTTTTCCAAGGACTGTGATAATACAGATCACAAACTATTCAAAACAACAAAAACCTTTTCCAGCACCTTTCCTTCAGTGTCCTCTTGCCAATTTGAAAGGGTTGCTTTCTCTGTGTTTTTAATTTTGACAACAAATTCAAGGACGTACGCTCATCAGGGGTGGAAACACGTGAAAAAGATGTGAACTCTCTAGAGGTATCGTTAGGGTCATGTTCCCTCATGAGAAATATTTTTAGAATAGTCAATTTTAAAAAGCACATCAGGGTAAAGGGAAAATGTACACCAGAGGACTTATTTTATCCTGAAGACTGCAGATTTCAGCCAAAGGTTAGGAGTTTACATCATTCTAAATTAAATACCATGACATTTAATTATTTTTTTTTTAGATTTAGCAAAATTTCCAAACTATTCATGACCGTGGTAACCCTGGTGTAAATACAACTTTTGCATTTTAAACAAAACAGTCCACCCTCAGATTTTGCTTTCTACAGTCATACTACACTGTAGATTTTGCAGTGTTAATTTGGAGACAATGGGACCAAATACACTCTAGAAGAAGTTAAATAAACTCTCTAAGTGTTGATTTAACACTGCAAAATTTACTGTGTAGAGGATGTTTTCCACTGAAATATCCTAAAAAACATCTATATACAAAAAGACATTTCCTACAGGTTGTAAGAGTTGGAACTGTTGGTATTCTGCAGAGAGCTTTTGGGCCTGCATCTATAGATGTTACGGTAGTTTTGTGAAATCAGTCATTTTTAGTGTTGTTCACTGGACTGAAATATGTTTTAACTGTTACATTAGTTAAAAACAAAACAGGAAAAAAACATCAGTGTTAAGAGACTGGAAATATGTTAAAGATAACTTAACCCTTGAGTTTTTTTCACATGAATTTTACTCCACATCTAGCCTTTCCTATTGTTTTAGCTTCTGCATTTTTCAGTGAAAATCCAAAAATATTTCTATATTTATTTGACCAATCGCATACATGTTCATAAAAGCTAAATTCAAGGGTTATCTTTTCAAAACAGGAAGAAAAACTGACATTTTCAGTAAAAGTGTCATTGTGAAACAACATGGGCTCTATTGGTGAATCAATATTACAGTAGATGATGGTGTTTCCACGGTGAGGGTTAACTGGACTAGTACATAATGTATATATTTTGTACTTTATTCTACTTATTTATTTACAATGATGGACTAACATGTACAAATATCAGCGCATGCTTTGTCTTTATTATCCCACACGAGTCACATTGAGGGAGTCCCTTGCTGTGACAGTACCTTGGCAGTTGGGCCCAGGTTTTTCTGAAACTCCACCTTCTCCTCTTTATTATCCAGGCTGCCATGGTAACCAAAGCAACTCACGTCTCCCAGAAGCAAAGCCTCCTGGGAAATGGGCAGGATTCCACATTTCATCGAGGACACCTGTTAGCACGGGATAAAAACGACTCAGACTGTGAACCAAGAGTCTAAAGGGAGGCACATTTTTTCGCTATCGGTCACACATAAAACTTTACACAGCAATGTTCATTAAGGTGCATTTACAACCATACTTCCAAGGCAAATGTTAAATGCATTATATGGGGAGTCTGCCTATAAAGTAAGTATGTGGGGAATTGCTTTTAATTTGGCTGCTCTCTACTTTGGTGTGAAATCAACATTTAGCAGCAGCTTTTATGTTTTGACAAAGATGAGGTTTGTTTAATGTCGGCCTGGGGCGTACTTACAGCAGCTGTAGCAGGGGTATGAATGTGGATAATGCATCTCACATCAGGGCGCATGGAGTAAATGGCTGCATGAGGACCGAAGCCAAAATGGTCAATAGAGAGATCGGTGCAACCCTGGTCCACCACGTCGCCAATAATATTTACCTTCACCTACAGACAGGGAGACAATAAACTGTGATGTGTTTGAGGGACATATGTATCACTGCAGTACAGGTAAAAGGATTTTGACAAAGAATTAAAGTAGTATTTGACAAACTTACCATCAACAACTGACAGTAAAACGTATAAAAATGCGATGATATTAACTGGATTAAGACTTAAAGGTGTCATTCAGCTGAAAACCACTTTTCCACGCTCCTTTTGGAATCTGATGGGTCACCCCGAGTTACACACATGCTGCCTTTGACAGTGGTTTGTCACCTCCACTGGCTTCATACCGCATTCACAGAAAACAACAAGAGGAACGAAGGACCCAGAAAAAGTCGGTCCGTCTGATGTCAGATGGACTTTAGCGTCACCCACGTGGGGTGAAGCCCGTCACCCATTGCAGTGAATTTGAAGTAGCATTAGCATTAGCATCTACAAGAGAAGACGGCGCAATTGTAGCTGCTGCGGAAACTGGAAAAAATGGCGGATCAAACTGGTTCATGTGCTCTCTGTGGAAATAAAGCCTCGTTTTTTTCCTGCCTGTTTTCAGAAGAAGCAACAACACAAAACTTAGCTCTATATGTTACTTTGGTAAAGGTAAACACACACAGAGAACAAGAGGGGAGGCGGGAGTGTTCCTTCACGCATTCTGAGCCAATCAAAGATGCCTCATCACCACGTCATGGACATGTATGAGGCAGTACTGGTGAAATCTGTTCCTCGACCTCAAGTCATTTTTCTACCGTGAAAAAACAGCTTGAAGCAAAGCAATTCGGACGTTTTTTGTTTTTAAATAAAAAGAACGAACACACAATGTATTCAATAACAATGGAGAACACAACAATATTAATGAAATAACCATGGAATGACACCTTTAAGACGGATGATTTGTCTTACAACCAATGGCTTTCAATCACAGATAATATATGGAACATCTCACACATAAACTGAATTTGCAAGAAAAGCTCTATATAAAAAACTGAGGAAAATCACTGACATCCAGGGAAAATTTTAGTTTCACACACACACACACACAAAAACTGTTCTTTTCATTTGTTTCTTCTCTTGCACCTTAACCTGAGATTAGATTGTATTACACTGCTGAAAATGAGAAATGAATAAAAACTGTATTCATTTTCCTAATCCCAGTGGTACATTAGACTATACTTCGCACACCATTTGTAAGTATGTTACTTCAGTGCAAATATGACATTTTTCTATAGTTGTATATATGGTTGGCTGCATTCATACAGACAGCTCATATGCTTAATTCTGATTCACTGCCTCTGTCTGATTCTTTTGTTGGCCATTTTCCTTATTGTTATTCTTTTATGTGTCACTAAAACTGAACTGAGGCACATGAAAGTGTGTGAAAAGACTCCACTACAAGTAAAAGTGGTGGAAAATCACACCTTATGTAAAAAAAACAAAACAAAACCCCCCCTAAAAGTACAAAGGTTCTTATCAATGCCTCACTATTATATATTGTTTGGGATTCATTTTAGTGACATATTCATGCACATCTTACACGATTTAACATGACTGAGATTCTATCTATCTATAACATAATATAGTATAAGATTGAAGGATAATGATATGAGAAATTCAACTAATACTAATGAAATATTTGCTTAAAGTTTTTTTTCCCCAATTAGGTTAAATGGAAACTGTGGGAATGTCCAAAATGTGAGGTGTTTATAGTCCTGCAATTAATTTCTCTACAAATCTGACTAATGTACTCCGACTTTTTAAGCCACTTTACACTTCTACTCCATTTACATTTAAGAGGGAAATATTTTAACTTTATTATATATTTGACAGTCAGTTGTAGCGTCTTACAAACAAAAGTAATGTTGTATGATTTACTCAAGAGTTACTATTATAAACAAATGATCTAAAACTAATGCCACAATGACAAACTATTACATCATAATTCCATATAATAGGGACAAAAACAATAATATTATAAATAACTTCCTTATTATAAGAAAATAATGACAGGCTTTCCATATGATGAGTAGACCCACCTTACTAACTCCAGTCCTCAAGGGCCAGTATCCTGCATGTTTTAAATATTTCCCTACTCCATCACACCTGGAAGCCATTACATCAGGCATGGGCAAACTATTCCACAAATGACTGGTGTGGCTGCAGGTTTTTATTCCAACCAACCAAGAGTTCACAGTTTGTATGGATGTACAACGTATACAGTATGTATGTATAATAATGTATATTATTAGATAACCTATATTGTTATTATTGTATATATATAAACCTTGATATTGTGATATTATATTTATCTTTCACTTTCTTGGTTTGTCAATATAGGTTGCTATGACTGGTTTGTGTGTGTGAAAATGATAAGTAAGGACTTGATTTATTTATTTATTTATTTTCTCATATATCATGTTGACAGGATGTTAAAATATAGATTGTTTTTGAGATGAAGGGGTGGAGTTAAAAAAATAAGTTTAAATTCCTCCCACTCATTTTCGAATGTGCAAATGAAGCAATGTGGTTTTTTTTCCCTGTATATGTTTTATATCTATTTTTTTTAGTGTGGTTGTTTTTATTTGTTGCATATTCTAAATAAAGTGAATTGAATTGAATCAACTCTCTGAAGACTGAGATCAGTTGATTAATTGAGTCCAGTCCGGTGTGCTGCTGCTTGGTTGAAACAAAAACCTGCAGCCACACCGGCCCTTTGTGGAATAGTTTGCCCGTGCCTGTATTACATCATCATCAGCCTCTGCAGAAGCCTGATCATTAATTGAACCAGGTGTGATGGAAGAGGGAAAGATGTAAAACACACAAGACCCTGGCCCTCTAGGACCGGAGTTTGACACCTGTGCTTTAGATACTTTAAATTACATTTTGCTGAAAATACTTATGTACAAGTTGTCCCAAAAAATGTATCAGAATGACCACAGTCAGGAGAAATGATAATTAATAGGATTTACTTTGAACAAACAATTGTTCTATTATACAAATTTCAAATGAAAAATTCTGGAGGATGGTCATTTTATAATCTTCCAGTTTTTACAAATGTTCAGTGTGACATGGCACACACCGGCACAGACAGTAGAGAGACTTCTGGCCAAATATTGAAACATTCTCCAGAGTTTCAGTGATTCACCTCTTGAGTCCCTCTTACACATGTGGGAAGTGGTGGAAAAGAGGCCAGTCCTTTCATGTAACCCCACAGAAAGAATTCACACAGTGTTAGGTCAGGTGAGCCTGGGGACCGTTTCAATAGCACATCTCCATCATTAACACGTCCAATCCATCTTCCTGGCAGATTCTCATTAAGATAAGCTTGCGTGCTGAGTTTCCAGTGTGGTGCAGAAATGATGTCAAATGTTTTGAGGCACCCTGTATTGTTAGTGACTCTTGCTTATAAAGTATTTGTACACTATAATACTAGTACTTTGACTGAAGTAAAAGATCTGCATACTT
This sequence comes from Siphamia tubifer, assembly GCA_020466265.1. NCBI lineage: Eukaryota > Metazoa > Chordata > Actinopteri > Kurtiformes > Apogonidae > Siphamia > Siphamia tubifer. The sequence continues at coordinate 32,501,076 of CM035797.1, forward strand.
ATAATCTAAACAGAGGAAGGGTTTTCCTTTCATCTCAGCTGTTCTGTGTCGTGTTTTGCAGGAAAAATACACACGTGATGAAAAGTCATTACATTTTTTTGTACGTTCGGATACTGGAGAGAAAATACGTATCACTTTTTGGTCGTGAACTGAAAATGGGTTTTGGAATGCATCGCGGTGATTCATTTTCACCAATAAAAACATAATTTATCAGAATATATGGAAACTATGTATGTGTTCACAACTGGCAGCCCTCCTTCATTATGTTTTGGACAGAATAACTACATATCATATGCACCAATACTAATCATTACACACACACATATATATATATATATATTTTAAAATATTTAGGAGCAACTCTAATGTAGGTCAAAGGAAGTACTTAGCATGCCATTTAAGAATTATAAACAAATATTTAATATAAACATGAATTTGTCATCATCGATAAAGCAGCGAAGTGAGGAAAAATATACAACAATTATTCAAGGTTTTCGGAAAAAAAGGCCAAAAAGTGGTGTTCTTCAAGGAAAGTGCAAATATTTAGCCTCCCACACTTTTCTTAATTATATCCAAAAATGAAACTGATATAATTTTTATTTTAGTTTTAAGAGAGATTAATTCATAATGGACAAAGAATCCAAAAAGATGAGGTGTTTGTTCAGGGTGATGCACCAGAATAATAATCAGACTTTATTAAGATACTGAAAAAATAATCAGTATTTGGCCACATATGTTTCATTACTATATTTAATATACATCTTTCTGTTGATTGTTTTAAAATAATTACAGTATTTGATTATTATGAAATATAAAATTAGACACAGGCATATATTATGAACAAATGTATTTACATTCTAAACGTATGCTGTATATGTGCATTTACAATGTTTACTGTTCTAAATGTACACTGTATTATCTTTTTTCCTATATATCCAGTTGCAATTCAGGTACAAATTAAATAAACATAGTTTTAGAAACTTGAGATATACTATATACTTTCAGGCTGAGTAATCAAAAATGCTGCTTTAGAGAAAAAGAAACTGACCCAGATATTCACTTTTGCTTGACCAGTCCCATTTACAGATGCAGTTACTGACAACACTGATATTTCACACAGCAAATGAAAGTGTAAACAGCGTGTGTTCTGTATATCTGCAATGAGGCTGATGATGTTATTGCAAAATATCTAACACTTAAAAAAACAACATGACTTTCTTCATGGATGTAAACTGCCTTGATCTAGGCTCAAATGGGTTAAACTGTGATGACTGTAATAAAGCGTCTGTCACCAGTTGATTTCAGTGTTGTTATAGTCATTTTAACATGCACACAGAATGAGTTCATTGTAAAAAATGAAAAGAAAAGCTGCTTTGAAGTCTCTAATAAGGACTTGAGAGGTTACCAATTAATGTGTCTTTCAAAATCTCAGATATGTGTACGGTGGGATACACTGGCATTTATTATCACTACAGGAAGAAATGTCAGCTCCTGGCACAGAAATTAAAGGTATTATTAGTCTGTTAAATTATTTCTTGATAAGTGAGAGGGGAAAAAAAACAGATTTGGCAGACTTCATGTTGGTTCCCTGTTCATTTCCAAGCAAATAAAGACACTGATACCTATTACATGTATATAGTCTGCATTTACTGTGTGTGATGATTATGGCATTTTATAGATACTACCAAATCATAAAAGAGGCTGTGCATGAAGAAAGACAATATTTGACAGTTCATTTAGAACCAGAAATGAAAGCAATTACCAATAGATAATGTGCTTACCAAATTCCCTGCTGTAACCTCAGAAAAAGACAGACCCCGAGGACAAATAAGAAGATGGTCCTGCTCTTTACTGACACGAACCTGTGAAAAAAAAAAAAAAATCCAGCATATTTTTTAATTAAAATTAAATATTCAGAAATGGTACTAACACAAGTAGACTTAATGACTGACAACTCTTTATATTATATCCTTGTTTCACGACAGATGTATTCCAATAGGATTCTGTCACAGGAGCAATTCAAACATATAGTTAAAGATATAAACATATAGTCAACTATACCCAGTGTCGCAATTTCTCTTTAGTTGTGCATAAACTACTACTTTTCAAGGTGACAAAACTAAAAAGTAGTGAGGCCATAGGACATTAAAAAAGGTTCCTTCTCAGAAAGTTCTTTAAGGAGGGTTTACAGCTTCTTATAGGAGTGAGACACCCTTCAGCTGCTGAAGAGTACATGAAACTTTGAACCACAGAGGAAAACTTCCTTGTGAATAACCCCAAAATCAGCATGTGGGTTGATAAAACTGACTTTCTAGGCTATGTCTACAGGGAAAATCCACATTTTACATCTTGACATCTCAGGTGTTCATCACATATTTCAGTAGTGCGAATTGTTGCTGTGGGAGAACTGTTCATATTCAAAATCTGTCAGTTCAAAACCATAAATAAAATATGGACCCCCCCCCCCCTTCCCCTTTCAGCCTTCCAGGAGTTATAGAACAGGAGGCGCTCATAAAGATACACAAAGCTTTTGCATGCACAAACAGATGTGCACTAGAGCGTGGTGATGATGTTGTACTCACAGTAATGTAGGAGCTTGTAAAACGAGCCCAGCTGAAGAGGTCAACAAGCCTGTAAAGGCTCGCCAGCTTGCAACGACTCTGTTTCTCCCCTTTGGCAAAAGATGGAGACTCAATACCATACAAGTCATTGACTGGGGTCACCATTCCTACGCCTGGAACGAGACATAGACACACACAGACAATGTTAAACTCATTTTCATTCAAAGAGCAAGGATGTTTATAGTGTTTGCTTCCATAACAGACAATATGACATTAAAATCCAAGGAAGCTCGAGGCAGACGGCTGGGTTTTAAAAATATCTTCTGTCCCTTTTTTTCCTCCAACAAGATATTGAGTGGTATTTTTGGACTGTTATTCCATACAAGGTCTTTTAATGACTTCGAACTGAAGTTTTACAGCTTCTTCATTTTTAGCAAAGAGAATTCCTAAACTGTTACACTTTTAACAGTCTGGGTTTTTAAAAAATTGATTGTTTCAGCTCATCAGTCCTCTGTGACCTCCACTTAAATATAAGCCAGAGCAGCATAATTGGCATAACAGACATGTAATTCATTACCAGGAATGGTCATGAGGATAACTAAATGGAAATATTGACAATGAAGAATACTGTCAACAAGTTTCTGCTTTTTCTGCTGTTTCAGGGTTGTTCAGCATCACAAGAGTCTGAGAATTCAGCCTGTGACAATGAAGATATTCAGCCTGCATAATGAAAACAGGCACAGTCTACATGGTGAATAACAATCAGACCCGAAGGGAGATAAGATGGAGGCGTTCACACGCACACACTGATACTCACTGATGGGTGAAGTCAAGGGGCCAGCCCCTCCCACTGTGCTGGCCATGACCAGGTCAGCAATCTGTCTTAAAGCCAGGAGACCTGTGGGGGTGTTGCCCTTTGTCATCTGATCCTGTATGAGGCCTTCCAACTCATCTTTAAACACCTGAAAAAAAATGGAGAGGAGAGGAGAGGATGGGAGAGGAGAGGATGGGAGAGGAGAGGAGAGGAGAGGAGAGGAGAGGAGAGGAGAGGAGAGGAGAGGAGAGGAGAGGAGAGGAGAGGAGAGGAGAGGAGAGGAGAGGAGAGGAGAGGAGAAATAACTGTAGTAAAGTCAGTTCATCCTAGCAACATGAAAACCACAACACGTCTTTGGGATCTGTCAAGGAGCACAGTATGCTTTCAGTCGCTGCTTATTACAAGTACACACAAATCAGGAACAGCCGACTAAAAACCTCTTTGTAAGCGTGTGAAAGGGGTTCACTAGAAGCAAGGTGTGGGGGCTGAATTAAAGCCTGACAATCAATTTATGCCTTTGAGATTAGCTTCTGAATTGTGAGTATGGTTTCCAGTGAAACAGCATTATTTTTTTCTATGCGCTGTAGCTCAGCGCCAGCATACTGCTTCATCCTACCACGGTTCCCATGGAGATGAGTGAAGTTCCACTTGTTGGGCCTGTTATGCAATCACGGAGGAGTGTGGGCTCGTCTTATTTCCATGCACTTCATTGGCATGTGTTTATAGCGCCTCCTTATTCTTCATCTAATCAAACAGCACTGCTGTGGTTTGTCTTATACTGGGATACTATCAGATGATGTATACTGTATGTAGAGTGACAATGTAAAGGGCTGACTTGGTTAGTCTATGAATTAAAAATAAATAAATAAAAAAAAAATAAAATAAAAAAAATATATATATATAAACATTTAATTAAAAACAAATCTCATTGTAAGGTTTTCTTAGTGGTCTGATTCTTTATCAACTCCTGATCACTTCTGCTTATGGAGAAAGTAGAAAGTAGACATGCATAGGTTTTTAACTGATGCTTAATAATGAATGCAGAAGTGCATTCGTTTGATGTCATTGCTATGGAACTTGCAACTGTCAGAAAACATGGGGACATTGACAGAAAGAACTGAACTACATTGTAATTACAACCTCTGCCTATATCCCATTTCGAGTTGATATACAAGTGCAACTACAGTACGTTTATCTCTGATATTTCAACTGAAGATCCAGCCCTTTGCTTATTTTATCCATTCCTATTCATAAGCTTTTCCATGATTAAACTTGGTGGAGACTTGTTTATCTGCTTAGAGTTCTGTGTTGCAAAATGGCCTTCACATAAAACAAAAAAAACAATTCAAATGTATTTCAGTCAATCCTGAGTCTACCCTGGCTTTAAAAGCAATTCTATTAGTCATTGACAGTGAAAGCTTGTGTGTAGGAGGCTTCTTAGATGTAGCTGCAGGGTACATACAGGACTCTGGAGGATCTGGGTGACCCTTTTCTTCTGCTCCATCATGTTGAAGTCCTGCCTCAGGTCTGGGGACATAGCCTTGCTGCGAATATAGTCAGGGTCGTTCTCATCCATACGGTCAAAGTAACGGTCCTTGGAGTCATTGCTGGACAAGGCCAGGGTCAGAGAGCCTGCTGTCTGCCTCACCTCCACCAGACTCATGGTATCTTCAATGTACAGCCTCTCACTCTTTTTCTGGAATCTGTATGAGAGAACAAAACATGTAAGCTGATTTCCCATTCAGGCTGTCAAGGCAACGGGTATTGTTTTAACAGTGACTCATGTAATTACAGGAATGGAGACAAAAAGAAGCAGAACATTGTTAAATGATGGATCCTGCTCTGCACAAAGCAATTGATTTGCAAATGGATGCTGGGAGAAAAAAAAACAATTTTGCAGCATTTTAATAACATAACAGCAGGCATATGCTCCTTTTAATCCTAACAGTCAAAGACCTACAAAGACCACCAGCTCACATAGGAACCTTTTCATGTGAAAGTTAAATTAGCAGAAAAGTCAACACGTTGTTCTTTTTCTACAGTTTACTTTAAAAGAAGCAGGATGAAAAACAGCCCCAGCAAAAACGTGTTAGCTTTGTCAGCAGTAAACAAAGCTCAGTCTCATGCAAATCATCCTATTTGCATAACAGTTAGCACCTTTAGCTCTGCAGTGTTACCTGGATGCAGTGGTGGGGTGGGGGTGAGGGGTACGTAAGAGTAGCTTCAGGCCAAGAAATAAAATACTTTTAAAGCAATAAAACAAAAGAAAACAGTCATGCCAGTCGATAATTAAACAACCCAGCACATGGCGTCAAATTACACCTTTAAACTATTTATATATCGCGAGAATAGGCGCGTTACTTCGGAACTTTACGAGATTTAAATTAAGTTTTGAAAAAGAAACGAAAAGCTTCACACATCAGGCAAAACTAATGCTATAAAATTACCTTCAAATAAAGTGCTGGGGTCGAGAATGAACTACCTCCGGGTGGTGGGATGTCGGTTTTCCCAGACAGGCTCCAGAAACAACGTGCACGAATGTAAAAAAAAAATTATAATAATTTTTTTTAAAAAAAATACCAAAAAGGTCAAAGTTGTTAAATGTTAAGCGTTACATCGTTAGCAAAAAAGACACTAACTATAGCCTGCTACAGTATTCAGTGCAGACAGCCCGCTGTGTAAGAAGAGAGTTGAAGAAGAGTGAAGAGTGGCTGCTTAGAGGAGGATGTGGGTGTGTTTGTGTGGGAAAAAGGAAAAGTGACCATGTGACTACACTCATCCACCCACCAGGCCATATGTATTCAGCGGGACAAAAGGAATGGCCGCTCGGGCTTAGCTGTTCAGAATCACTGTTCATGTAGTTCCCTCCTAATATTCCTGCATGGATTGTTAGCTTACATTAAGGATGTCACACTCATTTTTAGTCCAGAGACCACATACAGCCTCATTTGATCTCAACTGGACCAGACAGGTACAGTAATGGCACCAAAATGTCTTTGTTTTAGTGCAAAAAAAAGTGCAATTACAACTATATTATGCCTTAGGTTCTCATCTTAGAATGTACATTACAAGTTCAATATCACAGTGCATCCACAAAGGTACAAACATTAAGTAATAGGCAATAATATTAAAACTTAAGTAAATTTTCTTGAGAAATTCCATGTTGTTCATGTTTTTGTTATATTATTCATATTTTCATAATGTAACTTAACCCCCCCCCCCACACACACACACACACACTACAAAATGGCATCATAATTAATAGAATTAGGAGTTATCATGATTTAGAATTTAGCCAGCCTATCTGTTATCTGTATTGTAAAAGTCAAGTGGCCCGTGGCGTGTGTGTGTGTGTGTGTGTGTGTGTGTGTGTGTGTGTGTGTGTGTGTGTGTGTGTGTGGAGGGTGGGGTTATTCACAATAGAATCCAGAGAGGACTACTACAGTTAGGTGTATTTATGTGTCTTTGATCAAGGAACAGACTGGTGAAACAGCAAATTGATAGAACATATTTTAGGAGATATTAGTAATTTTGTAATACAATGGACTGACAGTTGGGGGGTTTTTTTTACCAGAACTCTGGTGTTGACTGCTGGACAAATGTGGTACAGCATGCATGATTTCCACTGCAACATAAAAACTACCACATTTAGAATCCATACATCCCCACAGATCAACGCACTAGTATGCTATTATTTTACATGTCCAAACCACTTGAGATAAAATGGGGCTCTATTTGGCACCGTCATTCAAATGATCTTTGTAGATCTATCTCATGGGGTAAATTGGGACTTTTGGTGGGTTGGTTTTGGTCCACTGGTCACATGTATGACACCCGTAGTTTACATCAACTTTATTACTGTAGCGCTGCAAACACATGTGGTAGGCTATCCATAACATCCCTGATGGAAGTTGTTATAGTACCGCTGCTGCTCTTTGTAAGTATGTGAAGCAGGGGTTTGTGTGATTTTATGATTAAGCCTCTTCACTCCAGTCCTCGCTTTTTCTCTTATTCTCTGCCTGTGTGTGATTCATTAACTCCTGCCACTTGATTTCATAAATAACTGAGACTCCTATGTTCCCACAGCCCCCGAGTGGAGGTTTTCATCAAAGCTATATGGCCCATCTACACCAAAACAGAGCACTTCAAAGCCAGAGCAGGAGCTTTTCTCAAAAAGTGAGTGCCTGCTGTAGAAGTTTTCAGAAAATATTAGGATGTTTGCAGACAGAAAGTGATGTAACGCAGATGTCCCTATAAGTTATTTAGACGTAGGAAACTTTAATGTCTTCCAGCAAGCAATTTGTGGTACATCACTGAACATACAGGCACATTTAAAGCATATCAATCAAACAAAGATCATCAATTGCAAGAGAGACAGATATTTAACTCTCTACTGATACTGACTTTACATAAATTCAGTTAAAATACAGCTCTTCTTCACATATGACTCACTTGGACATTCAGAGGCTCTGCAGAGAAATTCCATTATCTTCTGTAATATAGATTCACCCCAGTAAAATCCATGTAGTTGGACATGTGACAGTGGTTAGAGATGGGGCTTTTTTGTACATTTGGTTAAGGATACTACTGTAAAAGTCACTTTTCTTTCAGTGTCCTCCTCCAGGTATTACAACTTGCTTCCATTTTCACATCTTTTCGTCTCAGACACTGAGAGGTTTGTCTTTTTTTTTTTGTCTTTATTACCTTTGAGTTGAATTTTTATGACCATCCACAAAATCATGAAATTACATGCAGGAAAACACCAGATTATGGGATTTCCATTGAAACATGCAAAATACAGAAGATAATATAATGATAAATGGAGATAAACCACTAAGGAAAGGTTAAACAAACAGTAAAGTTCATTCTGAAGTCTCAGCAAAAATTGTTGTAGCTCTTTACGAAACAAAATAGATGTCAATAGATGTGTATATGCATTACACAAAATACAACAATACACCTATATTTTCTGCAATATAGCATATGCTACATTCCCCATGGCTGAATGTATTTCATATTACCTTTACATCAACAAAACTCAGTTGCAGTTAATTCACTGTAGTCTGTAAAGTTAGAAAAAAAAACCGTTTTTCAGACATATTAATCTTTTTATTTCTTATAATACATATCAGTAATCACCTTTGATTGGAATGATTACATACTGATTAGTTACACTTTATCTATCAAGAATAAGTCAGTGTCACAATTATTTCATTAAAAGAGGATCAAATATTTTATTCCATCTTCATTTGCAACCATAGGCTACTCTTTTATACATGTATGCCATATAGATTATTTACACAAATGTATTGTTAACACTACAGTATAAACTGAACTAAATGGAATTCTATGAATTATTTATCCACCATTTGTTACTTTTCACAGTAAGAATGGCCCCTGAATTATTTGGCCTGGCTCTCTAAATGGGACACAAGCTCAACTCATAATACAGTAACACCAGCTAATGGGGTGTCATGGAGGGTTGTTTTAACAACCACACAGCTTTCCTTCAATGTATTATATTGGTTCTCTTCTGTAGACTAGAAATGAAATCAGGAAAAAGTGAATGTGAAGAGTGCAGATTTGTCCAACAAGGATCAGGGATCCCTTCTATCCTCCCACCACTTCTCAGCTCTCCTCTGCGTCGCAGTTTTTTTTTTCTATTCTGTCATATTCTCTCAGCCCACGCAGCTATTAGTAATAACCAAGGTTACACAGTTATTAGTAATAACTGTGCTATTACTTATATAACTACACAATTGCACACAGAAAATTAATTTTGGGGGTGGGGAGTTTGGGAGTGATAGAAAGAGAAGGATTTGATCTCTGACTGACATAACAATTCCAGGAAACAGTGGAGTCTGGGAGGCGGAGCAGATATGTGGACATATGGGTTGATGTAATGAAAAGCAGAACTTTTTCACTCCAGAGCAGTGTGACCCCTCAAACCCTGAAACTCTGCCTCCCTGTCTCTGGCAGAGTTCCCACTGAAACTACTAGCTTAAATGTCTGCACACACACAGACCCACAACATCCTCCTACCTAACAACCCCCGCATTCTTGCTGACAATTTGAACTTTCCAGTGAGGGCAGCCTATCTTGAAACCATTGACCAAATGTCAGATGTTATTAGTCGATGTCTCATTCATACCGATTACTGCTGAGGGTATTGATATTTGCAGATAAAAGCACACCTTTGTCTTATCACAGACCAGCTATCCACTGGAAACAACCCAGAAATGTAGATACGCAAAAACTGTCCAGATATATCAATGAAAAAGAATGTATACGGTGAAAATGTTCAATAGGACAAGAGCAGCATGTCATTCTTTATAAGGGGTATCACAAAGAATCCCATTTCAGAAAGAACAAAATATTGATCCAAAAAGTGAAATTTGTGTTTCATACTTTTTCTGTGAACTTAAATCCTTTTTCTTGTTTTAGGATGTGTCTGCTTTTAGTTCTATAGCTTTCACATCCTGGGAAATCTCCAGTTTTTCCAACAAACATCCTTGACACAAAGTAGATTGTCATTAGATTCAAATACTGATGAAAATTAGTAGATGATGTAAACTTGTCATGGATATCCATGGACACATTTGACAGCTGACACAGTAATGCAGCCTATACATTTGAGGTATTTAAGGAAAGTTTATGCTGATGGTGGCAAAGTGTAGAAATGTAATATGAGCTGACTTTCCGCTGGACAGCTCTGAAACAGAAGATGCTAGTTGTTATTATTTCAGTGACGGTGAAGGGACCAGAAGACAGTGCAGGTCAACAGTGATATCTGTGGTGTTATCAGTACTGCACTTTACTTGTGGTTATTCTGAACTGATTCTTAAATGTCACAATGAAAATCTGTTAAACATATCTGGTAAATTGTCTTAGTCATGTCTCATATTTTTTCCAACTCATATTTGCTTTTTTATGAGGCTACTTTACATTAGTGCATTTGCAAAGAATATTATTGAACAGAAAATTATCTGTATACAGAAAAGGGGAAAAATCAGTATTAGATGGCCATGCTTTTGTTCACTGGATATTATTATAGTTAATGATTCACACTGAAAGACAGACTTGCTCAGGACTGAAATGCTATGGTATGAAAACAAACTGTTACTTTCCACTGGGATTTTTGCTGAAATTTAAACTGACTATAGAAAGATGACGGTCTGAATTCAGTCTGTGTTCCCAAAAAACCTATCAAAACTGTGACCACAAAGTACTGCAGAACAAAAAAGAATCAGGCAGAACCTATTGTTAGTGAGTCATTGTGAATGGGAGTTTTTAATACATTTATGTGATAGATAATTTTTTTTAATTGAGATTTGCATGTATTCATTTAGCTTTTTTTTTTTTTTTTTTAAATGATGAGTTTATGGAGTAAATAACAACTTTGTCTCCTGTCTGGGCCAGCTCAGTTACTATGGTAACTGAACAGCTTTGCTGAATCTGTCAGAGCTATGTCCAGTTTTGCAGACAGGCGGATGTTATCTGCACCAGTCATGAGCACGAAGCTCTCCAGATCCACCAGTATGTGCTCTTTTAGTGAAGAGAGCATAAACAGATGTCAAAGGTTGCACCACCCCCTTGAATGATTGCACTCCCTTGTAATTAGAGTACAAAGCAATAGTTCATTCTGCATGAGTTACAACAATCATCTAAAGATTTCCCTTGAGATTGAAATCACAACAGTTTCCCCTACATTACCTTAACAACAGCAGCATATGAAATATTAGCATACTGATTTTAGGGAGTTTTCAGCCCCTCCCAGATGCTTATCGCTGTACACTGGTAAGTGGTGAGCAGCGTGTTTTTTTCCACTCACTGAGCCCTGACTGAGTGCAGACTTAACACTTACTGTTTAAAATCAGACCATAGTACTACACTGTGGGGGGCAATTTTTTTTATAATTCTGCTGAATGCTATTTAACTATGTATGTTTTCTTAATGATTATATTACAGTAGGAATACAAAGTCATTTCTGGAGCTTATCCCAACTACTATCAAGAGGAGTTCAGTTCAGTTCACTTCATTTCAAGCACACAAAATCATCAAAAGATCAGTCACAATGGTCAACAAAACATCCTTCTTGCACTGGAAAAGGAGTGTGAAGAAGTAAAATGTATAAACTCCCACCTCCTTTTTACAAACTAATAATCCAGCAGTTTCTGCATTCTATGATTTAACACTTTTTTTATATCTATTTATCCTTTACGCAAAACATGTACAATCATTTATATACACATTGTTTTTTAAGTAACCTCAAAGTAAAGGTGGGGTACACTCTGGATTTCCAATGAGTTCACTGCAGGTATGACATATACAGATTAACAACTATTCCCTCTTACATTCACATTCTTGCAGAGATTGAATTGACCACATAAACTGTTGGATTATGTTCTGATGGCTAGAGAACATGCAAACTCCACACAGAAAGCCTGGAATTGAACTCAAGACCTTCAAGCTGTGAGGTCACATGACTAATCAATGCACCATTGCTGAAACAGATTCAGAAAAGCAGACATAATTTGTTGACAATCTCCTTGTTTTAGGAAAATGTATACTATTAACAGCTCATTTTCAGTAGCACTTGACAGACGTAAATCAAGTTAATTATATTGTGATTGTTCTGTCAGAACGGTGCTCTAACTTGATGCCTATTTTAATTCCATTCTATTAAAATAATATATCTGCTGTCATATATCTAGACAAGCGTCATTGTACACTCTAAGAAAAAAAACAAGATGTTCTTTCTTTAGGTTTCCTCGAATGCTGTGTATTTAAATGCGCATTTGCAATAAGTGACACAGACCGACACACACGCACACATTTGTGTCAACCTTGAGGAGAAGGTTGGAGAGAAAACACAGCTTGTACCCCCAAGTTTTATTTTTGCTACAAAGAACTTTACACAGAATATAACACTCCACAGCCTGCTAAAAATGGTTCTACACTCCCACAGCAGGGTGGGTGGCAACAACAGAGACCACTTTGAACCTGAAACAATTTACATTGTTACAGTTGGATCGATGCCTTCACAGCATTTAGTTGTAGAATGGCGTCAGTGCACACATGCACATAATCACGCACAAACACATTGGGCTTGTGTGGAAAGAGACAGACTCTGTTTACGTAAGGGGAGGAGTTGGCTGTTGTCTCTGCTGTGGTTGTCTTTGGAGGGCCTCCATGTTGGAGATCTAGTGGTTAGTTTGTGGTTCACTCAGACTGAGGGCTGAGGTTGTGGTTTGGCTAAAAGATTTATGAATTATCACATTCAAACCAAGACCACTCATTTATGCTCAGCGTTGACAGAAAACAAATTCAAATTCACCTTAGTGTGCAGTAAAATACGATTATTTTTAATGAAATTTGACACAATAAAACATAATCATATGTAAAGTTCTTCAAAACAAGAGTGTGAAAATTGCAAACCAAACAGGGACCTTACTATTGCATGGGTGTGTCACGGCCTGCCTTTTTTAGTTTTACTGATGTCTATAATTCACATCACCAGGAACACATATTATGAAATCCAGTGCTGCCCCAGTCCCACATCTTAAATCAACAAATGCTTGTTCAGAGTAATGTTTCTGGAGGTCTGACATTAAGTGAAAGCAGCTGCTTGAAGCCTCCGCAGCTGGAGTTGACAACACAGCTGCATGCAGACAGGCCAGTAGAGCAGTGAAGATCGATGTTCTAATATCTAGAAAGCATTGTAAATAATGGACACAGTGAAGTCTGATAGTAAAAGATAATGCAGGGCATGTTCATTCAGCAGTAATCTACCTAATTAGTTAGTCATAGTTTCATAAAACTCTATAAAAACCTTCAAGAAAATAACATTTTTGTGGGCCTGAAACTCTCATTCATCTACTAACGGCATGCTAAAACACACACTTAACACCACTCAACTTTCCCAGAAGACACTTTAAAAACTGCACCATGCCAGATAAGTTCTTTGCTTTGATTTTCACTGTAGTAAATGCCAGCTTTAGTAGATAGAAAAGGTAGAAGAATGCAACTTACAGTGTTGGTGGGTTTTGCACTTTTCCTGCAGGAGATTTCTTCGTTATGCGTCAAACTCCCACGTTTCCACCAGTTTTCAGATAGCTGTTTACATTATCACTTTGAAGAAGGTCATCTGGTTTCCCAGAAGAGAGGCAACTGCTGCTTTGCCTCTGATCTCCTAAAACTCCCTTAGCTCCTCTATGACAGCGGCTGCCTAGTCTCACAGGAAAGCAAAGAAACTTGTCAGAGGAGGTTCTGGAGACCACGCTAGCAGATGGGACTGGACTGGGCTGAAAAATGGGAGGGAGAAGCTTCCACCCACAGCATCTATATATATAAAGCCATTATCCTTACGCCTGTAATGTTAATTTTCCTCTTTCAATTGTGAGGTGAAGCACATATTCACTAGTATGTATGATTTTATTAAGCAAGAATGGCTTGAAATATTTGTACCTAATCATAAAATGTGTAAAAATCTCCTGCCTGTATCTTTGTGAGGCATATTTTTCCCTCTGCATATGGAGTGTATTGCTCATGTTCTAAATTTTGCCGTCGAAGAGGACATAGCACACAGTGAATGCTTGCCCACTATCACCTCCTCCCACATATCCACTCTGACTGAACAAGTAGGATATGCAAGCTCTCCCATTTTACTGCACCACCTGAATACATCGGCATCTGAAAAGTATCAATCCTGTTATTGCGTAGATGATAATAACATGTTACAGTCACTTTAAAAGGTTGCTATTTAAGTTTGCTCACGATCAGAATGATGATAAAAGATGATACAGATGCTCAAACACTTTTCTGCACAAAGCAAGATTGCATAAAGTAGATTTGAGATGATGTGTGCAAACTAAAACATTTAGACTTCTAAGCACATTCCGATTCATAGTATGTCAGTAACGTCCTGCTGTGATTTCTTTGACAACTATAATATGATATGTATTATATACAGAGATGTTATCCATTTAATGAAAAACCACCATCTGGTTTGGATGGAAAACCAACAGGAAACTCACACACATGATGATGTTATTTGAGTTGGCAGTGGCTGATAAGTTAAATTTAGATATTTCTCTTTTCCCACCCACTCTGCTGTTGTTGTTGTCTTTGCACAGGCTGATAAAACATTCATTTCCTGAGTTTTCTACAAACACATGGCCACACCCATATGACAACCCTGGTCAAAAAGCACACCCAATGAGGTCAAAGGTCACAGTGTACAGAGGAGTTGTTATTAAAATAAACACCCAGATGGTGAGATTGTGTATCTTCTACAGAAACTTAAAGCATTTATTGTATTTTTTTTTTCATACAATATCCCCTCTCCCCACACACACACACACACACACTCACACACCTACACACATTCAGAAAAAAAGTAGAGGAAGTCTGGCAGAGAGGATGAGAACAAGGACTGAGAAAGTTTAGAAAATGACATCATAACTGTTAAAACTCATCAAACAATATTACTACACTACACTGCCATCTAGTGAGGACAAGCAAACATGATGACAGTAAAAGATGTCACCTCTCCTCTGGAGTTGCCTCCTGTCACAACCACTCTGTTCTGTTGGACAGGCTGCATTCACTGTGGAGGAAATCAAGAAAATAAGAAACTCGGGGCAAGGGAAGAAGGCAGCATTACATTGTGGCTAGTAGCAGTGAGTTTTCAGGATTCAGACATATTTCATTTTGTCTCACTGAGGTGTGCTGATCAGTGACTCTGCCACTGATGTACAGAGCATTCATCTATTTATTATCATGATGTAGTCTGTCATCAATATCAAACGTTACTTCAAAAAGATAGTTTTCAGATAAACAACAGGTGTAATGCTAATGTAATGTTTGGTCTAACATCACAAATATACTCTTCAGCAGTAATCTTTAACCTTGGCTGTGTCCTACGTCCTATAGACCCACATTCCAATGTCCACCTAACCCCCAAGGATATCTTATTGTTTTCAGAATGGCAACACATATATTTCATATACACATATGAAAAGGCACATTTGTGGCAACCTGGGTCACTTTGACCCGGAGGACAACACAAGGGTTAAGAAGATATCAGATTCATGAGTGACTAAACTCAGTATATAAAGGAGCCTTTTTAGGTCACATAGAAACCTTGTGACATGATCACAGAAATTGGCATCAACGAGACATGATGCATCACATGAAACATCATGGCAGGTGTGTTGATGTAACAGATGCGGTAAAAATAACAAAAATAACTCAGTTAACACAGGCTGTTGCAGAAGGTCCTTGAATGAATATATTTCAGATACCCTAAAGAAATGTCAGTGAGATGAAGTTTTCATGGACAGTGAATAAGGTTGAACTGAATCATTTTCCATGGAGGATGTAGGTCTTGTAGTCTTTGCTGGAGTTTCCTTGAAAAAAAAATTACTCAGAAGCTGGAATATGAATGTGTAAATGGGATAATCATCTCTGAAAGCAAGATGTAACAGTTATCAAAAGATTTCAAAGTGAAGAAGAGTCAAGAAGTGCTGTGCAAGTCAAGCTGTATTTCAGAAGACATTTTTTTTACAGAGGAAAGATTTATAACAGTGACTATGACTTGTCAGATCACTGGAATGAAACTTGAAGAGTGCTTCAAAACATGTAACCTATCACACACACCTTTGAGAAGATGATATGTGTAACGTAACAGCGTCATCTAGAAGCAGAAGTGTGATCATTTCATTTTTGATAGCAGTGGCAAAGTTAGTCTGGGGACAAATGAGCTGCCACTTGTCAGAGAAACTCAGGAGAAGATTCTTCTTCTGCTCATGTCTTCAACTGCTTTTCCTTTGCCACCAACACAAGCATGCTCCACTAGTGTTTGACTCTGCTCTTGTTACTTAGCACAGAGCCCAGCAGTTTGTAAATAAATCAAAGCCCTTCCCCGAGGGCTACAAGGCTACGGTCTTTGTATTCAAGAGTCTTTGCTGCATGCCATTCTTGTGTTGTGCTCTTGTCATTCAACCACTTGCCAGAACATTTGCTTTGGTCATTTAGACCGCTCACTCCATCGACAGCAGCTACTGAGGCACACAGAGAGGGTGAAATTGTTAATCAGCCTCAGGCTCAGCTCACTGACTGGCCGCACTAATCTTGGCTCCCAACACTTTTTAACCAGAAACTCAGTCTCTGCCCTGTGTTCACTATGGAATGAAAGAAGAATGGCTCCGATGTAAAAGGCGAAGCCCAAATGGGGTTTCACTTTATGTTAGAAGAGAGACATGGTGCTGTCAGACCATATTTCCATGTAGTCGAAGAGACTGTCTCAGACGCAGAGCAATTAACTGTTGTTTTGGTTGTGATGAACTCAAAAGGGATGTGCTGCTTCCTTACTTATAGATAGATTTTATTCTTTATTGAAATAATCATAACCGATAGTGTAGTACTCCTTTTCATTCTCTATACACTATTAAATATATATATATATATATATATATATATAATTTTGTCTCTTACAATATCAGAAAAACGAAAACATAATCTAATGGAGTTTGGTATACACAGAGATTCATTACCTGCCTATTTCAGAGAATTTGCTTGACAACAGATGGCTCTTTTAATATTTGAATAGTAGAGGACGTACTTCTAAAATGACCCGTGGTAGCCTAATAGCTGTGGTATAATTCCCTTTTTGCAGCACCATAATGAAGACAAAAATAGCCCTTCTTTCTTTCAACAATTATGCTTATGTCATTTTGAACACCACCAATAGAATCAGACAGGTTCACTCAGGAGGACATACAGCACTTTTACTAACTCCAGCACTCCACTGTAGCCTGTTGTTGAACTCCCTAAAAAGCTCTTCATTTCATCATCCACTTCAAGTCAGGATCTGGCCTTGAATGGCTCTTATTTAAAAGTAGACCATACCTTCTCAATGCAAACACACAAACACAGCCTTGTACATATATTACCCCACGCTGCGTCACAGATTGCAGAAACTAGCTATTTGGACGTGCCACAATATCTCATGAGGTGACTCTAAACCTTAATTACCCCAGGAACAGAAGCAGAGATGGATATCTAAGACAGTGTCTCAGTGAGTGCTGCACTGCCTCAGAATCCCTGTAAGGCAATTACAACTCCTGCAAAGAATCAGGAGGCAGGAGTAAGGAAAGCAAACTTCATTAAAATGAAAAGCATTAAAAGCATATCCCCTCCTGTGATCATCATTTTCTTGTCCCACAGTTCTCAAAACTTGGCTAAAGCCCAGACTCAAAGATGCAGACTTGGTATCAAACTGAGAAGGACTTTGGGACTGCAGAGCTGCGCCAAACCTGCCCGCCAGCAATAATATTCAAAGACATCATTCCTAGCACGTCATTTATATGTTAAATTAATTCCTTGACCCTGCAAACATCTCTGGAATTGAGCCTCTACCTTCCTTAAATTCATAGATTAAAAACAATAAATGTCTAATGGTAGAAATCTCAATTCTGGATCACTACCAGAATCAAATCAATTGTTCTTTGGCTAAAGGCCTGCCATTTGGCTAATATCATGTAAATTTATTTGTACATTTCCAAGAGAGATAGCTAATAGATAAACAAAAATAACAAGAATAAGAAAAGCAGCCTTGTTAATGTTATATGAAAGTTTATCTGAGATAAATATTTCACACATGCTGGGAAAATTAGTCTTCTTTCTAGGTCAGTAAACGGTTTAAAACACTGAGTTCTAAGTAACAATTAGTTTCCGCTTTTTTGTAGCTGAATAATAAGGGAATATGCCATTAAAACTTGAATTCCCTGACTTTTAATGACTGGAATCATTTTTACTTGATGATTGCTCCCTTGAGAGATGTGATACTTTGAAACACAGTATAAGTTGGTTGTAAGGGAGATAAAAGAACTTCTTTATTGTAACAGTGTTTAAAAGGAATTTAATGTTAAGATGTTATATGCAGGTTTTCTCAGATACAGTGAAATTGTTACCTTCTTATTGTCCCTGGAGTGCTCAGTTATTTGTTTGATCTTTCAGTTGTTTTTTTTTTTTTTTGTGTGTGTGTTTTTTTTTTCTCCAAAGGAACAAAAGTATTTTGTGGTCTGAAACACCATGCTGTGTTATTCATATAATTTGCTTGGTCATTTGAATTCGTATTGAAAAGATCAAAAACTGTTTCTGTGTTTCAGTTAAGGGAAAATATATTTTAGAGTTGTTTGTGTCCTCTCAACTCCCAAGATTACAATAAACTCATCTTCTCTTCCTAGACTTTTTTTTTTTTTTCCTGAAGTGGCAATTACTAAAAAAATATCAGTGCATTGTTCTGTTGTTACTGTCCCTCTGTGATTATTGAAAGGTACATCAGGTACACGTGCACATCTGCAATCACATGGCTTGATCCCTGGTTGGTCCTTGATGTGATTATCGTTGAATACTTCAGACTTTTCACTGCGTAGGAAGAAATAATGTCATTGTAGATGAACCATTCAGCTCTGGCTTGCATTAAGTGAAGGGGTGCGGATGGCTTCTGTAACCTCAATTTAACGCTGCTTTTTGTCTTTTCTTCATCAGGCTGTTTTGCAAAGATTATGGCAATGTATTGCATGATTGTAAATGCTGCGGCAACAAATTGAGAAATTATTAAGTCTGTTGGATTTAGTGCTTATTTCATTCTGTGGTGATGAGATGTGATTACTTATTCCTGATTCCATCTCACTTAAAATGTGAGCGTTAATTATGTGTAATTTACTTTCAGACATGGGAAAGCATCAAAGATGAGCACTTTGCTACTGTTACTGCATTTTACTTCAGTCTTTATTTTACGTCATATCTTTGAAAATACTACTTTTAGTTTAATGCATTTTAGAGGAATTTGATTATTTTTTATTCCTAACCAAGGAGCAATTACCTCAGCTCCCAACTGAAGCCAATGCACAAGTAGAATATCTTAAAATGTAATACCAATGACAGCCACTAGAGCCGGGCTCTAAAAATCCCAGACCCCCAGGATTTCGCAATGTTGCGATTTGCAACTTTAACACAAATTCAGCCAGTCCCCATGAATTCAGCCTTTTAACCAATCACCGCGACTTTCCTGTAAAATATGACCAATTATTTGCGATGTCTTGAGCTGCTCTTTCTGCCTTTTCCTGTTTACCTTACAGTAGGAAGCAACATGCACGCAGCCAGCAGTTCGCATTTGCCGACTAAAATTATGCATTAGGACGTTTGGTGCATTTGGAAGAGTGCTTTTTTTGCTGCATTTTTGTCATCCAGGTAATATTTTATTTGCTATATTTGAAAGGTTGTCTTTTCTATTTTTATCAGAAACTGCCTCTACTACACAGTACACAGTACAAGTAATAATGTTTTTTTTTTGACTGGCTGAAACATTTATATTATGTTTTATAACTTCATGTACTGTCGTGACGTCATACGCACTTTATCCTTTGAACCAACAGGCGCATTTGGAAAAAAAATTGTTACGTTTTTGTAATCCTTGTAATCATTTATTTGCCATCTCGGTAAGACGTAGTTTTGTGGACCATATTACAATGACTTAGAATTAATTTTGGGACCCGCCAGAATGTGTTGAGAATCTCTCCAGAATCTCTACCCTAAACTCATTCTCTTCTTGCACTAGTGTCCCCTTCTGGCCTATTCTATTCTATTCTATTGCATTCTATTTTACACTATCAAGTCATCCACTATTATGGTGCTCACTACCGTTTTGTTTAATTATTTATTTATTGAATCTCTTTTTCTTTTGTGCTGTTTTGGTTTTCTTCTCTTTTTTCGATTTATTTCTTTGTTTTTATTGATAGACAGTCAGTAGTTGGGAATAACACACCACCTTACAATCTTTAACTGCAATAGCACTGCCTGTTAATTTCTATTCCCGTTCGTCCTGTCCATCCTGTCCAGTCTTTGTTTCCCCCACACATCACTGAGGTGTAGCACTGCCCTCCCTGGCTTATAATAGAGAGATCTAATAAAGGATGTTTGCTCAGCTTTCAGGGAGGACCGGTGATTGTCACACACATGCACTAAATATTAAAATATTTGGCTGCAAGAATAAAAAATGCATTGATCTCAAACAATGTTGACACTCTCTCTGTGGTGTTAAACAATGAGAACAAATGCAGACAAAAAAAAAAGAATTAATTTTGCAGGAACTAAATATTTGCTTTCACTTCCTCCTACAATAAAAGCCTAAAAAGCACCACAACTTTCATCCCAAGTTTTTTAGAAAAGCTCATGCAAAATCAGACATTTTAGACCCCAACAATCTCATAAAAGGCCCGCGAAATCCTGGAGGGACTGTAATCCCTGTTTTTAGAGGCTTATTTTACAAATCTATCACAATTTTTTTTTCCAGAAGCGATTTTTGTCTATATATATTTGGAACATCTAATAAATGGTCTGGTGATCCATCTTCTGAGGTCTCTACTGACTGTCTGCTGACTCTGACTTTTTGCGTTTCATATTTTGTAATAAAGTACACTTTTTGCTGACATACAATGTAAATATAATTGTCACTAACAGATAACAAAAAATCCTAGACTGTAAAATGATTTTGTTATGTACTTGCTTCAGGAATTTTAACTACCTTTTACGACACTGTCTATGAGCTAACCTTAGCCTTAGCATCAGCTTAACATTGACGCCTCATACTTCCAAAGCTCCACCCCTTTGCCTAAATATGGGCAGCAAAAAGCCATCATGGAAATGCCAAGATCTCATCTCGCTTTGTCACCTTTAACCTCACTGGGGTCACAGGGGTCACTGGGGGCCTAATCCAGCTACAATGGGTGAAGGCGGGGTACACCCTGTATGAGTCTCCAGTTCATCTCAGGGATGAACATATATAGACAAACAGTCTCACATACACACCTATGGGTGATTTAGATTAACCAATTAACCTATCAGTGCAAACATGTGTTTGGATGGTGGGAGGAAATCGGAGTACCTGTAGAAAACCTACATGCTAACCACTGCACCATCCAAAATCTCCCACTACCTAAATTAACAGAACTGTTGTTTAGACATCAATGACCGATGTTGTCAGTTCTGCTATCTGCTAATTATACACAGTCTATGGTGACAATGTCAAACCTGGTGTCAGCATAAACAGCCAATTATCTGTCAGTCAAGAAAGATGAAAATGATAGAAAGGATGCAGAGTAAAGTCACTACAATGTTCTGATGCTGACACTGGAGCTGATTTGTATGTTACAGAGAAGTTAATGATCTCATTTTCAGCATGTTGAGTATAGAATGGTTTAATAGTCTTCACAGGAACAGCTGGGACAAACATCCTTCAAAGGCCTCTTTTTTTTTTTTTACTTTGATGGTGCATTCCAGACACTTTGCTCTTTTACTTGACTGAAGAGGTTTAGATATTTTCATATAAGATTCTGCACTTGAGTAAAGATGGCGTGTTGTTTTCCACATCGGTTTATTTAAAAACTCCAAATAAATTTCAGTTTAGAAAAGAGTTAATTCTCCAGCTCTGTTGGTATGGTCTCACCAGAAAGCAGAGAAGTAGTGCTAGCAGGCCTCTATAATGTTATTCACACTCACTTGTGTACCGATGTTGCCTATGGAACTTTAAAGATGAAAGAAGAGACAGAGTCACGTATTTTTTAGGGTAGACAATAGGAACATCAATGAACAATGCAGCAAACACTGTCTCTTGAGTTTAAACTTCACTTAGCTTTGGCCACAGCTGACAATTTAAAGTCCCAGTTACAATTCTTTTCTGGCAGCACACAGTTGCAAACACTTGAGAGGAAATGAGAGAAATAGTTTAATGATTTTTTTTTTTTTAATGTTAAAAGGATTGTTAAACCAAGTGTGAAAGCATTCAGTATCAATATCTAGAGGATTTCATTATTCATGAGGCAGTTGTTGGTGAAGCTAAATTGTTCATAATGTAATAAAACAGCATTTTAATCTAAGTAAAATGAATGGGCATGAGGTTATAATAACAGCAACAGTATGTATTTTAATGTATATTTCACCAAACACACTACGTAAATTATCTGATTATGTATCTGCAACCTGTTATTAAAACAAGATGTTGCAGATATATTATTGGACAATGCTCAAACATTCAGTTTACCTTCTGGGATTTGAACAGACTATTTATATTCAGCAGTTTTTCAAATAGCTATAAGAGAACAACAGCAGGATGCAAGCAGTTTTTTGATGTGAAGTTTTTCACATCAAAATATTATATTTTTATATATATATTTATATATATACCATTGATTTTATATAATATTAACACATAATAAAGCTCTGTGTGGACTGTCTGCATGGTTTACAAAGCCAGGTGAGAGTTTTGACAAAAATTAACAAAAATATTTATGGTTTTCCATTGTTTAGATTGAACTAAGTAAGTCTGCAAAGACTGAAAACTTATCACTCATACAATTCACCTGTTGGTATCTGCAGTATAGACTGAACTCAACCTCCAAGTAAACATTTTACATTATTTGTGTAAAATGATGTTTCTGTCTCAGTACAATTTATCTGGAATCAAATGATTCTACCCTTTGACAAAAGTATCTCACTTTAGTCAACAAGTGTCCAACATGTCAAGTTATCTTTGCAACTGATTTGACTGCTATTTGCAAAGTTAATTTCCAAACAGAATTGCAGATTACATTGTTTCCTCTAAGCCTTTCTGGCAATGTGTTTTATACATATACTGTTTGCATATATATATATATATATATATATATATATATATATATATATATATATATATATATATATATATATATATATATATATATATTAGATATATTAGATATTATTTATCAAGGTTGGACAGCTCACCGATTATCATGACGTGTTTTGCTTATTCTTTCAAAGTTGATATATTTGTGCTGAGTTTTTTTTTTAAATTTCAGGACAATGAACTGAAAAAGAATCAATTCAACATGATTTCAAAGGGGCAAGGTCATCTGTCATCGTATTCATAGGAAAGTGTGTTTTTGCAGACTGAGTCTCTATTTTGCTGGTCTATGTATTTTTCTTTGCTCTAAAGACACCTAATAAAGCTGGCCCTAGAAAACTGCTATAGAAATGAAATAAACTTTATGTTTACCTTCCCTTTGTACCCGACTTCTGTGTTTTCTGCACCTTAATATTGTTCTTCCTGAATAAAATAAGGTCAAAATATATGAGTGAGTGTAACCTGGAGTGATCCTGACCTATAATACATCGTAATGAATATAGCAAATATAGAAATAAAAGCCTTTTTGTCTCATGAAATATAGCCCAGGGTTGGGTGCCATACCTGGTACCTTTAGTTGTCATTGTCATTATCACAGTGGAATATGGTTAAATGAAAGAATTAAGGTCGTGACTTTAGTATC
Organism: Siphamia tubifer; assembly: GCA_020466265.1. NCBI lineage: Eukaryota > Metazoa > Chordata > Actinopteri > Kurtiformes > Apogonidae > Siphamia > Siphamia tubifer. The sequence continues at coordinate 32,524,823 of CM035797.1, forward strand.
TGGGCTCTGATTCATGTTCGACTGCTGTCCTGGGATTTGAACTGTAGCTCTTTGAAGACCAACTTCAATCATTTTAATGAGTTCATCGTATTGCTGCTGACTGAGATGTCCCTGATGACACTGCAGGGTCCACACTAAATATATTCCATTGTTGTAACCATTGATTTTTTTATCCTTTGATACATTTATTTTAATGAGGCGAATCTCCTCCCTGCTCTTCAGCGCCACTAAAAAAATGACACCCTGGTGGACACCTCATTGTACGCTTCATAGGTTAAAGGTGCAGAAAATCCCTTAAAATAGGCCAAAAGCAAACCATATGCTGTTCTCAGTGCACTCAAGTATCAGCAAAACAAAGCTGTGTTCCTAGGGAGAAACACATCATATTGCATGCTGAACAAGCTGTGACAGCTTCTCACACTCTAAAACCAAACTGCTGGGTTAAAAATAACTCAATTTGGTTTATGTCTGTAACCCTGTGCTGGGTCGATCTACACATCCATGGGTTGTTATAAGCCTACACGATGTGCTATGTTCTGTACCCAAAAAAGTATTTGCACCTCTTCACTGGCTTTTCTTTTTTTAACAAAACTTTCGCAGCTCACAGTCAATAGACCATATTCACATATCTACTATTGTCTATTAGTATTACATTTATGGTGGAAAGTAAAACTGATGTTTAAGCATAATATTATTCTGTTGTTTAAAAAGATAGTAAATGTTAAAAAATATTACCACCACTTCACTGGATACTGAATTCTAAAGAGACATCAGAACATATTTCAAATTAAAACAAGATAGACATCATTTATATCATTAAAAGATATTGAATTAATGTTCAACTACTTCTTAGTTAACATAACTGAGAAATACTTTCTGTTACATGAGGATGTGTGAATTAATATGAAAGCTTTATCTTGTACCTTGTTTTATCTGATCAAGTGGACATGGTTGTAATTACATTTTGCCTAATTTTCAAACAATTGTAACTCTGATAATACTAAAATTAACTGTTGTCTGACTACTTCAAATCGCATTTTATTTTGAAATGTGCTCTGCTATCCATCTATATTTTGTGTCTATTGTTAACAGTGGTTTGGTTTCCAACCTTTTATAGCTTATGACAACATTTTAACATTAGAAATTTCTGGTGACCTTAGACATTCAAAAGAATTAGTTTTTGATCATGTAATTGCTGTACTATGTTGCACATAAAAATACATTGTAGATGATTTTTAGTATATTCTGTGTGTGTACATATATATATATATATATATATATATATATATATATACACACAAATATATGTGGTTCAGACCGCAATAAATGTATTTGAAAAGAACGGACCCAACCCGGTTCTCGACCCGCATTTTAAAAATGTAATCAATGGTCTTTATGAACATCAACTGACCTTACTCACATATCTGCATTTATTTCCGTGTTAAAATCCAATGTCATCGGCAACCTGTAACACCCAAAGAAACATTTGAACCCGGTTTCCATGGAAAAGAAAACACTGGGAGCTACTCATTATCTTTAAAAATCTCAGTGAACGTGTCCCAAACCTTAACTTTTTTTGTTTGTATGTTTCCGGAGCTTCCACTTTCCCAACTTGAATCTCTCTCTTGCTCCCTCCATACTGTAGGATACTGACAACGTTGTACATCACCTTCATGGACATTCAGTTAATGAAGCGTATTTACCAGGTTATTTGAATGTTTATCTCAAACGACACATGACCCGACCGACCCCAACTTGAATATCATTAAAAATATTTTTTTAATGACGCGTAACTGCAGATGACCGTGGGCACCCCCTCACTTCGGGTCAGCCTGCGCATCACTGCCCCCTACATACCTCCACCGATCACCACCAAAATGTAATCATTTGTTCCTTGTGCCAGTATCAACATTTCTTGAAAATTTCAGGTAAATCCATTGCGAACCTTTTGAGTTATTTTGATAAGAGACAAACAAAAAGACAGACAAACAAATAAATGGCAGCAAAAACATAACTCCGCCGTTCTTTGTCAGAGTAACAATAACTCAAACTATGAATAATGAAAGAGCTGCAGCATCTGAAACATCTTAAACAGCATTTGAAGATATTAGCGACCCTCCTGTGACCACAGCCTGCTTGAGATGGGGAAGAAACATCTACACTTTTATGTAGAAGTGTACTGTAAAAACCCTCTTAGTTCATTTAGAGCTGTGGCATCTTAAACCAACCACAATGAACAGTACCACAGTGCTTCAGTTTCAGCTTCATGGTGGGTCTTATCTTTTATGGATTATCTCTCTCAACTGACTGTATTTAATTTGACAGTTGAGCCTGTACAAGTCACTACAATCTTACTAGAAATTTCAGTCGACCACATATGGGAATAATCACAATTTGCGTTATTTGCATTGATATGACTGGAACACAGAAGTATGACATAAACCATTTTCTAGCAGTATTGAACTAAACCACCTAGAGCTTAAGGTCAAAGGGAAATGGTAGCTATGTTACTATGGTCTGTAAGACATGCTCTTGTACATTTACAAAGACGTTTTACCGTATACTTTGTCAAAGATATGGTAAAACTAATTTCATATTTTAACTACTCACTATTTTCTCACAAATGTTTTTGTTCCCACCTGTTTTTAACTCCTTTAGAATAATGATAATAACAATAATAATAATGATAGATTTGATTTCTATTGCGCTTTTCAAGGCACCTAAAGAGCTTTCATTTATTCGCTCTCACATTCTCCCTCTGGTTGTGGTAAACTATATTTGTAGCTGACCACCAGAAGTGTAGCAGCCATTCATGTCTACAGCCCTTGCCTTCAGCCTACATTCACATGCATTCATACACCAGTGTGAGTGACACTGGAGGCAAGGAAGGTGAAGTGTCTTGCCCAAGGACACCATGGACAGACTAGGACAGAGCAGGATTCGAACCACCACACTTGACTTATTGGATGACCTGCTCTACTTCCTGACCCGCTCTTCCTCTTGAGCCTCTAAATTTGTGTTAATAGATCTTATGAGACTCATAGTGTACCCTGTCTTCCCCCATTGTAGCTGGATTAGGACCCCAGTGACCCTTAGTGAGGATAAATCAGGTTCAGATGACGAGACGAGATCTTTTGAGAATTTTTTTTTCCTGGGACAGGTCTAACCAAACAACACTAGTATTCTGGGCTTGAAAGTAATGCCATTTTACTGTCAGAACCATAAAACATATAGTAGACTGAGGACTGTATGAACTGCTGTAGTTTGCAATGAGGCATTTTGGAGCCAGAAGTGACCATATTTAAACAACAGGGATGGAACAAGAGGTCAGAGGTGAACTAATGCTAAAATCGAATGTAATGAAACTCGTGAAATTAATCAAGCACTGTGTAACAAAGTAATTCTATAGTTTTGTTAGTGGAATGTATTAAACCACCATTACAGTAAAGCTGTGAGTCAGGAAAAAGAGTGTTTTATTAAATAAACAGAAACTTTGATCGTCTGACTTGGCAAGCTGTTGCACCAAACCTGTCAAACAACACATGACAACACTTCTGTTCAATCTGAAACATTTTTAATGGACCAAACATTTTAACATCGCCCACTACATCATTTTTTTAGAGCTGGATGAGGCCAGAATGGATCCTACAGGAAAAAAAAGTATTATATTAGTAATTTTAGGGAGGAGTTCAATGTAAGTCTGTAGCAGCCAGGGGTTTTTGGAGCCAACCCCAGAAGCCGTCAGTGGTATTACAACTAAGATACCTCTGCATTTTTAAGCCAAAGTCTTTCCCCTCTCTCACTCAGAACATTTGGTAGATAACTGACTTGTGTAAACTAGGTCCAATATTTCCTTGGACGTCATTGGAGGGAAAGAAACAGTCAAAATATGTAAATCATATTCACTATTCCTATTGGAATTAATTGACAGGATATGTGTGTGTCTAGTCACCAAAAAGGGGCCGAAATGAATCCCAAATGACAATCAGTCACCAGAGAAGCATCTTGCAGTACTTGTTATGGAACAGCTAGCTAGCTGTAAATTTTAATTAAGACAGCAAGAAGGCCTGCCAGTTTTCCTAGAGCGTAGAATACAATGTTGGCATTCACTATACCATATGTAATGCAGACCAATGTTGCTGGAGGGAGCTAAAAAAAAAAAGAATTTTCTGCTGATATTAAGTCAATGTAATATTATGTTTCCTGATAGACTTTCATGCAAACACCCATGAAATTCATTTCCAGTTAAGCTGTCTGTATAAGAATGTGAAGAATCCTGAGCTCCTACTGTCGGTTAAATCTCCAACATAATGAACTGTGTTATTATTTTAACCAAACATTTAGTCAAATCCACCAATTTTGTGACCAAACAGCCTCATACCAGCATTTGCGTTATCAAAACAGCACAACTTTACTATAAACATGGCTTCATGATCTCAGTGCTAAATTAAATTCTAAATCAATCTCAAAGTATTGGCTATAATTGTCTGTATGTCTGGAAAAGAACTGTATGAACAAAGCTTCTGTACATCAGAGGCCCCACATACAGAGCAGATGACACAAGATGAGCAATAGTGGTTGCTCGAATTTTAATTAAGCAAACTAATTCTTATCACATTTAAGTTAAATGAAGTTAATTATGAAGAGAATATTAAACAAGAGGGGCTCAGAGTATCATGCATTCACTGGAATGACACAATAAATGTAGACTTGCACATATGAGGAAACAAACTTACCTCAGTTTTGCAATTTGGTCTTTATGAAGAACCATATTTGTATTCTGTTAGTCTTGTTATTGGCAGTCATGACTTACAGTATGTGACAGCTGCTGTGACTGATAGGTTTATGAGCAGAATTAATGGCTTAGCCACCTTTAAATGACTTTATCAAAACCACCACAGGCTTGGAATCTAACAAACAAATGAATCAATTTTGACTGCACCACAATGCAATTAAACCATCGTTAGGACTTTAATTTGCAAAAATAATGAGATCAGAACCTTAAGAAACTTCACTTTTGATGGATCTCTTTATGTCACAGCCATATTCTCATGGATGCTTTGATTATCCAATGAGCTCCTGTGACTCTGAAAGTGACAATGACTTTTGTGTATTTTTCTTTTTCTTCACAAAGGATCTCTTTTAAATCATTGTAGAACAAGCTAGACAGAATATCTTTTTGTTGCTTAAGCACACCCATGTGAATGTCATATTTTATTTATAAAGACTGAAAAGTGTGCCACAGAGAAGGCTAGGCTTCTTACGTCAAGCATCAAAAACTGGATGGTACTCATAAAACTTTCAGTTCCTTTCAGAATGGAGAGTTCAGACATGTTGCCTTTAATTATTTCATTTCACATTAAAAGTTTGAAAACATTCACTTTATATTCTAAAATGGGAATATTTCTTGGTGCATTCTGAGTAAGAGTAACCTCTTCTGGACTTCTACATATTCATTCATAAAAAATAGAAAACAAGAAAGATTGGCAAAGTACCTAAAGCCATCTGGATGACTTTCTGTTGTGGTTTATACCAGATGTAAACTCAAATACAGTAATGTATTTGTTTTTCTTTTCCATGTCAAATCATAAGACTTGATTTTTCTAAGTGGAATTGACTTTGTACATTTTTGGTTGCTGGAACTAAAAAAAAAAATCAAAGTGAATCACTGTGTTTAAGAAGGTCAAGGTTAACTTGCTTTTTAAAAACCCCATTCAGTCTCTCTATTTTATCAGTATTTTAAGTTCACATATGAATAATAGTATTACTTTTTATTTATTTATTTGTAGTTTTTCATTATTAAAATAATGTATACAAAGTACTTGCTTTAGTTTTTATTTCTTATTATTCCTATTAATAGTAAAATTAACAAGGCAGTCAGAGACAGCAGACCTCCACCAAGGCTTGTCAAAACATGACGTGATTGAGCCATAGGTGTTGACCCATCTGATGTCCGAAGGTGAGATGATATGAATGAAAACAAAAAAAACAAGATTCTATCTTGTCTGAATCCTGAGATATTACCACTGTTGTGTTTTAGCTGTTGACCTTTAGTATGACATTGAACTTTGACCTTAATTGCTCAAAATATAATGGGTTCTTCCTTGACCCATTATCTATCATTCCTGAAAGTTTCATCAAAATCTGTTTGGAACTTTTTGCGTAATCCTGCTGACAGACAAACAAACAGACTCGTATTTAATACCTCCTTGGCAGAGGTAACAATACAACATAGAAAAGTGGCCAGAGCTTCCTGCTGTGTATCACAGAGAGATGGAAAGTGGGATGCCTTTTATTTCAGTAATAATACCACTAGCCTCTGTTTTTTTTTTACTGAAACACGTGTTAAATACATACATTTTAATTTGTGTTTTACACAGGCACAGAGGGAAATCAATCAGTTCTGTTTGCTGTTTCTGATCAATAAAATGTCTTTAGTTTATGGATTTTACATAAAAATCGATTTTTGTTTTAACATTCCTTTAATATCAGTTTCTGAAAATGTGGCATAAAAGGTACATTTATGAAATAGATGGTTTAGCTTTAGCGTATCATTAAGTAAGAGTGCTTCTTATATAGAACAACTTCATTTAACTCTAAAGTTTGAGAAATGAATTAGTCTAAGTTTGTAGTCCTAATATGACACCAGTCAGACATCATACATACATTAAGATACAGAAATAGTTTAGCAAAAATATCATAATATCATTATGTTCATGAACTGTCCAGTTTAATCAAATAGGCTTATTACATAAGGTTCATCTGTGTTTAGCTGCTAAAGAACCAATTCAATTCAAAACAAAGCCTAAAGGATGACAGTTGAAACATATAGAGGTAAAACAAATCTGTGACCTTACACTTCATCTGAAAAAAGCAACAGTTCAACAGTTCAGACAAAATGAACTTAACCTGAACCATGAACCTATTGTTGAACCTTTTTTTTCAGGTCAATAGAAGTGTTTGTATTACATGTTCATAGAATTGTAACACAACCTATTTCTTCACAGTTGTCATAATTATTCACTATTATCTGCAGACCTCTTTCAAATGGAAATAAAAACAGTTTGATGTTCATAAAATGTGAATTGGAATGAAAAGCATTAAATCTGGGCAGCAAACATGGGCTCCTCCGGCACAGGTTTTTATCCTCGCATGGGTATATGGACTTTGAGGAAAAACATAATAATGCTGAAATTCATCATTAGGAAGTTTGCCCCAAAATGTGTACCTTTGATGCCAGCCATATTTCCAATGCTGTCACATCAAAAATGTTCTGAGAAACCACTGCACTCTTGATAGTGTCCCATGTGAGATGCTTGTACCTCATTTGTGACATGTTTCTTATTTCACTTGTTCACAACAAAGAAGCAGCAGCGGCATAGCTGGATAATGATGAGGTCATGTCATCAAATAAGCTAATAGTGTTATCACACTAACTCTCAAGGCTTCCATAAATAGTCTATTGACGTCATACTATGACTCCTCACATAGATTAATTTCAACCAACATAAGGTTCGTGAATACATTTCTGATGGCCTTGACAACTCTCTTTTTTTCTTACACCTCCGATAAAAACTCAACAGAGGAGTCTGCAAGCCTTTGTGTGTGCTTTTCACAGAGGCAAATCTCAGAGGAGCCACAGTACGTTGACAGTCGAGCCTGGGACGATGAAGTCTCGCACTCTTCTGCTTTTCTTTATCTTTCTTTTTTTTCATTCCTCAGCTACTGTGAATAGGCAGCGCCTTCCCAATTAGCAGTTTTCTGAAGAGGTGTTGTGACAGCCAGGGAATACAATTTACAGTTATTAAAGCTTATCTGAACCTACTGTCAGGATCTAACAAGGATGATATTAAGCTTGATAATAATCCAGGAACCATGTGAAGTAAAGAATTGTGATGATTGATTGGACATTTACAGGCCAAAGGTGATCTAATCCTTAGAGCACATCTGTTCAAGCCGCTTAAATACCTCCGTGTGAAATTGCTGTCTGTTGCCAAATACTGTAGACCAGTCTCACATCACACCTGATTATTGTAAGATGGAAGGAGACCTTTGAAGATTAGCAATAGGCAGAAATTGGTTTACAGGAAGGAATTGAGTGAGTTTGGTGATGTATGCTTGTGAGAACTGCTTTGGTTTGCCATTTATTATTGTCAGGCAGGAGACAATGAGCAAATTGTGGTGAAAAATTGAATACAGAACCCAGTAATTTCACCGATCTCACAAATTTATCATGCTCTCACTCAAGTATGTTTTTATGCTTTTATAAGATGTTCCAAATTTGGTGAACTGAAAGAATACAGTGTTGTGAGGAGGATTTTTTATTTCAAGAAATGACTGAAAATGCAGTATGAAACTGATCTCAAACCTCATGCACTGCACTGTGAAACAGTAAGTGTCACAGAGCCAGCAGGACCGGAAGTCAAACAATTCAAAAGTATTGATTTTTAACGGTGGCTTTAATCTTAAATGACAGCTCTCAGTGAGTGCCATTATGTGAAAGCCGCTCAAATAACTCCATTGATTAATTTTGTCTTTTGAAATGGCAGCCTAGGTCCTCTAAGCATACTTGTTTTTTACAGAAAGAACGAGTCAATATGTGGCTTTCTGTTCTATTGTTCTCAGTTTTATGGGCTAACTTTTTCCTCCGTTGTGTCTTGACTGTGACATAGCCAGATACAGTGCACCTGTCAATAGAATCTACACTGACATATTCAGATAGAGGCACGCCCTTTCCCTTGGTGTGGGAAAGATTGATTTCATTTTGTCTTTCTTCATATACCGTTCACGTCAGCTACCTGCCTGCTCACAATGACTAAAATAGGTAGCTGACGTATTCTGGATGCCAACGGATTGTAAATACAAGGACACCCGGATGCAGCTAGGCTTTGGTGGAACATGGTGCAGTGCAGGCCAACTCTCTTCATATTTGAAAACTGGAAATAGCATTGAGGAGACCGCCTGAGCATTTTATTAAAACCTTCATAAGAGAAGACTGACAGGACACTTGCCTTCTGTGCTTAGGGATTCTCAGAGAAGTGCTGCCAAATGCTCTACCCTTGTCCCTGAGCTGCAGTGCAGGGTCAGCGCCGGAGGTGGCCACCTCAGCTGGATATAAAATGGCCTGTAAATCACAGATGATATGGGACAATGGCTTTGTGTGAGGTGGAATGAGTCTAAAATCTTTTAGATTTCACTGTGTCTTTCTTAGAGCTTCACAATGCATGCATGATCAAATAGGAGCTTATGTGCTTAAGGGTATCAGGGTCCTCTTTGTGCATTGGTGAATGTTTATGTTTGCTTCTGTGCCAACATTTGCATGCACATGAGTGTGTCTATGTGTGTGTGCAGGTCACCCTGAAGCTGCCAGACCAGATGTGCAGGAGTCTGGATTGTGTGGAGTGATGAGTGGCTCCCTCGCTGACTCTGCAGACTTGGAACAATGCACACAGGTCTCTCCAACTAATGAGCTCTCTATATAGAGAGCACGCAGAGAGAGCCTCCACTCTGCTTACAGTTTCAATCAGGGTCTCCATATCTGGGGAGAGAGCTTTTTATGCTTGTGCTGGCACCGGACCAAGGAACTTGATACAAAATGCAAATTAGCATCGAGTACCTGAGGTGGTTCCAGTTTGTTTGTGTCACAAGGTGGAGAGTGACAGGTTCTTTGGATCAGGATGGAGTAGACTCAGAAATGCAGAGGCAGCGACGCTATTTTTGCTGCCGACTTTTGTATGCTAGCAGACAACAAACGCATAGGATTTGTTACCCAGGTGTTTTATTTCAAATTTTCTGCCAAATATTGTTGACAGTCACCAAATGATGCCAAAACAGTTTTAAATAATTTCAGAAACATTTGTGGACGCACATAGTGCATTGTATTTGTGCTTCACATCACAAGGACAGAGATGAATTCTTTGTTTTAACATTTCAAACTCGTTGTGGTGGAAAGCCTTCCAAAATCCCCGATGGGCTGTTAAAACCGACTCAAACAAATATAGGTTACAGGGGCTTAGAGAGTGACGCAGCCACCCCTTGAGGCAAGTGTCCAGACTTTTTACTGAGAAATGACTCTACATTATTCATTTCACCTCTAACATCTTTGTTTTACAATAAGGGCTTTAAGCAGAACAGGACCACAACTTTAAATCTAAGATGCTTAACTTCCAATGGGAAGATGGTGAAAATAATAATATAATGTTCACTCAGTACATTAAAACATCCAAAAATAGCTTATGTACTAAAACTACAACGGTAACACTGTGTTATTACTAGAAGCACCCAGAAGGATGGGAAAATCTTTTTGTCATAACTTGTAGCTGCAGAATGAAAACAACTCTTCCTGTGCTAAATATGGCACTAATGAGTCATTGAATTGTGGGCTTTTAACCTAGGGTAAATATATTTTTACCTGCTTGTGGATTTTAACCCCAGGGGAGACAATAGAAAACACCACACTACATGTTTTTGGACTTCTGGGTACATTAAGAATTATCTAAAGTTGGTAATGATGAAATTTCTGCATATCAGGCAGTTTGGAATGCAAATGTACTTTTATGCTACCAATCATAGCCTGGTAGCAATATCATAAAATATTCATTTTCACAGGAACCTTATTCTGTGGTGGTGCAAAATCCTCTGCTTCTGATAGAGAAGTACAAAGATAGACTCACATACCCTACAGTGTTCCTCTGCCATAACGTGTACCTGTCAGGGAAATTACAAAGACTCGTGAGTTCGCATCAGATTTCAAACGTATAACCTCTCTGTCTTAGGTTTGTGTTTCTCTGGCAGCGCTAAATATATGAGATGCCCTCTAGTATGTTACAAGCTTGCTGTTTTGATCTATGAGGTTGTGATATAAGCTTTGGTTAATAATTGATGTCTGGAAGGATGTCTCTCCCCACTCCTTCACAGGACTCAAAAATGACATTCCTGAAAATAAGAGGGGTCTTCTGCAGGATGAAATATTTCACTTTGTGAATTACTGATGCACTGTGTGGGAGTTCCCACCCCCTCCTGCCTCCCTTGTTATTGTGCAAAGTTCAGTATTTTTAAGTTCGCTGTGGCCTTTAGAGTAGTGGGAAAAGGCTGCACTGACCTCATTAGCGCTTTCTGGCTAGCTTATGAAGCTAGTGATCTGTGTCTTGAAGTTTCTATCTGTATGCTAAACAACAAAAATGACCTTCTGCATTTCTCATATGTGCCTCTCCATAACTAATTAAGTTAGAGAAAAAAGGGAGAGTATAATACAGCTGCTTTGGAAGGTGAGACATGAGAACAGCATGTTGCTGCCAAAGCTATCAGCTGCACTGCAGGAGTGTATTACAAGTAAGTTAATTTCTTTTTTTCTGTAGCTCCTCTTCAGTTATGATATAGAAGGCATCATGGAGTTAGACAGACTGATAGATATGTAGACAGAATGACAGAACGAATGCTAGAATGATGGATGGATAGATGGATGGATGGATGGATGGATGGATGGATGGATGGACGGACGGGTGGATGGATGGATGGATAGATGGACGGACGGACAGACGGAGAGATAGATAGATAGATAGATAGATAGATAGATAGATAGATAGATAGATAGATAGATAGATAGATAGATAGATAGATAGATAGATAGATAGATAGATAGATAGATAGATAGATAGATAGATAGATAGATAGATAGATAGATAGATAGATAGATAGATAGATAGATAGATAGATGGATGGATATGTTTCTACAGCCATTTGTGGGGACTTGGTTTCCTTATGGGGATGTACAGTATGGATGGCTGCCATTACTTCACTATCCTACTATTGCTGTTACAGGAAAAGTTTTAATTACTTTCACAGACTTTTGCCCCCTTATACCAACAATTCAATAATCTGCTCAGATATTAATGTTTACCACCAGGGTGTCTTCAACTACAGCTTCCTTTTTTTCCCCTTTTGTCTACATTAAATTTCTCCCCTTACTGAAAGCCACCACTCAGAAAATCCAACAGAGTCTGTTTTATAAGTGAAAAATGATGTCTGAATTGGTTATCTTATGTGAAGCTTTTACTGGTGTTTTTTTCTTTCTTTTTTTCTGTATTATATCTGAGTTATTATGTGGACCATCTTTGTTAGATGACTACACTCTTGTAGCTGCAGATAAAGTGAAAAGCATCTGACTCTGATGGGGAGTTTTACAATAACATCCTTTTTAAGAACACCCTCTTTGTATAGTTATATTTATCCCCTATTGGAGCAGGATAGTTGTGGTGTGAAATAATGCAAAGAAAGATTGGTTGAAATGTGTCAGGAATATTGCATTTGGAAAGTTGCATGTGGGCTCACATACAATATGATGTTTCATTTGTTCACATATATAGTGGTTGCATAGGAGAAACCAATATGTCAAATGCACTCAAATGCATATAATTAGATAAAACAAACTGCAGAAATCTTATATGTTCAATAGAACCATCTTTTGTAAAACATATACTAACCTTTGAGCAATAGGTTGATGACGCCATCTCTTGGGTCAAATATGTACAACTATTATAATAAAACCTAGTGGTTGGTTGCTACGCTAGCTAACAATTGCTACGCTAGCTAACAATTGCTTTGCTAGCTAACAATTGCTATGCTAGCTAACAATATTCTTCATGCTTAAGTAGATCTGAGTGAGTTATCAGGTGATACGAGCAGGTGTTTTTTTTTGTCTCCATACACTGTTGCTCTGAAGAATAAATGTCTATAATATGGAATCAGCATTCTCCTCTTTATGTCTGTGCTAAGTGCTTATTTGGAGCTGCAGTGCCTTTATTCGAACCAAATCAAGTTATTCTTCACTCTTGGTTGGAGGCATAATGTAGAAACTTTGCAAATCTCATAAATAGAAATATTATTAATGTAACTATTCAGTGTCTTAGTTGTACATGCAGAACAATAACAAATAAAGTAAGGCATGATTCTAAAATGTTAACTTTTTTCTCCCATTTCATAGTAAAGCCAAAGTAAATTGTTTGTATTTTGAAAGTTTTAAAACTAATTAAATTTTCTAAATATGGCCTAAAATATGTTTTGGAGTCTTCTGTCTTATTTTCCAATCACACTTGACACTGTAGGCTCTGTTTCATTTATTTAATAATCTTACAAGCAGGTCAGACTATTAATGAGCTCAGACCTATTACACAATTTTGTTGTTTACTTAAGGTCAAGCATGACTTTGCCTACAGTGAAGAAGTAGTGCAAAGCAAAATTCACAACTGCCCCATTGCTAAAAAAAACTGGATTTTTTTTATTGTTTTGTTTTTCAGTGAAAATAAATGAATATGTGATCTTATTAAGCTGCTGTTGCTGTCCTTAGATTCACTAAGATTACTGTTTTTGGGGTATACTGAACTCTTCAGGGTAACAGGGTTTTGCAAAGCTGAAGATTAACTGTAGTGTATAATCATTAGAAGGCTCTTTAGCGAGAAAATACACCTCGTTCATTATTGAATAAGAGTGGAATAAATTGTTTTTGAATGATATCGCCTGTATAAGAACTGAAGGTTAATGAATTTAAGTCTCAACTGTTGAATAATGACATCAACAAGGAGAAAGTGAAGTTGTGATTGAGTCTTTGTTCAGTTCAGCTAATAAGTTCAGTGATAAAGTACCCAACTTATGTACTTATCAGTATTAAATATGCACAACAGTCACTCTGAAGGCTTTGGGAAACAAATATGGACATCTTGCAGCGTTTCACACTGTCAGAACACTTAACCTTCTGTCTGGATTACATCTCAATGTTTCTTCTCAGTGATGTAGTTGAAATGATTATTTGAAAAGAGATGATTTTCTGTCATGGCACCCTTGAGGTGAGTTCAACATTAATTGAAGTGGATGTCTCAAGTGTCCATCATTAAATTGATCAATGACACCCTCAAAAATGTCAGTTATATTGGTAACTTCATCTGTGGTTCATCAGCATGAAGCCGATGAAACATGTTAAACGTTATTTTAGGACCCATATCCTCTTTCTGTATAGTGTGCGAGTGTGTGGTTTGGTTACATACATATGGCATCTGCTTATTTTCAATGCTAGGTTACAGAATTAAAGGCAGATGTTTGATTTTCAAATGGAGTGAAAGGGTGAGACAATGTACTGTGCATTCCTAATGTCCTGAGAGTCTTTGGTCCCTTTTTTGTGACTGTTACGAATGCTACAGTAATCAGGGCAGTTGCAAAAGTGAAGCAGACATGTGAATGGAGGAGGTCTAATTTCTGGGATAGGCTGCAGTACCCCTTTCTTCTTCCACTGAATTCTATTTAATTAAAAAAACAGGGAACAATTCAACTACATGGGGTGCTGTCGTCTCATCCTTTTGTGTGCCTTTCACACTGTCTGCTCACAAGTTTCCATCATAGAAGTATGAGCTCAGGGAGCATAACACAGTTTGTATTCAGTGTGTGTGACAGCCAGCAAGACAGCAATCTTGTCTGTCGAAAGACAATGATTCCACTCAGCTGCCATGTTGTGCACACAAATGTGCTTTACCATATCAGGCCTAAAGTTTGTCACCTTGCAAAGCGAAATCTAAAGTGTGAGAATAAGTCATGATAGTTCTCTACAGGAATACAACATTTGACCCACCCTTAACTGATCATAAAGTCTATTTGTACACTTTCATATGGGCAACACTTACTTTTACATGTAACTTTTTTAACTCAAGAAAAATGTATTATTCTTTTGACATTGATTTTTCTAAATAAAAATGTACACAGCACTTGCTTCACCCACCACAGCTTCAACTATATGTCCGTAACTCCACTGTTCAATAAAAACAGAAAGAAATACTTTTATCTATGTTTGAGAATTTGATTTTATTGTAAGAACAGTGGAAGCCTGTGAACAACCATCCGTGTCTAAGATAAACTGAATCAGATGAAGATCAGAAATTGGTTTATTGCCAAGAGTTTTCTCATTCCATGATTTTTTTTCTTGGTTGTGTAGTGCAAACGTAGTTTTAGATATTAAAAAAGTAACAAAAATGCCATAAAGAAGGAGTACTACAAAGAATAATATATAAACATGTGTTTAAAATGTAGAAATAGACATTTACAATATAAATATTAAAGTACATATACATGAATAGAGGAGAATAAAGATAACAAAGAAACATTATTCTTCACAATACTGCAGATATAATGTATGATAGGATCACAGCAATTAAAATATGCAAGTTAACAATACTTGTGAAAGTCATGCAGGTGCCAAACACAGACACTACTTTGTTTCAGAAGTGCTTTTCATTCTAATGAAGCAACTCTGCTTTAGCTTTGCATTACAGTCAAGACTTGAGCTTTTTAGCCAATGTTCTCCATGATTGAAATTCTCAGTCAGCCATCAATCTGCATTATAGACTGGTTTCCCCTTGTCTGGTGGGGGCTAACTGAAACAGATTGAGACAGCTCTTGCTCACTGCATCACTAATGGCTGCCGATGAAAGACGTCTCTGTGCCGTTGACCCGTATGTGGAACAGGAGCACGTCGCAGCTCAGAGCGATGGGAAGAACACAGCTCAATATAGGCAGTCTCTTCGGCATCAGTCACCATTCAACAGCATCCTCACCCTATTGACTAAATGTTGTCCAGAAATAGAATCTAATCACAGGGTTTGGACAGGCTCTAGTTCTCCTAATGGTTTACCATTAACTGACTGGAACAAAGCCCAAAGTGTAGTGAAATATAACAATATACTCCAGGGTGCAAGGTAATATTGGGCTCAGTTTTTTTTTTTTTTTTTTTTTTGCTTGATATTCACTGCAGACACCTACATACTGCTGTTGTATGAAACTTCTGAATCATTTCACAGAGTGCTTAGGTCGGCTTTAAATGCATGTCATTATTTCTACGTTAAATTACTCCATTTACTAAAAGAAGGAGGGGGCATATAAACATCAGGCAAAAGTTGAAGTATATGTGTTTTCTTCATTCATCTGCACTGAATGGATAACACAGGAGAGTAGCCTAAGTGAAACAATTTCCAAGCCATTGTGCAGCAGGGCCACAACAAAGCCATTACCTGCATGGCATAATTGACAGTGAACACAGGCAGGCCTGTTAATTGATTACCAAGCCCTCTGTTAATGGAAAATGCAAAGCCCCATTGTACTTCCATAAAATCCCTGTCAGGAACATTTCCACACAAAGACCAGAGCCAACACCTTTAATGTTTTGAGACTTGTCTCCTGGGACTTCCATTGATGAGTGCTTTAATCCAATGCATGATTATCTACAAAATGATGATGGATTTGGAATCTTTTTAAGGGGCATGTGCCTGGAGTGAGTGATCAGAAAACAGAATAAAAACCCATAAGGGACCACGTGTCAGTGTAGAAATATAAGCACAACTTAATTAAGTACATGCCCAGTCTCCTTTTCTTCCAGGTTGAGATGAGGATGCGGGGGTACAGGGCCCCTCTCTCCCTTATCATGCAGGATTCAGCCTCCAGCTCCTCCTCTGATGCATCGTTTGCATCAGTACTTGGGAACAGTTGTCCGCGCGCTGCTGCACCTCCCCACAGCGCATTCACGGACTTCACTTTCCCAGGTGATGACAGATACACGCGCAAGTGTAAAATGATACGTTTTTATCACGTCTGAAGTCGGAATTAACGGAGAATGGAGACGCGCGTCGGTCACTGGCTTTTTGTGTTTTTTTCGGAGTGGATTTGGCTCTTTATCCTAACTTCCATCCAGGGCGGAATAAAAGCGGAGGTGAGGTGTCTTCCCTCGTGCCAACCGCCTCTTATCTCTGCGTTTCCCCGCGAACTCCCGGCGTTGGATGTGTCCAGTTTTGGCGACTCAGAAACTGACGAATTTGTTGGATATATCGAAGGGGGAGCGGGCACCAAGCGCACCAGTGAAGAGGGCGAGACGCGCAACACTGCGGATTTAAATGAAGAAAGTTCATGTAAAGTACAGGGACCTCTGGGGGGGAATAAATGTCTCCGGAAGGACGTGTCCAACGGTCAGGAAAAACTTTCCCAACCAGAAGTGGTTTCACCAAGTCATTCAAGCGCATCCGTCCCTTCTCGTAGTGACAGTAACTTAACCGAAAATAGCAACAATGATGGGAAAACTAACAGGTTTTCTGCTGAAAATGGGACGGAGGATGATATGATAGAAAACGAGGACAAGGTTATGGCCACTTGGAACCAAAGACGAACGAGAAGTACTGAGAGCGCAGAGACTTGGTCCGAATTCAGAGCTGATGGTGGGGAGGATGCTGCGTTTGTGGACCCGGAGGAATTTCAGCTGACACATACGACATTTGCGCTCACTGGAGACACGGCTCATAATCAGGCAATGGTGCATTGGTCTGGACAAAACAGCAGCGTAAGTTACTGACATTCTACACTGGTGTGTGTGGTCCTGATTTACGCACGGACTTCTTTTGACGCAGTGTGGTCTTTGATTATTCCAAAATGTTTTACACGGAAATGTGACACTCAGAGATTTAATTATCACTAAAGATAGTTTGCACAGAATAATAATGGTCATTGATGATAAAATGAGAGAATGGTGAGAGGTTGCAGAGTGGAAGAGATGCAGCTGTTGTGGATCTCTGTTGTCTTGCATTGCCTCATCCTCTCTCTCTCTCTCTCTCTCTCTCTCTCTCTCTCTCTCTCTCTCTCTCTCTCTCTCTCTCTCTCTCTCTCTCTCTCTCTCTCTCTAATGTATTGGAATTATTTGTTATTCACACAGAGAACAAACATTACATTGACTTATACCAAGCACCAACATGCCCTACCCCTGACCCAACCCATCTGAAGGAACTCTTACATTTCAGATTCACATATTTCTTTTGTCTTTTATGCACTCAAGGAAACAAACTCCTCACAAATGACAGTGAAAACACAATTGAAATTCCATCTACATATTGTAAAATTACCGGGGGCCACTCACATAATGTTATATGTTTCCCTTCAAAGACAACTGTCATCTCTTACTCAACCTCAACCATCACACAGCCATCGTAATTCTAATCTATTCCTCCTAATCAATCAATGAATCTATCTATCTATCTATCTATCTATCTATCTATCTATCTATCTATCTATCTATCTATCTATCTATCTATCTATCTATCTATCTATCTATCTATCTATCTATCTATCTATCTATCTATCTATCTATCTATCTATCTATCTATCTATCTATCTATCTATCTATCTATCTATCTATCAGCTGTCCGTCCATCATTACATCATTCTATATGGTTCTAGCATTAATTCTATCAGTCTGTTTTTCTGTCTACCTATCTTTCTTCTTCTCTATCTGTTCCCAGTCATACTGGAGGCACTTTGTTTAAAAACCTGACGATAGGTTCTGTTGTAAAGATTAGGTTCAAGGACTGAACATTTTCTGCATATTGAAGTGTAAAATTAAATAACTGTACATTTATAATTAAATGTTGAAACTGTAATATAGCAGTAATGACATACGTGTAGAATTTAATCATTTACAATGATATTGACTGAAAAAATTCCAAGGGGTTTCATGTTTTAATAACAGACAACCGGATCGATGGACTCTCAGTACTCCCCAAACATACATAGGTTTTGTGTTTGGTACAGATATGGGGTTTATTAAGGCTGCAAGAGCTGAAATAAGGGGGAAAATGCGAGGGTCCAGAAATACCTAACTTATGCAGCTCACTCCTATTGGTCTAAATCAAAAGCCTAAATATAAAGATATATGAACTGATATTATGCAAGTTTGCAAGTTTAAAGGAATAGGGGTGTAAGAAATATATCGCTATATCGTAATATATTGTGCAATATATCACTATATTGAATTTCACAATACTGCATTGATATTCAAAACTACTGTATTGATATTTTTAGGCATTCTTTCAAATGCAGACAAGACTGATGTTCACCTTTGTTTTTGGTTTACTTTTTTGTTTATTAAGTTCTTTTTTATATAAAGCAAGATCTTAAACTGTAATCTCTGTAAAACATAGTTATATTTATTTGTGTGTGTGTGTGTGTGTGTGTGTGTGTGTGTTGTACTGGTAAAACTGCATGTTATAGGTTTTTTCAAATTACACTTTATTTTTTATAGAAGACAGTTTTGTTGATGCATTAGATCCTGTTCTGATTTTTTAATTGTTTGGTATTTCTGATTGGTGTAATTAAAAAAATACAGGCAATAATCTTTCCACAAAAAAAAAAAGAAATACAACAAAAACATCACTTTATTAACAACATTGTGATATACTATTGTGATCCTTGTACTGTTATTTGTATTATATCACCAGATTCTTGCAAATACACACCCTTAAGAAGCAGTGGAGTGAAATTCATGCAATCTAATCAGTGATTTGTTATTAGAGCTGTCAGTCATGCACAGTATTTAACCTCTGTATCTCTTAAAATGTCTGTGATTAGACTAAATCAGCTCATCACAGGGGAGATAATGTCAGCCTGAAGATTCAGGCAAAAAGTGGATGCAGAAGTATTCTGTCCTCTTAGGCCACTTACAATATGCTGAAAGCTAATTATGGATTTTTGCCTAGTGATGCTGAAAAACTATCAAGCACTGCAGCTTTAAAGGCAAGGGACAGCCTTTCAGATTAAAAGCCCACTAAAACTGATGATTTTTAAGTTCTTGTAAAATAAGTACGAGCATTTTCTTCCCCATTATCTACCAGTCTGAGCAAATATAACGATCAGAATCTGCAGTTATCTACTCACCCTTATGATTTCTAACAAACCCTCAGTGAAGCATGTACGGTGGAGACAGTTTAACCATGAGGCATCTGTAACATAAATTGGTCTGAAGCCATTTAGAGTTTGAGTTTAAACAGGAGAACTGAAAAATCAATCAGAAAAATTCAACATTGCTCCACTAGCCCCACATTGAGATGGCTGTTTTTTTTTTGTTTGTTACAGCATCTAGCAACATAATTTTATATAATGTGAGGCCTTATAACAGACTTGTCAGTCAGTCAGACCAGTGAAAAGGTGTATTATGGTAAAATGAAAACAGATTTTGTGGAATCTTAACTGTATTGGAACAATCATACATTATGTAAAGAAGATATTTTTTTTAATTTGTGGTGCATGTGAAGTGCAATATAGTGGAATAGTCAAGCTAGAAACATCTAATCTGACCTCTGATCTATGCTTTCCCTTAGGACTTTTGGCCAGTCTTAAGAAATTCTCCTGCATTTACTAACCCTTTTGAAAATATTTAATCATACATCTACAATAACACTAAGTAATATTGTGCTTGTTGCTTTCATTTGGATGACCTTCACTCTATACAATAACATTTGTGCACAGTTTGACAGACTTTTTGCACATTCGTTTTGGAGATATTGGAATAATTCTCTGTGCTTGTATAAAGTCTTAGTTGAAGATGTTTGTACAGACGCATGTGTGCCCAAACACAAGTTCATGTATAACAGAAACTTGAAATCCTCAGTACACAGAGAATGGACAACCAAAGAAAGTAACTTTTAAATTAATTAAATTTTTTTTATGAACTATAGTATATAACAACAGTAAATGCATGTCCATATAAGACTAACACTTTAAATGCATCCATTGAATGTAAATCCACATTATTTCTGTAATGCTTGACTAGATCTCTGAATTGTTTAATTATTAGTTGATCATAATCCTAAAACAAAACAGAGCTAGCAAACAAAATTAAAACCACCAAATAGACCTGCTTAGTCTGTGGAAGAATCAAATCATAATGCTCAGCTTAATGATATTATTTTGGTAATGAATGTTTAGTATAATACATTGGAAATATCATGATATATTGGTGGTATGTACTCTGAAAGGATGTTAAATGTATGCTGAATACAAACTAGAATGATCAAATCACACACACACTCACTACTGAATCATTTTCCAGACGTTAGGTCTTTTACAGATGTGAAATTTCATATCTTTGATTTGCTCTAATCTGTTTCAGTTAAATGTCACACTTTCTAAACCTTGCTTTGCAAAAATCCCCTCCTGATGGCACAGAGTCTCAGCCTACCAAAGCAGAAAATAATGTATTTATGTTTCTACTTCTGCCTCCTGCCATGCCTTATCTCTGTCTGTGTAGGTGCATACCAGGTGGTTGTTACAGAAGCTTATAGTTATTTTTTTCCAGCTCCTCAATTTTCTCTAAATGCACTCTAAATAAGAATACATTGTGTAAATTGGCTATTTCATCAGGTTATAATGATCTTTTTCTGATGAAAATAAATGTGAAATGCCTTTCTCTTGTATGGAGGAGATTCACAGGACGTGTCAGCCAATCACACATTATTAGGTATCTTTGTCTTACAGTGATAGACTGAATCATGGGCTGGAGATAATTTGTACAATGTCTGATGAATTGCTTCTCAAATAATGTCACAAGGAGTGAGTGTATTCTGTTGGCTGACTTAGCAGTGAGTCATACTGTCTGTGTGGAAAAAGAGGGTGTATTGTACACGTATTGAGTTGAGCTCATGTATGTATTATACATAAATGAACTTTGTAAGGACTGGTCAAAACCTGTGAAGAATCCACTAATTATCCACTATGATACTTTATATTCATTGCCTGATTTGTACAGCCTGCTTCTGTTTCGTATTGAGTCATACTGCCATTCATCCTCCCAAATGATTTGAGAAGCCCAATTGGTTCATGTTGCATTTTAATATAATTAGTTAATTACCCTGGCTTTAGAACTGGGCTGCATTGTCATACCAGCATTGAATCATAAAGAATGCAAAATATTATGCTATCAATCTGCTGTTCGAGCACTGATTCATTTTTTTTTGCCCTTCACCTACACCTGTTAAATAATAAGTTTCCTCCTCATACTGCAGTCAGCTGCTTTGAACTCTGGTAATGAATCTGCACCTTAAGTCTGACGAATACGATTGAAATATATATATAAAAAAAACCAAAACATAAATGTACAATATGTCCGTTGAAGATGTTAAATGTGCAAATAGAGATTGCAGTCTTATAATTTGAATTAAAATTTGAATGCAGCAGCATTCTGAGCAGTTTACCTCAGTACAAATCAGTGACGCATGCAGTGTTAGAAAGGAAAATAATATGCAATATTTTTTCTTAATGAATTTCAATTTAGATGAAAATGTAAGTTGTTGATCACATTAAAATATCATGCATTACTTTTCAGTTCCACCTTCTACAGTGTGAGTGTTTATGCATTTGAGGTACACATCTTAAAAATTGGATGTCTGAGTTTTCTCCTGGTTGAACAGACAAATCAGTCATTTAAAGACATCACCTTACATTTGATAAAATTGCAATGATACTTTTTTGACACTCTGAAAAACAGAGGATGAATTACAAATCAATCGGTCGATAAATCTATTTCGTAACAAATGTTCAGTTGGAGACCTGACCAAAATGCCAGGTATAAATGATTAGACTTTCTTTTTTTTTTTTTTTTTTCCTGCGTAGAGCTTCATCCAGGTGCTCCAGTTTATTTCCTGAGTCCAAAGAAATGCATAAAAATGGCCCGGAGCTGTGAATGCTGTTGATAGTATATGTTGTCGTGAAAGACTGTTGAACTATTCCTCTGCCTGTCACCAAATATATGGAGCATAGGCATCAGCCCCTCATGGCCTTGAATGCATCTGCTGTACTGTAGCCAGCAGTAAAATTGCAATTTGAACAATGTCGAAATTTTAGACCTTCCTTGGCAGAAGAGTATAACGAACATGTGGTTTGTTTAATATTTCAGATTGTGGATGTTTTAGTGAAGAAAACAATATTCAGTGTTCAAAAGCATGTACCTGTCTGTGTTTGACACGGCCCTGTGATGACAGCTTGAATTATTAAACCAAGTGATTATTCATTTTGGTGGTTTTCAATTCTCAGTATCTCTGATCAAAAATGCAAACCCTTTTCCAAAAAAAAAAAAAGGGACATTTTCGAAACTACAATAGAACTAACATCTGTTGTTCTGATAAATTTTACAGATGCTTTTTTTTTTTTTTTTTTTGACAAAAGTACATACTGGTGTTTCAATTGTTTCAAGAGGTCTAGATAAGTAGATTTTGGAAACAAATGTAGTTTTGGTGTTTATAGCTGGGACAGAGGCATTAAATGTCCTGAGATTATTTAAATACCAGTGCTCTGAAATTCATAATTTCAACCTTAGTATGTTATTAGATCTCATTATCTACCTTTGTGTCGGTTGGCGTGACAACAGTCTCCTTCCTTTTGCCATAAAACATCTGAGCACTACCTACTGAAAAGTAAACATGTAATAAAACAATAGGTCATAAATGGACAAAAAATACTTAAATAATACATTATTTACAGCTTCAAATTTCTAGAAAATCTGCCTGAATCATTGTATAGTGTTATAAAAGACAACTCACTGAGGCATGGGGTCGGCCTCGTATAGTGATTGTGTAAATTATTAAAAATAGTCACTTACCCGATAAAAGGGTTAATCCAATAGTTCACAACCTTTTTTGGCTCTTAACTCAAATTTTAAGATTACTAATTTCTAGGGACCCTAGACATTCAAAAGTGATTTTTTTTTTTTTAACTAAAATGAATTTGTCTTTGATCATGTAATAGTTTGCTGTACTATGTTGCAAATAAACATTAATTTTAGATGACATTTAGTTTATATATTAGTCTATATTTATTATTATGGATGGTTGCACAAAAGCCAGGTGTAAATTATTTTATTTTCCTTTTTAATTTTGCTGCTTATACTATGTACAGTCAGTACAGCTTGTATTTACGAGACTGATAATTAATGCTAAACAAACAATAACTGAAACAAGTGGTGTCGACCACAACAAACCCCGCCCCTTGTAAATGTTTCATCTGATTTGCCATATCTCTCATCATTGCAAAAACACAATTTTGGTGACTGTGACCTTGACCTTTGACTTATATTCAACACAATTATGAAAGAGCTGCAACATCTTAGGCTGACCATAATGAACATTTGAGGAACAGTACCATAGTGCTTCAGTTTGTCATGTCTTTGTCATTGTCTTTCTCAACTTATCATATATTTTTATTTGTATTTTTCTAACTAAGTACTAGTAATTTCAGGCGCCCCTTCTGCAGGTTCCTGTATATAGTGTAGGGGAGACGGGGTTCAATGGTAACATGGGTCAGTTTTAACACTTTGGACTCACCTAATTCACTCTGCACATGCTTTGTTTAGTATTTAGACCCAATGGGAAGTTGTAGTGTTTTGAAGCAGACACATAACAATAACATTTTGTGGTCATTAATATTTTTGCTCTAATTATTTTTGTGATTCCATAGCTTGTTTTGTATGTTGGATTTATCAAAGTGAGGTCTTGCTTACATTTTAAAGATTTATTTACCAAACAAATTTAATTTCATTGGACTCAAATCTTGTCCTAAGTCTGTATTGACAAACTATGGTTCTACAGGTCACATATTAGGCTGATATCAGAATATTATACAGGATTTGAAAATTATATCAATTATCTTTGTGAGATATACAAAGATTTATATAACTGTTATTCCACATGCCTACCATTACCTAAAATAATATTATTATATCATGTGTAGATAAATGTTCTTATTTCACATTTCAAATATCGGCTCTTTTTTTTTTTTTTTTTTTTTTTATCAGCCCCAAAAATCTCATATTGGTTGGACTCTAGTACTAACTCCAAGGTTGAAAAACACTGGGTTAATCATTTGGGAACTGAGGACACTAATTCTTATGTTTGCTGGTGGAACTTTTGGCCATTTTCATTTATTGTAAGACATCTGAAAAGTCTGCAAAACATATTTACGTTCATTGCTATATTAATGGAATGACTTCTCATGCCATCTCACCATAATAAATAAACAAATCATTGCATTTGTCATTTAATGGAGAAAAAAAAGTACATTATGCTCTTCTGTTTTTTTAGAGGGATTAGTAAATATCAGTAAAGGTTTGTGCATATATCCAATGAAAAAATGACTTATGATGGCCTTAGTCTGAATTTCTAGCCTACTATATGGGACACAAATATGGAGTGTGGGCTGGGTAGTTCACCTGACACACACTGTGTAACTACAGTATGAAGCCACATTGTTGAATTTCATGTAGAATGAGACCTAATAGTGTCCTGCTGAAAACTACACACTTCAGGGAAAACATGTCAACTTGATAGTGGTATACTATATGTCTCTATTAAATTGCTTTCGACTGTGGAGTACTTAAATAGAGCTGAATATATGACTTTGCAGCGATGGTACCTTCACACACTTGGCATCATCCTCCTTGGCCCTTTTCATCACCAATACAGAGAACACTTCATTTATTTTCCCAAAAGCAGGTTGAGAGGTGGGCCTGTCTGACCACCACTATCTTTCAGTCCATCTGAGATGAGCTTGTGCCCAGAGCGATGTTGTAAGGTCTCAGGATACTTTTTCTGATAGAGCGGTAGACTCTGTTAGCGCTTTTCCCAAGTCCTCTCATGAATCTATCACAGCAACATGACAGTTTCTTATGCAATACGGCCACAAGGCTCAGAGGTAACACACATTCAACAGTAGTTACGGCCTTGGCCTTTTGCACATGGAGATTTCCCTGGACTCCACAAATATACTGTAGATGGGAAGGGAACCCAATCCATGTTTGAACTTTTTCACATGTTTAAAATAAAGTTTGTCACAGTGTAGTCATGATGACGTAACATTGCAAGACTAAGCTTTTGATAAACGATCTATTTATGCTCAGTCATGATCCACACACACAGCAGATTAATTGGCAATTTTAGCATTCTGACAGTGTAGTGTTACTATTATTCTATAAACCTTTCACAGTGGCATTTTTTCTGTCCTGTTTTCTTCAGTGTGTTGTAAAAATCAGTCCTAATTTCACCAGTAAATATGCAGAAATCATCTCTTTTTACTTTTATTACTTAAATTAAGGTACGAGCATCTTTACCAAATTACAAATTGTAGCTTTTTTAAGTATATAAAAATGGAAAAATTAAAAAATATGGCATATCAAATACTGAGAATTAACATTTTAATAAACAAAACTCTGGCAAAAGAGATAAAGGTTATAATTAACATTTGTGCATCACAGAAAAATATATTTTATATATATATATTCTTTAAAAAAAAAGGTACAAATTTGATATTCTTTTGTTAATAATTGTTTGACAAGACATTTTATCGACAAATGAAATGAATACACATGCTTAAACTGTGGGAAAATAGCAAAGGCATTATTAGTACTTTTATTTAACTGTGTTGAAAAAAATGAGGTAAATGAATTGATAAAAAAAAAATAGGTTTAGGCAGGATACTAGACTAGAGTGACACATTAGTATTCATCAGTGGCTCTACTAGTGACGCTGTGGAACATCTGTGTAAGTATGACACAGACTCTGAGATCACAAAACCCCTGTGCCTCCAAACGTACCAGATGACCAGTAAGCTGCTATGAAACCTGAGAATGTATAGAATATATTATATGATATATGAGACTATGTGTAGTGACAAGCATGTCCCGTTCCCCTTGAGGTCAAACAAAGATACACGACCTTCTCCACTAGATACAAAAATATCAGCAGCAGTCTGAATGTTAACAAGCATCTGGCAAGACACTGAGTAATGACTAGAGCTAAAGGAAATTCTAGTATTATGATGCGTGTGTGTTAACACAAACATGCATGACCTTCTTGACTTCATATGGTAAGGTCTCCTGTTGGATTCATGCACATGTACAACAGTAAAGTGGATGCAACCAGAAGAATATTTCCTATAGACACCATTAGATGATGTGATAAAGGGAGAACATTATGTGAAAAAGTTAGATTTATCAATTAATTTGTTCAGAAAACAGAAAAATTATGGTATATGCTTTAGAGCAGGGGTGTCAAACATGCGGCCCGGGGGTCTAAAGCGGCCCACCAAAGGATCCATTCCGGCCCCTGACACTGAAAATATTAACAAAGATGTTTATTTCATTTTAAGTCAATTCAATCTAAAGTGGATCAGACGAGTAAAATACGATCATAATATCTATAAATAATATAAAAAAGCCCATTTTTGTCTTTGTTTTAGTGTAAAAAAAAAAATTACATTCATGACAAAAAAATGTGAAAATGTTTTAAGAGAAATATGTGCTTGTCATTTAGTCCTTTAATGTGTGTATTTGTAGATCCACTGTGATCTGTAAGTTGTGTTTGCACATGTATAAATGATAAAATAAGGTGTAATGTTGTTAAAGTCGCTCTAGTTTTTCTTAAGAATTTTCGGATTGTTCATATTTATTAATTTTATGTTTGAGTACAGTTCATAGATGAAAACATTTTCATTATGAAATTTGATATTTTTTCCTCAAAAACAGTTCTTAAATAAGTTCTTATCCTATTATTTATATTATTTGACTGGTCCGGCCCACTTTAGATCATATTGGTCTGAATGTGGCCCCTGAACGAAAATGAGTTTGACACCCCTGCTTTAGAGGTAAGATCGGGCCTAAAAAATCCAGCCCGACCCGACCCAGGCCTGCAGGCATTAAAGCCCTGACCCAGCCCGAGCCCGACCAATTAACTTGATTTGCAGGCCCGAGCCCGAAGCAAACCGGAAACTTCTATTCATCCCATAGTATTTTTGGCAGAAATAAATGTAAGATTTTTTAAGATTAAAATTATCTACATATTTTTATTATCATGATAAATGCATTTACCCAACGAAATAATGCTGGAACACAGAATAAGAGGCCAGACAATGAGAGTGAAAGAGAGATGTTGATGCGCACTCGCTTAATTACGCAGATGTAGTGTATTAGAATATGAGAAGTGCGTTTCCCAGTTTGATCTCTAGGTGGCACTGTAACTTTAAGGTGTTGTTACCTGTGTTGTTGTTGGGACCACAGAATAAAATACAGAGGTAGACTGGCAATACATGGCTTCGTCCACTTCATATATTACAGTGGAGAAAAAAAAAAAGTCAGCGAGAGAGAAGCCCGAGCCCGCCTGGACCCGAACGTGATGATTGACATTTTGGGCCCGACCCGACCCGACCTGAATTTTGGGCCGTGTCGGAATCAGGCTAAAGATCTTACCTCTAATATGCTTTACTATCACAAAGCTCAAGACATTGGTTAGTGGATCATTTAACTCAATCAATCAATCAATCAATCAATCAATCAATCAATCAATCAATCAATCAATCAATCAATCAATCAATCAATCAATCAATCAATCAATCAAATTGTATTTATGTAGCACCTTACAACACCAAAAGCTACACAAGGTACTTTCCAAAATGAGATAAAATCAATTAAAAAAAAAACAAGTAACAATTATAAAAACAAAGACAAAACAAGTTATAAAACTACAGCAACAACATAGAAAAACCCATGTCAAACACTTGCTGAAATAAATATGGTTTTAACTGAGATTTAAAAACATCTATCTTAGAGGATGATGCAACAAGATAGGCTACAGGATGATAGGAAAAGTGCAGTAACAATGTGAGAAGCTTCAAAGTATGAACGATACAAAGGCCAGTAAATGGTATAGAGGTGAATAGTAAATTATTTTTGTGAAGATGTGTAGGCCAATGAGTAAGGGCTAAGTGTACGCTGCAGCAAAGGGTGAATCATAAAGTGAGCTAATATGAGTGGGACAGAGTTTTGGAAACAATTGAAAGCAAAAGGCACTCATGACTAATTTTAACATTAATCCCTTTAATATAAATATATTTGCAGATTCACACTAGTGCATTTTTTGTCTTTCCCATCTCTGTGTGACTATAGTGTTCAGAGATTTTTTTATATTCCAATGTCCTGAAGCACTTGTGTCACCAAGGTCTTTTTTTCTGTGGTTTAACAAACCCGAGGATCATTTTCACATACGCGTAACTTCATCATTTGCTCTCACTCTCTCAGGCCTTAATTGTTTTTTCGGGTCTGTTTCTGTTGTTCACATCTACTACGTCTTGGAGTGTTTTGACTTCTCCCAAACACTCCCTTTTTCTAGCCTAAGGTGTAAAGTGCAGGCTTACAGTCACTCCTCCTCACTCCACTGAGCTTGTTGGTAGATATTGTGCTTCAGTCTCTGTGAACTGGAGCCAAGCCATGTATGCAGTCAGTGTATGCATCCATCCATTCTATGCAGACTTTCCTATGTGACTCACTGACTGCACAGTGTATAGCTGTACTCCTCTGTGTTCACTTTTTATTTTCCTCTCGGGTCTTCAGGGAATCCAACACATCTGAGAAGCTGTCACATTTCAGAAATTTACAGCTGGATTTTCTGCAGTATCCGACTATATGTTGCCTATTTAGTTAGGCCTGTAACACAATATATAATCCAATAACATCTGTTTGGTGAATACTACTGAGGCATAAGATCGCATCAGGGTGTGTTTCTAATCCATTGCAGACACCCTGTCAGTGTCATTAAAAAAAAAATAAAAAAAAATGTGTAGCTTCACTAGCTTGCAAGTGTTAGTGAAGGAAAAGTCAAATATATTTCGTCCTTCACATGAAACAAGGTCACTGATGCAGTATATATGAAGAATATATATGCAGTATATACCATTTATAGGCTAGAAAATAAAATGAATTTGGCGGAATGATAAAATTTCAGTCACGTCTGCACCCACTGTGACTTGTAGGTTCCTTTTTCTCCTCGAGATACCACGGAACAAAAAGATTCTGTCACATTATAGTCACAGTAGGGATACTACATATACCAGCAGTGCTATATTCAAGCAGCACGGTGAACACTTACCCAAGTTATGCATTTTAATATAAATCTGCCTGCGCTCAAAGAAGAAGAAGAACAAAAAAAAAACCCAACTGTTATTTGCAATATGTTTCAAGAAATGTGTGAAAAATTACCATACATACAGAACAGAAGTCAAACTAAAGATGTCAATGTATACTGTAGAGCATCACGTCTACTCAAACTCCTTAAAGTGAAAAGAAATGAGTCAAAGTCTTAGAATATGTACTTCATTTTTTTTTTTTTTACTTTATCTATAAGTTTAGAGAAATTAAAATGCCAGAGGGCTAAATAAAACCACGTAGAATGATTTTTTTTAATAATAAAATGTAATGTAACAATCACTCTAAGTTATATGTATCCTAACAAATACATTTATTTTACCTCAAGTAGAGGTAACTCAGTTGAGTCTGGAGACATTCAGGTAGAAATGACTGAAGAGCATAAAACCATACTTTTCACTTCCATCCCACTCAATAAATGAAGCTGGAGACAAAAGAAATTAACCTTTTTTTTTTTCTCATTGATTCACTGTGGTTATTTTGCAAATTGTAGATTAATTCAGAGTATCACCAGACTCTTGAAAAGTTTTAATTACGAATGTAATAAATGAATAATTAATTAAAATCTGGCACTCAAAGGTCTTAAAATATCTCCTACATAACATTTGATATTATTATCTTTGAAAAAGCTCACATCTCAATTCATGTCATCGACCATCATTCAGGTTCAGTCGTATAAATATTAATCATAGAGAAATGTAAATGTAAACATGAGCTTGACTATAAAATAATTAAGAATGGTTCAAAGCAGCAACTATGAGGCCTGTTGATCATAAATAAGGGTTTAAGAAAACAGTGTTTCTGCACTATATCATGATATTTCATTTCACAATTAAATAGTAATGTATTGTTATTTGTAGATATTTATTTAAATGAAGATATGGCAGAGCTTCATATTTTTTTTGTTTAGACTTTATTTACTATTATTTAACACTGTCTTATTAAATAATGATTATGTAAAGCGTCCTAAAAGTACTTTTTGTGTATGAAAGGCAGGGATTGTACAGAATAATGTGAAAATATTAGTTATGAACTAATAGAATATGAACATTTGCGCAGGATCATAAAATATAATGTTTGTAAAATGCCATTTAAGTTTTTACAAACAAAAATGTTGTTATTATAGCATTAGATCTTAGCCTTATCAAATAAAAAATGTGTTTGTGCATATTTCTGGTGTAATTCAATTCTTCCAAGAAATAATAATTTAACAAGAAAGAAACTAAATAAATTGCTTTGTTAACAGTATCATGATATATCGTAATAATATATTTTATTGTGATCCTATGAATTGTATCACATCACCAGATTTTTGCCAATACATAACCCTAATCATACAATTGGAATGACTCAGTAAATGTATTAAAAAGTCATAAATTGACTTCCTTACACCTGTAAACCTGTGTCCACAACCATGCAGGAAGGTTTGGAGTTCACTAAGAATGTGTTTCTGCTGTGTGAAGTACACTGTAAACATTAAGGTAATCCATTGCCTCAATTATTTTAAGTTGATGAAACTTAAAAAATACAAGTTTCCAGAACTTAAACTTTAGAAGCTTATTAAAGTATACTTAAATTAAAACGTTATTTATTCTTAGTATTCTAAGGTTCTGTCAGTCCTACTGGGAGACTAAATCAGGGTTCAGTGTCTTTGTCCAAGGACACTTGGACATGTGGACACTGGACGTCCTGCTTTACCAACTGAACCACAGCTGCCCCTGAATAAAATTACTATGTTTTGTGGTTGTAATTTTTTTTGGTGTGATAGATATTAGTGGTTATTTGGAGTGATCTGAAATTATATTTCATCGTCTACTACATCAGTTATTTTTTTCAATCATCCTTATTTGAAACAATAGAAATAACAGAACAATATCATTCTTAATTCCACTCAGTTGTACCTCATATGTTGTTAAGTTATGTTCACTTATATCTACAATAGTTCCCCTTAATAAAAAAAAAATATTAGTTGGAAGTATTTAAAACGAAGAACATGTTAAAACTACTTAATATATTTGAGTTAGTAGTACTATTACTGAAACTTTAAGCATTCATAACTTAATATATTTAATTATATTGAACGTCCAGTTTACAGTGTACCTCTACATATGCAGGTTTTTACAAACTTTACCTGAATTTGACCTTTTCAGAATTTGACCAAATGAAATGTAAATTTGAATATATCTGTTTTTTACTATTATGCAAAATGTAGTTGCAGCAGCAGCAGCAGCCATAGCAACATAATCACCATCAGTATCATCATCACAGTTTTCCTGTTGGAAACAGCCTTTCATGCAATAACTCAGCCTGTCTGAGCTGTTGGTGGAGGTTTGTGTACTTTCAGGCAGCTGACAGCTGTTGCCCCTGAACCGAGTTGAACCAAACCGCTGGTCTGGATCAGATGGCATTGTTGTTGCTTCAGAGTTTGCCAGTTTGTCAAAGCCTTTGTCTAATATTTGTTTCTGCAGCTCATCCTACATAGTGGTGTTTGACTGCTCCATCTAATATGGCATTTCATTTTCCTGTTTAATACTAACATCTGTTCCAGTTTCCTTGTTGCTCCACACATCCACAAACACTACAAATACTAAATATATTTACATTGCATTTACTCACATGCACTTTTCATCAATACACTAACTTTTTCATTTCTGTCATGCACTGACAGAATTTTTTAAGTCCAAGATTTATGCAGGGTTTTTTTTTAATACATGAATTTAAAATGAAACAAGTGGTGCCGGGTACAACAAACCCCAATTCTCTGACATATTTTGCTCATTATAAGTAAAGCTGAAGAGTTTTAAAATTCATAAGAAATTTGAACTTTGACATACCGCTTCCAAAATGTAATGAGATCCTTTCTAGGTCATTGGCAATCTGTAAATTCAATTTAGTATGAATTCAACCAATAGTTTTGCGGTGACAGGTATGTGAATTTTTTCCCCATTATAAATAAATGGGGAAAAATAATTTAAAAATTCATGAAAATTGAAACTTTGACTTCCTTTTCCCAAAATGTAATGACATCTATTCTGGGTCACTCACTGATAATCTGCAAACTAAATTTGGTATGAATTCACCCTACAGTTTTACTGCTACAAACATTTGAAATTTTACCCATTCTAAGTAAATGGGAAAAGAAAAAGGTTTAAAAAGTTCTTTAAAAATACTGTAAACTTTGACCTTCTGTTCCCAAAAGGTAATAATGTATATTCATACCAAAGTTTGGTATGAATTCAACCAATAGTTTTGTTGCTAGGGTGTTAATGAACAAACAAGTCAAACCAAAAACTATACTCCTTGCTTCTCCATTGGGGGGGCATGGGGGTAATAGAATTAAAAACAACTGTATTTAACCCCACTTATGTATGTAATAGGAGTAGCAGTGAATTTATCTTGTCCATCAATTACATTTTGTGCTGCTCTATTTGCTGGAGGCTACACACACACACACACACACACACACACACTGATGAAAAGGTCCCTGGTCAGAAATGACCCAAACACAGAAAAACATGAAGGGGATGAAAAATACAAAGTCTCTATAGGTAAATACCACCACATACCTCCAATAGGTCACAAATAATGAGACAATTTACAGAGTTTCTAGTTGATACACCATTATTAGGAAGATCTTACAGACTATGACCTTTGAGTTATGTATCATTGAATGACCACATTTTTGCAATTAGTCAGTCTGTTCAACAATGGCAGAGAAATCTGACTTCTCGTCGTGTCCCGGTGATTTTTAAATTCTCTCCTAGGCATATTTAGAATGAATGGCATGCTATGATTATATATGATTATATATATTTTTTTTACCCATATGCATTCCTGTGCTTGATATTGATAATACTTACAGAGAAAAGAATCGCCACATTCATTAAATCCTGAAACCCTTATAAAAATGTCGGTCATCTGACATGTCTCTTGGTTCTGAGCACGTAATAGTCTGTTGCACATGGTTTGTGGCTGGAGCTGTCAGGAATGTGAAGCCCCCCCCTACCCCCCCACCTCCTGCCCTCCCGGGTGTCTGTGACGGGCAGGCTTTGAAGAAGGAGGGTGCTTCTGCTTTGTCTCTTACAGCAAATATTACACATTCTGCTAAAGAAATATAAATACATTCATGAAATACATAAGGATAAGTCGTGTTACACCATGACAAAACCAAAGACAAAGAGTGTTTTTTTTGTTTTTTTTGTAGACAAATGTGTGGATGTGGCAGTGCCTACATTATAAGGGTAAACAGAAGGGCTGCTCTGAAAAGCTCAGCACTTTTCAGAAACTACTGGCATTCTGACTTCAGCTCTGCCAAGCCACCAAGCCTTCCCGTGGTGAGGTTCTCTTAACGCCTTGAGATCCTGCAGAGCCTGTTTTTTTTTTTTTTTTTATCACCAAGCTGCTGATCCCTCCTGAGTTTCCTTTCTTCTCCACCATATTCTAGAATTCCACAAAAATCAAGCAAATATGTTATTTCTAGGATAAAGTTAATTTGGCTGCAGCAATATATAATGAGATCATATTTCTATCTGCGGCAGACATGTCTTTTTGTCTTCTCAGTGTGTGTGTGTGTGTGTGTGTGTGTTTCTCTTGTGTGTTTTGTTTCCTGTTTCCATAGTTTTTTTTTAATTTTATTATTTATATTCTACGTGTGTTGTCATAGTTTTTCAGAGCTGCTATGTGCTGTTAATTGTAATAGTAGCTGGTACACAAAAAGCATGTTGTTTATTTTTACATTTTTATTTGTGTGTGTGTGTGTGTTGTTAACCTCTTCTGATTACAGTTGGTAAATTAAAAATATCTATGTAGTATGTGCCATCACATCTCAATGAGTCTTCCAGTTGACTGCTGATGCTGTTTGATATGTTGTCAGGATTCTTTTTTTTTTTTTTTTTTTTTTTTTTTTTTTGGTCATTGCTCATTTGCAACTACATTTTGTGTTAGGAAACATTTTAACAGTGGGCACCTGCATTATTCGACTGAGTTACACCATCTGGCTGCTTTAGGAAAAGTCTCCCATTGAAAACTATAACTTTGATTCATGGTCTGAAAAAAAATCTCCTCTTAGATTTATAGTGAGGCTTGTTGGCAAACATATAACACTTCAGATACAAGACTTGAAAGCCTATGAGTGAGAAAATCCTCCTGCAGCATATTTATCACATCATTTTTATGTAAAAGGAAGTATACTTCATTAAAGAGTGCAGAATGCCTTTGGTTTGTCAACATGCAGTCTGAAGAGTTAAAAGTTATTTAGCGAAAAAGAAAAAAAAAAGAAAAAAATCCAAAGTGAAAATAAGTTTTAGGTTAGGCACAAATATCTACCACTACTTGCAGTCTAATCTTGCTTGCATTGATCAGACCCCCTCCTCGTGCACACTGAAGCTTCTAAGCTCAGCAGGCCACCGTAGCCGAGCTGCTGAAGTAGCCTGGCTTTCATTTATGGTGAAGAAGCAAACGATGCAACAATATAAACCCAAAAGGGAAGAAGCTGTTTCAGATGACTTCTCAACCAAACTATTATTCCCACCCTGGGCTGTTGTCTCGACATGAGTATCCACACTTTGCTGTTCTGCTTGAAAGCAGTTGCCGAATGGCGGAGTATGTGTTCACTACCCATTTCAAATTCTGGCTATTTGATGTTCACAGATCAATGGAGTCGAAGTGTGCCGAGGTAACAGATGTTGCCATCAGTCACATTATAGCTGAGTTCTCTTAAGGACTTCTTTCTTTAAGGATTACATGTCTCGCTGAATCATTTAATACACTAAAGTGCTAAAAGCAACAATTGAAGATACAGTTTCCCCAATACTGAAAATGTGTTTTGACGCTTTACACCCCTGGTTTGGATATAAATATAAGGCTGCGTGCAGGCCAATACTTTATTTTCTGCAAAGTGGTATGGTGAAGTTGCTTTATAATTTATGATTGCAGTGACCTGTCATCCATAGGGGAGCCAACAGCACTGACTTCAAACAACCTAGCCTCAGCTCAACATCTGGCCTATGAGGAAATGTTGCCTTTGTTAATGAAGTGATATAAATTGATGTGGCAGACAAAAGCCTCTGTACATTATATGTCTCACTGCAGTGGTATTGAAGTACTCTGGGATGCGCTTACCTGCAGGCTTTTGTTGCTTCGGCCTGAGTTGCTGGCATATAAACAGTTTAATAGAAATGGACTATCCCATCTTTATTAAAGGTGTTAAACAATGCTGTTTAATGTGATAATTTTATTAAGCGAGTGCTCCTACTTTTTCCTCTTTGGTCCCCTGGGGTCTTTTTCATTTGTTGGCTTAAATGTGTTTTATGTTTCTGAAAGGCATTCATTTCCACGTTGTTAACATGTCTTTGGTGTTATAATCTAGTCAGCAGGAGTTGCTTTGTGTTCATGGATGATGCTTCCTGGATGATTTTACTTTAATTAAGATAATTAATGTCACAGTGCTGTCATTTAGTGAAATATCAATGTTAAACAAAACCCAGAATTCAATTGTGCATAAGTGTTAGGAAGAAAAGAAAAGAAACAACCTCAGTTCAGATGACAGTAAAAGAGCGTCATCAAAAAATAAAGTAATAAAAAAAGGTTAGGTGTACTTTTCCCCATTTGTGATGCTTGTTTGACTTATTTATGGCTGCAATGGAGCACTTAGCAAATGTCACAGATGCAGGCTGGACAAATCACCAGTGTTTCAATATGTCAAATATGTCTTTATTATTAATATTCCAGTCAGTAACTTCTGTAACAATTGCTTTTACAGAATCATCCATCTGTTTAATTGCTCTGGCTAAATGTGACGACAGTCTTATTGATGAGGCAACTTAATTCCAACAGCTGATAAGGCCGGATCAACGGGGTGGTGAGAGCGAGAGAGAACTGCAAGGCGTCTCTCCTTTTCATTTGTCTCAGGTGTTCATCCTTCACTTTGCTGAATGCCCCTGTGCTTTCTTCATACCCCCAACACCTTCATTTCACACCAGTAATCTCTTCAACCTAAGCTCTTTAAGTCACCATTAAGCCCTCATTCCTCCTTACATAATGATCAAATTCATCCCAGTCCATTTACCTCCAAGGTTTAAGATTTACGAAGGATTAGAGGTTGAAAAATCAATTTGCTTGCTCTTGGATGTCAAATAATCCACTTTGTAGATACACTTGTGCTACTGCTACCTAGTGCGTTAAAGTCTACACGGTAGCTAACGTCATGTGTGACCCTTCCTTGAGTTTCAAAGGGAAAGATATGCTAATACAAATGTCATTATCAGTGAATGCACCAGGGAGGTTATGCTATGATCGGTGCAAGGTGTAATTTTTACAAGAACAGCCTTTGTCCGGTGATTTCAAATAGCAATTTAATAGCCTATGTGACATGCTGAACTTCAAACACCCATTTCATGCTGAAAAAAAAATAATCTACAAAGTGAATATTGTATCAGTGTATTGATGTGTTAACTGCAGCTGCAGAGCTTCACCTTACACTTACATCTCTCATAACATAGAAAACTTTTCCAGCCAGCAATTTGGTGGATGCAAATGGTATCTGACTGTAATCCTGGATCCTTACCAAGTAAATGCATAAAGTTAATTGCCATACAGAAGGAGGGATATAATTTGTCCTAATTTCCAGACTGCTGTGGGTTGTTTTATTGTCTATGACGGTGTCCATGAGGGTATGACATTTGGAAGGTATAAAGGCCATTTTATTGGAAGACTATAAATCTCTGAAACCCAGTCCAGACACTTGGTACCACTGTTAACAAGTGTGTGTGTGTGGGGGGTTATTTTTAGATTAAGCCCACACATAAAGATTTTCATATATTCAGCAGAAATTATAAGCAGAGTTAGAGTGGCCTTAGTCAGCCTATTCTCCACAAAGCCAAATAATTAGTAAAAAAATAAATGCATGATGTAAAACGGATCAATTGCAAGGTTACTGCTTTATGGGAAGTTTTTTTGTGTTAAACTGAACTGGAAAACAAATAAACTTCAGCTTTACTACATCACGTTTTTTTGGGGGGGGAGAAATCGAATAACACACACACTTATCTTATCTCATCACACTTAAAATAAGACAATCACCTGATGTGTAAGTTTGTAGTGAAGTAAAGAACTTAGTAAAGAATTTTTTATTTTTTTTTGCTTTTGCTTAGATTAATCAATAAATAGATAAATAAATAAATGTTGAATTAAGCAAAAAACAATAAAAATAAGTGAAAATAATTTTCATAAGATTTCTTGAAATTAGATTTTAAAGATCTATTGTCTAAAAAAATCTGTTCATATATCGCACTGAAAAAGTTACTCTTGTGGTTATTTTTAGTGTGATGAGATATTTTGTCTAGAAATGAGAAAAATACACTTGGTAAGATTAAATAATTTTTTCTACTAGCGGACTGATGAGCCTATACTTTTATATTCACAACATAACCAGAGGATGTAGATAGAAAATACACTCATTTATCAAGAGGTTTAATAGTACATTTTTACATTTGCATCAGAGATGTGCTGCTGATTGTGGTGGATGGATAAAAGTCTTATAAAGATGATTCATTGATTAAATTGGTATAAGAATGAAAATGACTACTAAAATGCCTCCAGTTCAAGGCATTTATTGTTGCTTTAGTGAATCCATTCAGAGAACTACAGGGGTTTTATTAAGTAATAAGAATTATTTTTTAAAAAGAAGGAACATGGGAGAGAAAAAACAGCCTTGGAGTCATTATTTCATCTGTATTGTGTAGACTTTAGTAGCTAAAAGCAACATGTATATCACTTAAAAATCAGATCACAAAAGACAAAAACAGAGTAGAAAAACAGCTTATGGCGGTCACTTTTTTAACCCTTATTGTCATCAGCAGATAATTGTTATGACTGAAATTATTAAATTTGAGCAATCCGTAGTTTTGATTTGCTGTTTTACTAGTGACAATCATGTTTCATGACTTTAATTGATCATGTGGTGGTTTTTTTTTTTATTTTATTTTTTTTAGAAACATGAGTCGATGAAGAAATTTGCAATACCTCCGATTTTGAATTCAAACTAACAAGGTTTTTATGACTCATTCAGGCTTTGATTGCCCAGTTTAGCAGACTTACATGTACACAGTGTTCTCTTTGTTTCTAAATCACTAACAAAGATGTCTGTGGAAACTGAAAACAGCCTCCTGTGACTTTTCACCCCTTTGAATCCTCATTAAGCATCGATTTACTTCACAAAAAGCATCAGCTGTGGACAATGTGAATGAACTTATTGTATTTTTTCTTTCCATAACAGAAAATCCAGAACAACATCAGCCTCAGGTGTCAAAACAACTAAAATGTACTCTTAAAAATGGATGATAACTGTAATCTAAATATGAACTATATGAAATATGAACATTAATGATTTTGTCCCAGGCTTTTTGATCACTTAGCAGTTCTGTAACTGACCCCCACTGATCCATGTCTTCAATGACACTTCATCAGTCCCCTGAGACTCGTTAATCCAGAAATGGTAAATTAACAACCATAATGCTAATATCTCGCTGTCATTTGTGATCTGGAGTAATACTGGAAGTTGCAACAGTAATAGTAGCAATAGTAGTCATAACCTCTACTGCCTCATTAGCAGGAAAAACATACAGCTCTTCTTCATAACATAAGGGTCTAACATGTTCTGTGATTTTATGTTCACACTTGTCATATGATGTAAATTAGCACACACCCACAGTTTCTTGTATCTCGTCCATTCTGCAGTTTTCCCTCCCTCTGAAATTCACATGTCATCTGAATCACATTGGTGCAAATAACCCATTATGCTATTTGCACTTTTTTTTTTTGTAGCATCAATGTTGCTAGACTAGCAAGTTTATTTTAGTCCTTTTCCAGTGATATTTTCTCATCTGCCCACACCAAAGTGTTTGGTTTTATCCCGTAGTAATTCACAGTGTTTGTCGTATGCGTTATTCTGATGCTGCGTAATGATGAAAAATAACTGTCTAAATCTGCAACTTACTGCTGAACTCTGACATGCAATGCAATACAAAGATGGTTTAGATCAAAACATTTACTATAATACTCTAGTGGAACAAATTAAGCTGCATTCTAGGTAATTAATTAAGGGAAACATTAGCGGCTTATACAGAGAGGTGCCAGAAACAAGGCACCTTTTTTCTACCATTGATTGATTGTCACAGCCAAGCCAAAGGCGTCACAGAGGTGAGACAGGCTGGACTTTTACACAGCTGACCTACGTTACGGAATCAAAGGGGTGGTGACGCAGCGCTCATTTTTAAATCCCTTTCAATGTGGAAGAGATAGCAGGTGGATATAGAGGTACCGGCATAGATGGATGGATGGTTGGATGGATGGATGGATGGATGGATGGATGGATGGATGGATGGATGGATGGATGGATGGATGGATGGATGGATGGATGGATGGATGGATGGATGGATGGATGGATGGAAGGATGGATGGATAGATAGATAGATAGATAGATAGATAGACAGACAGACAGACAGACAGACAGACAGACAGACAGACAGACAGACAGACAGACAGACAGATAGATAGATAGATAGATAGATAGATAGATAGATAGATAGATAGATAGATAGATAGATAGATAGATAGATAGATAGATAGATAGATAGATAGATAGATAGATAGATAGATAGATAGATAGATAGATATTCTTTATTGTCATTTTACACAAGTACAATGACATTTAAGCATTTCCTTCAGTGCAGCCTTAAAACTAAGTTATAAATAAATAGAGTATGTTATATAAAATAAGTGTACAATAAAAAAAGGGATAAAAGGATAAAAAAGGGATAAAAGGATAAAAAAAAAAAAGGATTGCACAGTAATCCAGCCTACCGTGGACGCCTTCATGCCCACCCCAGTCGGCTTCATGCCCCTGGTGACAATAGCACATGCTGCAGAATCGTACCTGTGCCTCCATGTGTGCTCCTGGAGAGACAGTAAAACGTCACACCTTGGTTGTGGAATGAGAGGTGGTCCTTTTACACAAAGTTCCAGAGTCATGATTTCACCTTTATAAAGCTTTGTTAGTTCCTCCAGAGGCATTACAAAGCCATGATAATGGTGGGAACAAATGAACCTATCATTTTCTTTACACAGATGTCATTATGAAACCAATAGAAGTATTGGGTAAAAGTGACTAGTGCTGCTCTATCTACATGAATATATGTCTGAGTGTTTATTTCACCTAATTATTGTCAGCATTTGTTTGTATAATCTTGGTCCAAACTGAAGAAAAAATACTTTCTAGTTGGATATAATACCAAAATCCCATCACATATTAGCCGAAGCCTTGAGATATCAGAAAAAAAATGAGAGGAAAACAAATTGTTCAGTTGTAACTCGCCAGTATCTTAGAAGACGTGACAAAATTGTGATTCAGATCACTAATTATGACACTCTTTCCAAATATCATCATATAATCTTTTAGCCACATAACCCGACTCTCAACAATTTTTTTTAACAGACAGTTTGATGTTCACTTTTATTGATTTATTACTTTTAATTTGATTTTCTGTGATTCAGATTTATTAGGCTGAGGTATATTATATGACTTTGACTTACTTGTTCAGATCGACAGTGATTTTATTTCTAATAAAGTGTCAGATGGATCGTGTCAGACATGCAAAATGTGTTTTCACAAAGTCCTGCCACTTAATCAATTATCAGCTTTTTCTTGCTTCACACCATTATTGTTATATTAGCTTTTAAAAATCCACTATTAGATGATCTCTAGTGGAAAATTTACATTCTTATTCACTGAACCACAGCAGACAAAGACTGAAGCTAATAGAGGAATGTCAGGAGGCTGTAATCTTCTGATCACTAAGGTGTTCAACACATATTGATTTTGATATTCTGATGGTTTTCCAGAATGTATTACGACATATCCTGGGGGTAGTGGATGAACTGGCTCAAAATGTTAAAGCAATGCTTGAATTTTGTTAAGACATTTGATCCCAAACCACCATGAGCTTCCTGTGAGGTTGATACTGTAAGCCTGGATCTGTGAAAGTAATTTGGTGTCAGACAGAAAACATGATTCTCTCTAAATTCAATACAATTTCTGATGTAATGGTTTTTGACAGTTAATTATGAGGTAAAGAAACTGTCAAAATATTTACATGTCCAAGACAGATATTTGTGTATATTAGCCAAAAATAATAGCCTAGCTCATCTAATGTGCTACCGTAGTATTAACTCTTGGCTACATTTCCCTGAAACTGGCCGACGAATCACAATGAAGTATAGAGTCAGAGGGCGGGCGTAACAAAGTGACGCTGCAACGATTTCGAGAGAAACAACCATAAAAAAAAACATAGAAGAAGAACAACACTG
Organism: Siphamia tubifer; assembly: GCA_020466265.1. Taxonomy (NCBI): domain Eukaryota; kingdom Metazoa; phylum Chordata; class Actinopteri; order Kurtiformes; family Apogonidae; genus Siphamia; species Siphamia tubifer. Next base: position 32,566,998 of record CM035797.1, read on the forward strand.
ACCATTTCCTTTTATCACAGATGAGTGAAGAATGTGAGGAAACATCAGCAATCTTTCAATTCTTTTTACAGAAGCAACAACAGTCATTAAATCCACCATTTTGTTTAGTCATTCCTAATTTTCTTAGGACTCCTCCGTGAACTTTCTAGCGTCTACGTCATCCTAAAGATTACATTGATTGGTTGTAATACCGTCCTATGAAGCGTTCCTAGACCTATACATGTAATGAACAGGGAGAGCACAGCTAGGCTAACACACCTGGGTAGATAAAGGTTAAATAAAAATAATATATAAAAAAAAAATAATAATAATATGCACACATTTGCAGCTTTGATTTGAGCCATGCCATGGTACAAACATGCCTGAAAACAGAAGATCACACACACTTGTGATGCCCATGTTGACCCTTTTGGATAGTGATGTCCTAAATACACTGTCTCCGTTATATTTCACTTTGGCAGCCAAAACGTTTTAAGCCTGAAGTACACTTAAAGGACACAATCAATCTCATATTGACAGGAAAGTGGGCAGACTGCTGCATATTTTGGAAGTGGCATGTTTACTTGATGGGCATTATTGATTTTCAATTTCTTTGGCTCGTGTTATGATTTTTTTTTTTTTTTTTTTGATGAATAATAATTCTTCACCTGAATCCTGGTGGCTTTGATAGAATCACAACAGGTTTGTTGTTAACTTGGTATTTAATTTAATTTTCAACATTAAACAGAATAATTTCTCAGGAGCAATTTGTGTAAAGAGCACTAAAGTTACCACCTAAAGTGCTGTCGTATCACTGATTGGTGAATAAATGAAGGGTCCTCATGATCTGCTGTACTTTTCTCCCCTCAGGCTCTTCCAATCACCCTCAACCTTCTCCCATCTCATCTGAATTTTTTGTTTCTTAGAATAGAAATACATTCCCCCCCCCCCCCCCATAATCCTGACAACCCAAGACAATTTCACATAATAAAGAGGCTATTGTTGTAATGTTTTACAAGTGTATACAGTTAAAAAAAAAAGAAAACACAAAAGCTCTGTAGACTGGAAGCCTCTGTCTGACTGTCCCTGCCTCTCTGTTCCCAGCTCTGTCCTCCATGTTGCATCTGCCTGATGACACCATTAGGAAACATTTCCATAAGCGCTTCATTCCTTTCTATGAAGATTCTGTCAAATTGGCTTTGATATCTCTTGGGTCTTGCACTGAAAAATGATCAGATGCCTGTTTTTTTTTCCTCTCTTCTCTGTCATGTTATCTGACTTGACAGACTGATAAATAGCCACACACACACACACACACACACACACACACACATACACGGGAAAAGAAGTAACACCAATTAACTGACATTAACTGGAGGAAATAGTATATGCCTAATTAGATGTGGGTTTTCCCAAGCAAGAATCTCTCTCATGTTTTCCTGTTAATGTGTAGGTGTTCAGAATACCATGAAGCATCCCAGCGGCTTATTTAATATTTCAACATAGTTCCTCAATTTCCAAAATTAGAAGATATTTTACATGCAGGTCAAAATCCAGTGGGTTATGATGATTTACATCCTGTCTCCATAGACATACATGCTTTCAGAGATATGGCTGCAGTTCTTATTTAAAATTATATACCTATGTTTACAGTGACATATTGAGGGCGATACCTCCCAAGGTGGAGGAGGGTCTGGATCCCTTTGTCCTCCTAGGGATTACGACCTGTGGAAATTATATTCACACTCTAATCATATTCAGAGACATGGAGAGATAACAGTACTTATGGCCTTGTTCCACTAGTGCTTTTCAGTAGACTGGCTGTGCATTCAGTGAGACAAAGAAAGTCTTGGTCTTTTCAATGTATGATTCAATTCACATTTACTTGTATCAGCCTTTACTATTGTCAGCTGTCAAATGTTGAAACCTCTTAACTTGTTTTCAAAGCTAATGTGGGAGTTGGAATGTACTTAATGGTGTTTGTATCAGTAAGTGCTCTTAGGTGACATACTTACCATGTGTGCACTGTGTCTTTGTATGTACAGGATGTATGTTATGGTTCTTATGGTGTATAATTTGGATCAATACGTTCAGAGAAGATTTTTAAAAGTCCAAGCAAAAAAATATCAATTCAAAATACCAAATAAAAAAAAATTATTCAAATGAAAAATATAAGACTGTAATGAAAAAATGTGGAGAAAATTGGTTTTGGTTGTTGCCTTTTTACTTTCTGGCCTTTTTCGTTTGCACTTCCTGACTTTTTGATTGCGGTTTTGACACAAACGTGGCTGGTGGGGGCGGGACTTCCTTTGGTGGATTACTATTGGTTTATTTATGTTTGACGGACAGCTAAGCAGGTGTATGAATTGGCTCTGGCCACAGCACCTACCCTGCTTCTGATTGGGTACGCTTATTTAGCTGTCTGTCAAACAGAAATAAACCAATAGTAATCCACCAAAGGAAGTCCCGCCCCCATCAGCCACGTTTGTGTCAAAACCGCAATCAAAAAATCAGGGAGTGCAAACGAAAAAGGCTGGAAAGGAAAAAGGCAACAACCAAAACTGAGAAAGATGCAAAGGCAAATATTTGACAAAATTTGCACATTTTTTTTCATTGCAGTCTTATATTTTTCATTTGGATTTTTTTATTTTTTTTTGTTTGATATTTTTTGCTTGCAGTTTTAAAAATGTTCTTTGAACTTATTGACACAAATTAAACACCATTAATTCTACTCTACAGAAGTAATTACAAGCTGAATTTACAGGCAGACAAAAGTAAGTAATTTTGATCAAAAGCCTAGATGTTGATCATAGTTTGGATTTTTCTAAACTCTGTCCAAAATAAGTCTTAGAACGTGTTCTTGTTTACATGACTGATATCTTGTTACGGACAATTATACCCCTAACACCCATAACACTTGATAATTAGAAGACAGGCATGAAAAGTTGAACATGATGCTTTCAGAAGCTTCCCAGGAGAGATATTTGAGCTGTAAATTTTATGATTGCAGAGCAGTGGCAGGGCATTGCCTCAACAATTAATTTGTGAGAAGGGTGAAGGGCATGATGCTGACAATTTATCGTTGTGACTCATGCAGACTGACGAATGTTTCAAAGAATTTCACAGACGTTATGTAAATGGAAAAAGTTATATCAGGAAAGTAAAAATTGTTGCGTTTTCTCCTCACTAAGCATATAAAGTACAAGTTAAACGCATGTAAACATAAGTCTATGAATTAATGATTACTTTGCATCTATATGCAAGCAACCAGGCTTTGATTTACACTCAGATGTTTGCAAAAGGAAAATTGTTTCTTTTCAAATTTAACAGGGGGAAAGAGATATGTCTACAGTGAAACATTCATTAATATCTAGAATAATTTACAAGACATGTTGGAATCTATAGCTTTGCACATATTAAGTGAAGTACTTTATTCTGAAAAGCACATATGGGTTTTTTATGAAGCTCTTCAAAAAGGATGTCCGTGATATTTATGATGCCAGCCTTTCTGTGCTTGGAATGAATGATAGATGGTTGACTTGTTTATTTGTTTAGCCGTGTAGCATTTGCTGGTGTTATAGGCTTTGAAGCCTGTTGTATGTAGCGCTCAGTTTCATTCCAACCCCCCCCCCCAAAAAAAAAAATATGCACAAGGCTTAGCTTTACAACAAACAAACAGGCCGCTGTTTTGACATGCCATCAGAGTTTTGTTGAGTTTTTAATAAATCAGTATGTGTCTCTGAGTTTAAAAGACATCAACGCAGATGGTAGTTGTGTTTGTTCCACCATGTGACACTTTATTGCTACTCTGTGTTAAACTGAAGATGCACTAAGACAAACATGTTTGATTTGTTTTTCATAGGTGATCCTCATGTTGACAAAATACTACGACTTCAACTCTGCCAGAGTAACAGAGAGCTCTTTATGGAGGTAAGATCTTTTGCCACTCTGAGGGAGAATGGCTGTTATTACTTTATATGTGAGAGTCAAAGAAGAATAAATACCCTAGGTGAAGTAATGGCTGAAATAATGACAAGTGACAACATATTTCGACAAATGTTCTTTAACAAATTGCAAACCAGAGATGCAGTGATGAATATCAGGGGTTTCAAATATAAAGATTGTAAAGCAATTTGTAAAGGAAACAAGCGCTGTCATCTCTGACGTGCAAAACAAACCACTATCTTTTTAATGACAAGTAATGAGAGGACAATCAACCATTACTTCCTGTCTTGTTATTTTTGTTCCTCAACTGATGTTATAAAACTTGAAAGTCCCAAACATTGCACATATTCACCCCAAAGAATAATACTAATAATATCCAACACATCAAACATCCCCACACACAATATACCTGTTTACTTTGATAATTAAAAAAATCTCCATTCATCTAGCAAATTGCTTCATGACTTCTGCTGTTGCAATTTTATGCTTGCCTGCTATGCTTAATGATACCATCAGCATCTTAACTAGTAGGTGTTGTTCTCCCACTCCTGTTGTTTCACTACCACAAACTATTTACTCTGTGCTTTAATTGAATTTTAGGTCAACCGATTATGGGACCACATATGAGAAACTTAATGAAAAAGTTGGACTGAAAACCATACTGAGCTATTTGTATGTGAGCCCTAATAACAAGAGAAAGGTAAGTTTCATGTTGTGTGTTTGCTGTGAGTGTGCAAGTAGTGCTGCAAAAATATATGGAATGAGTGTCGTGAAGACCTAGAAAAAAATTTCAATGTCAAAGCGTTTGGGTTGCTGGCATAATTTCTTGCATGTCAGTTCTATAGCTGTAGCAGAGGCACTTGTTTTCACTACAGCATCCCTGCAGGAGCCAATTCTGTCCGTTGATTCCTCAGCAGTGCATTGCGCGAGCACACTTAAGCCCTGTGGAATGGATGCTGTCAAGGTGGGCCGCTGATTCCCCCGTCTCTTTTCTTGCCTTGTCTCAGATCATGTTACTGACCGACCCGGAGGTGGAGAGCAGCTTGCTCATTAGCCTCGACGAGGGGGCGTCCTATCAGAAACACAGCTTAGCCTTTGATATCCTCAGCCTGCTTTTTCACCCTGAGCAGGAGGACTGGATCCTGGCTTACAGTCATGACCAAAAGGTAATGTGTAGTTGTCAGATAGAATGAAGCAAAAAAAAAAAAAAAAGAAAGAAATAAAGAAATAAAACCTGAAAATGTTTACTTGTTGCTCAGGATACTCTCGTTAGCAATGTTTTTTTTTTTTTTTTTCCCATGTTGTTGTTGTTTGTCTGACTGTAAATCACCAGCCGTGTCAAGGACAGACACATGAACCTCCATATAAAATGATACAAAACATTGTTGTCACTGAGGCATCTATTTTGGTAATGCCAGCTGCTAGCTTTATGGCATCATCACAAGCAAACACATCTGCCACTTAAAATAAGGTTGCAACTGCGGGGACACAGGCAGCCAATCACCTGGTCCCCTAAATAAGTCATAAGGTCTGGCTGCAAACTCTGAGTTTGAATAGATGTGTTCGAGACAGAGCAGGAGAAAGTTAACAAATGAGACACACCCCAATGTTTCACCAGCACACACACACACACACACACACACACACACCTATACACAGATACATGATTGTGAGTGTGGCGCACAGCCTTCATTACTTGCTGCTGTCTGTTTTACTCAACACCCAAGACATCAAACTCGGCCTCTTCGGTCTGCTATTGGAAGACTTGATTTTCAGAGAGAAAAACGGTCAAGGTCTCAGAAGTGAGATAAATGGTTCAGGGAGGAAGATGAAAGCGGTTGAGAGCCATCAATGGGTCAAAAATGAAGATACTCCAGGGATGTTTCCAGTCATGTTCTTCTGTAAAACAAAGTTTCATCAGTGTTCTTTTTTTTTTTTTTTTTTTTTAAATCGCAGCTTTATTTAATTAAATTCCTAGTTTATTTTTATTTGCCACATATTGATTGTCTGTCGTGTCTCCTAAAAGTTATAAGCTCTGAGATAAGTCAAATTGATACTGCTAATCCATGTAAAGCTCAGAGTTTAAGATGCTTGGTCCTCGATCATTATGGGAAGATGACAGGCTTTGTGAATGTTTTGATAAAAGTCCAAGTTAACAATAAAAGCATCTTCTAACAGCTTTATGAAAGAAGATTACAATTACTGTTAAAGGAGTGAACGTTTTTTTTTTAATGTCAATTAGGCTGGAATCATGCTGTGTTATGCTCCTCTTTTCTCTTCCAAGACATCAGAAAGGATTTTTTTTTTTTTTTGGCTGTTTTCTTCTCTATTTTTCATATAAAAAAAGTCGTCAGTGTCAAAGTGTCGTTGTATGTATGAAGCATCTGATGCATTCTCTCATTAGTGAAGCATATTTACATGAAATACGTTACGCAAACCAACATCCGTATATTGACTACAGGTTTTTTTGATCAGACACTTGGCCATAAATCAGGAAGTACTTCACTTGGATGTGTTTTTTGGCAAGTGATTTATTTATTTATTTATTTTCTGCTGCAAATCATTTGGTTAATGTGCTCCACCTCTCATTTTTCAGCTCTATGTCTCTGTAGAATTTGGGAGAAGATGGCAGCTTGTGCATGACAACGTGGTCCCCAACAGATTCTACTGGTGAGGTCAACAATCAATCATGTATGAATATTTTTATTGCAAAAAAACAAAAAACAAACAAACTGTAGTATTTGGATATGCCTTGAAAATATTGCGAATAATTGAAAAGCACAGAACAATTACACATTAATAACTTAAGTTCCATTTGTTTGTTTTTTTAACACATAGCGTGCTCCAGTAACACAAATGATTTTTTTTTTGGTTTGTTTTTGTAACTGTATATGTGTATTTCTGCAGGGTATATTATACTGATTGTACATTCTGCATGCTAATATGGGACTAACATGAAACTGATCCTGCAGTCATGTTGCCTTTGCTCGAAAGTTTGCAGCTTATTTACATGTCTCTGATGAATACATTGGAAGCATAGAAGGCGTACCATGTGCAGGTGCAGAATAAAAGCAGCAGACAAAGGGAAAAAAGCAGGCGTTTGCTAACTAGTGTTGCAACTTTTCAGAAATATAACAGCATTGCTTTGACCTTCATAGTCAGGGTGGCTTGATGAAGAACACAGGAGGTAATTTGTTTCCTCAAATTTTATGGATCTTGCTGTAATAAGTTTTTGGATGAACAGCTTTTTCACTAATGAACAGGTTGGCAAAACAATCCCTTTTTTTAAAAGATTATATTAACCCTAATTGCACCAACTTGGAGACCTCCAAGCTATACTTATAATTTTTTTTACTAGATTTATTTCAAATATGAATGTCAAAAAAACTAAAATAAGTAAATAAACAAAATAAAGAAATATGAATACAGCCAAAACAAATTTACAAAACAAAAATACAAAATACAAAAATACAACACATAATAGATATATTCGAAAAGGAGTGAAAAGAAGCACAGCTTATGAACTCCCACCCCTTTTCCCTAGAAATTAATTACAATAACGATCTTCCAAGACCATACATATGTAAAGACACATTCATACATATATACATACACACATGCATACACATATATATATATATATATATATATATATATATACACACATATACTGAACATACATACCTGGACACAATATATACCTATATATACACATACCTACAAACGCACACAGATATACTTACACACACCTATACATACTTATACATATAAACACATACCCTATAGTTTTTCATCTTTATAACACCCAGTGTTATTTCAGTACTTTTTTTGGACACTTTTCTCCTAATGTCCTCATTTCACTATTTTCTACTTCTGTCCTCATTTGTGCTTTTATGCAATGTGATTTAACACCATTTATTATAAAATAATCCTCCGTATTTGACATTTTTCCGGTGAAAATCAGGTATTTTCAAATATTTGATATATGTGTCAAATACCGTTCAGTATCCTGCGTGTTTTAGATATTTCCCTCTTCCATCACACATGGCAGCCATTTCATCATCATCGAGCTTCTGCAGAGCATGATGATGAGCTGATCATTAATTGAACCAGGTACTGGAAGAGGGAAATATCTAAAACATGTAGGATCCCTTGAGTTTGACCAGAGATGTTTATAAAAACTCAGATATAAGTTGAAGGTAATTGTATCAAAAACAAATTAAACTGAAGAAAAACTGACTCTTTCGATGTAATATATCATTAACTGAAGACAAAATAAATATATCCATCCACTGTTATTCATCCTACTTCATGATTTTTACTGGTGAATCAATGTTATAGAAGATGATGGTGTTTCCATAGCAACTCGGAGCTTCTCAACATCCAAATGATCACCATGAAAAGAGGAAAAACTGTATTTTACATCACGTTTTACATGCATTGATAGAACGATTGGATCAACAGGTTTTAAACACTAGATCATTTGGAGATTTTGGTTGATGGGGGATGTTTGGGTCTTTAGGGATTAAAAATATCAATGACAAGCACTAAAATCTCACTATATCTCAATAAATGGAAATATCTACTGACTTTATGTGCATCAGTTGTAATTTTAAGAATCACACAGCATCATTTGTCAGACATTTGGATGACACAGAAGCAGATTTCCTCACATTTACACCATATGCAAATCAACTGTAACTTCATAAAATAATTATGTTCTTCTTTCAGATTATATCTATTAGATAAATTATATTTTTGTAGAAGAAAGAAGTTAAAAAATTTGATTTTTTTTCCCTTGTTGCTGTGATGAGGGTTTGTCAATTTAATGAAATCTTTCAACTTTACTTTAATTAATAATGAAATCTAGATAAAAGGGTCGTCACTCAATCTTCCAAGTGAAAAGATCTATTTTAAGTTCATTGCTAGTTTACTGGTGAGGCAGATCTTATGTCGATAAATAATTCATGTTTCTTTTTCTTTTTTTTTTACGTACCATTCTAAGCGTCTAGTTTACAGATGCTGATTAATATTTGATTTGTGGAATGCGTTCTGCTCATGAGGTATTGTTGGGTTACTGTCGAGAAACCACAGTGTAATACAAATCTAATCGTATCCAAATGTAATATATCCAGTCTACTTTATGTGTTAAGATTCTCGCTTTAAGGATCAGGCCTGGTGATGTGGTGTCAGTTTGGTGAAGGCTCTTGGGTGTCTTTTCAAGTGTTTTAGCGTTATTAGATGTCTACTGAGGATCCTGGGAATATGGGAGAAGATAAATGTTTAATTTATAATGGTTTTTATAGCAGTTGGCTTCAAAATCCTTTCACAATTTTTCCATAAGAGGAAAAAAAAACATATTCATCGAGAAGGCGAGACTGATCTATAATGATGAAAATGTTTCTGATGAGGTTTTGCATTAGTTTTACTTTACAAAACTCTGCAGTATTGCAGTAAATAACAATCACCGTGGTGGAGATAGGGTGACTAACTCGATATTAGATCAGTGTTGAACTCATGTTTAATGAGGCCAATATTTTTATCCTCAATAGAAAGGTGAGCAGTGCTGTATGAAAGACATTTCTTATGTCTAGGTTAAAATACAATTTGTTCCATTGGTGGCTAATTTATTTTTCTGAAGTTATTCAACTGTGGTAAACCTTATGCTAACTGCACCACAGTTTGCTGTCAGGTTTTTTTATATCTGCAGCATAAATAAATAAATAAATAAATAAATAAATGCTTGAGCTGTTCAACCTCATTAAAATAAAAACATTGTCTAGACATAAACACTCATTAACTGGTCTTTGCAATTCTATACTTTCACAATAAACCTATATTTTATAAAACATATACATTCAATATGTTAATGGATTTTTATCAATCAGAAGACAAGACGTTGCTTTGCTTGTCTTCCAAAATAAGCGTGATTTACCCAACCGTGTTAACAGGCAGCCGCTATAAGCAACCATGGTGATATGTGTTACTTATAGGAGAACATTGTGTAACGTTGCAGAGGTTTATTTAAGAGCAAGGGCTGCTGTTCACTGATAGAATTGGATGAAGTATTTGACAGAAAGTCCATTAAAAGAGATGGAGCTGTGAGGCAATTACAGAGTGCTGAGGGAAGCAGGATGGGGGCTTTTTATATTATAGTTCAGACACGGGCTGGAAAATGAGAAGAAACCCATCTTCTGTCACAACACAAGATATTAATACAACAAGTGGTCACTTCTGTCGCTCTGTACTTAACCACTATCATGAAGAATCTCTATTGAAAGTGAATGAAATGGCTAAGTACGCGTTAACCACGAAGAGCAGTCCAGGTCAAATGTCTGACAGTCAGTGTTTATGGGGAAGGTTGTTGTATTATTGGTCCGTGGAGGACTATTAAGAGATCACAGCTCCACTGCTTATTTCCCATGGACCCTAAATGTAATTTAAAATTAGCAATGCAATTTCCTTGCTTTGAATACTTTGCAAATAGTTGAACATAGAGGTACTTTGAGCTAGATGTACTCTTGGTTGAGACTATTTTATTTTAGTTTTTTCAATTTTCTTTATTTTTATTATAATTAATGACACAGCAGCATTTGATCAAATATGCCTTGGGTAAGCAGTGGCAATATCATAAAAAAAAAATTGCTGTATTAATGCCTCATTAAGCCACCTGATATACACTGTAAGCAAGAACGTTTAAATTATAAAGCATATTACAAGAAAAAGGCTCCTCAGCTGACACCTCTGCATCCTGCATGTTTTATAACCTTAATGTAGGTGTAGAACATCATCAATAATGTACAGAGAGACATGCAGTATGGCTTTAACTAGAAATCTAACATTGCTTAGATGTTTGTTTTGATTTTGCAGGTCCAGACTAGGTTTAGATAAGGAGCAAGGAATGATTCACCTGGAGATCAGTGTCTCAGACGGACGTAAGTAATGAAATAACATTTCCACTATGACACCAAAAAACAGATGCTCCATATTATTTATCACATAATGTCACAATCCTTTGGTATAATTTGTTGTATAATGTGATTTTCTCTGAACAGAAAATCAAATCACTTTGCAAACATCACATCAAATGACAATTTTATTCTTTTGCCAAACTTTGTTGTAATTCCTAGACTTTAATTTTAACAAATGAGTGAAAGGTTGCAGGTTTTTTTTTGCTGTACTTACAGAACCTTTAATCCCCTTCTGAACTGGCTGCACAGAGACTTTTCATACGATTAAGCTAATTCATTTTTCAAGGGCCAGTCTGCGACTTGGCTCTTTTCTTGGCCTGAGTGCAAAGAGAGAGGGGCTCTTCCAGGCCTCCTGTGTTAATGCCCTTTCCCTTGGGGACTGTCTCATTTGGCTGACGTTAACACACTGGGACAGCTCTCCCTACTTTTTCTATTAGTGAGAATCTGAATTGGCCTCCAAAAATTTGCCTCTATGGCTCCCTTAATACCATCAGCATAAAGCAATGCTAAACCTTGATAGTAGAATGCAGATGGTTGTTTGTTTTCTCTTGTCACTGTATTTTTAGCACTTATTTCTTGCTTACCCACAGGGTCACAATACATAACTTGTAAACTTCAGAATTGCTCTGATGGAAACAAGGGCAAACCCTTCCCTGGATTTATCATCCCCAATTCTCTGGTGGTTCAGGATGAATACGTTTTCATCCAGGTGGGTTTTTATTACTAGGTCTGCTTTCATTAAAAGACAATTAAAAGCTGTAAAACCACTGCATCTTAATGTACAGTCATGTTTTTCATTAACTAAAAGGGTCCATTATCTTTGGAAGGGATAACATAAAATTGAAATTACAGCATCGTGTATTACGACAACTTCACTTTTACACAAAGCACCAAATCCTAATTAGTTGCAAGCACAGTTTTGATAGTGACTGAAACTCTTTGCAAGCATTCTAGTAATCTGAGTTAACTGTTAAGTTTATAAATGTTCATCTGTGAAGTGATAAACCACCAAATACACTTTATTGCTTTTCTAGGTGCCAATAGGGGTCCAGTCTGTCCATTACGTGTCCTATAAAAGAAATGCTTTCTACCCGATGAAGCTTCCCAAGTACACGTTGCCAAAGGTAAAAGAGTTGGAAAGGATACAGCACATGATGGGTTGAGCACATGCAGACGAATATGGAAGATCTGAAGTGAAGTGCAGCATTAACTTTCCAGTGAACCACTGTTTTATAATTCATTCCTTCAGGATATTCTGGTGTCATGATGATTTACTGTTGATGATTTTACAAAGGATTTTAAGGAAGGTTGTTCCCCGCACTAGTTTCTTAGTCATGCATTAGTCATAATGTTTGTAGGAAAACCCATTACATTGTTTTTGTTGTATTATTATCCTCCTGAAAAGTGATTCAGATATGCAAAATGATACCCAATTATTTCATGTTCATTTTAGACCTATACTAAGTTTTTAATCAGCTTGTCTCCCATCTGTGTGCTGAGTTCTGCAAAGTCAGTATACCTCCCAACTCACAGAGAAATTTTATGTAGCAGAAAAGTGCATTTGCATTCACTCTAAAGAGTGCTTCTCTGAACCCCATCTGCTAAAAGCACAGCAGGGTGTCTTAGTGGTCTCAGAGTCCATGTCATAACAACAAGAGAGATTTAGAGCCTGCAGTGTTGAGTCAATCAATTTTCTGCATCCATCCGTTCAACCATCCATCCATGTATACTGTCAGAATTTTCTTGTGAAGGACACACATCCTCCTGTCATGCTCAATGAGAGATTCAGTAAAATTAAATTGAGTCTTTATTTTTAGTGCAAGGCATGAAATGCCTGCGGTCTAATTGCTGATGATCCTGACTGAATAATGTCAAGAAGTGACAAATCACTAGATGCTGCACTGGCTCTGGCTTCTGTGTCCATGTTTAAATTTACACTTTGTTGATGGCACTTCACACAGATATCTGACAACTGACTGTTTTAGTTTTACTGGTTTAATTTCACTGTTTTTTACTAGCTGTGGCTCAGTTGGTAGAGTGGGTCGCCCAATGACCGAGAGGTTGGCAGTTCACATCCCAGCTCTGGCTGTCCACATGTCGAAGTGTCCTTGGGCAAGACACTGAACCCTGACTTATGCCCCCAGTAGGACTGACCTTAGACCTTAGAAACCTACTGGTGTATGAGTGTGTGTGTGTGTGAATGGGTGAATGTGAGGCTAATGTAAAGCGCTTTGAGCACCATGAAGGTGAAAAAGTGCTATATAAGTGCAGACCATTTTACCATTTACTAACTCTGAATGTATTCTTAGAAAACCTACAATGCAAATATCAAGAAATGTCTCCTATATGTTTAGGACTTGCAGATAATCAGCACAGATGATAATCAGGTGGTGGCGGCAATTCAGGACTGGCACCAGAATGACTCCTACAACCTGTACATGTCTGAGTCCAGGGGGCTGTTCTTCACACTGATGCTAGAGAACGTTGTGAGCAGTGGAGGACCAGAGGGCAACATAATGATAGACCTCTATGAGGTAGGCAGTTCTGTGGGTCTGCGGCTGTCATATTGTTTTCTGCATGTTATCACATTAGTTATGCATACTGCACTTGACCAAATCAAATCACTGACCTGGTTTTTGAAAAAGCTGCATTTGAGTGTGTGTGATGTTACGACGAGAGAATGATCTGGGTTGTTTTCTAGTATTGCACAAGTACCAGTAACACATCTATGCAATTACTGCAAAATGTTTTCTACAATGCGGTATTGTAGGTTTATTTTTATCTATATGCTCATTATTATATAATGCTCAGTTTGCTTTTCTCAAGTTTCAACATGTGAAGGTTTGTTCTTTAGAAGTAATCATATGCACCAATATATAAATATAATTGTAGTCTTCATAATTTTACTGACAAAAGTATTCTAGTCATAATGTGTTAAAAAGGGGTTGTATCCCAGTGTATTCTTTTACATGTAGAATAAAACATTCATGAATAACATTCTTTGTTATGTCTCATGATGTATTCCATTAAATATGGGTCAGCAAACCCACTGAAATAATTTTTAGAGCAACATCATGAAGAGTAGCCATAGAGACAAAGACCTATCTTTATATCCAGACAGGCTCCATGCATTAGACATGTGGTCAATTTTTCGACCACATCCCTCCTACCAGTCAGACCAGTTACTGTTGGCAACCAGCCAGTGACGCTAAGACAGTGGATAAGACCATGTGAAATCATTAAATATCTCTTTACAGATTTGTTCACTTGTTGTAAAAGCACATTTAGAAAATAATATATTGATATTTTTTTTTAAAGATTTATGGCCTTTATTCCTCAGTTAAAAAAAAAAAGCAATCAAAAATGTAATAATCAATGTTAGAGCTTGTGATAATGTTAGAATATATTTTTCAGTTACCAATGCCTTACTTTTTCTTGAGAAACATGTCATTTGTAATTTAGTGCACTTTAGTAAGTAGCTTTCCAACCACCACTCAATGTAACTACAACACTTCAGGTAAATTGCTGGGTAAAAAGCCTATAAATAAATCACTCTCATATACAGTAACGAGTCAACAGTAAAAAAAAAAAAAAAAAAAAAAAAAAAAAAAAAAAAAGGCCTGAAAAAGATACAAACCACAAAGAAGGACTGAACGTCTAGTTGAGGTTTTGGGCTTCCTTGTGCTGATACGTGCTGTGGTTATCTGGGAGCACCATGCCCTACTACAGTGCCTCTTTTACAGCATGTTTTGCCACTAAAACACAAGAAAAGAAAATTTCCACTCTAATGGGGCACTATTGTAATGTCCTCACGATAAAGGAACAGATGTTGGGATGTTGTATTTTACTCTGCAGCTTCTGGGAGTCTCTGTTCTCCCCTTTCTGTCTGTCCTTATTAAGCTTTTCATGGTGTGACATTCAATATGGATAGTCTTGATGTATTCTACCATCTGTACACAACATTAGGAAACACTATTTTGTCACTTGGTGCACCTGGTCACACGGCGGACAAAACAGCAGCTTAAACATGTTATATGTGTGTTGACAGAATGTGCTATGAGGTAGTAGTGACTGCACATGTACGCATCACTCTGGATTATCTTCATCTGCAGCCAGAAGTAAAAAAAAAAAAACTTCAATTGTTGCAAACCTACACCACAGATAGAGACATTAGTGATGGTTTTTGTTCCTGCACTCTGACTGGCCCACACTTTCTTGTTTAAATGCACTGAAATATTCTTCTGTGACAGCTGACCAGCTGAAGATGAAATAATTATATTCTGTAAAAGGAAAGAGCAATGTGAAATCAACTGATGGCTGCACGTGAGCACTTCTCCATCTCAGTGCACATAAATACAAAGGAATAGAAATGTCTCAGGGCTGCACCATATGTTGTTTTGATTCCGCAGAGTCCTACAGATGGTCCAAAATAGTGCTCCCTGTCAAAAAAACCATCACTTTCAGACATCTCTTCAGTCCCAACTAGGCCTTCAGCTTTACTTAAGTTTGAATAATTCAGGGTTATCCCCCCTCCCCCCTCCCATTCTTTTTGTTATTTTTTCCCCCCATACCGCTCTGTGTGTCTCATGTTTGCAGGTAGCAGGGATTAAAGGGGTATTCCTGTCAAATAAAGTTGTTGAGAACCAAGTGAAAACTTATATCACATACAACAAGGGGAGAGACTGGCGGCTTCTTCAGGCTCCAACAACCGATCTCCAGGGAAACAAGATCTATTGTGAACAGGTAAGTGGGCCACTGACAGAAGAAACTATTGGTTATTTGGAGTTGCCTTATCTGATCGTAATGCCAAATGCAAAGAATTGACAGTGTGAATCTTAAGTATCAGATCAGAGAGCCTCATCTCCTCAGTATTGTTCTAATCACTTTGGTTTAAATCTCCTGTTACAAGCAAATTGTTTTATAATGACATTGGATGAGCGGTAAGTATGATTGATATTTTTGTAATTTAGTAAAAAAAAAAAAAAAGAAGAAAAGAAAAGCAAGGATAATGAACATTCTCATAATAAAACAGAAAATGTGACTTTGTACACGTATTGTGTGTGTGTGTGTGTGTGTGTGTGTATTGCTGATGATGACTGTGCTTTTCTTGCAATATGATAGTTATTTTTTTTTTATATTGAAGAAAAGACATAAAAACAACACTATGCAACTGATTACTTTTCACAAAACATATTTGTGGTATTTCTTAACCTGTCTGAAAACCTTGAGACGCTTCAAAGATGTTTTTATTTAAATGACAAATAGCATAAAATACATAACAATACACCCACAGTGTATTCATGTCAACCAGGTCTATACAGACATTTCATTCACACGTCCTAATCTCTCCTGTGTCATTGATTCTCAGCCGTACTGTTCCTTACATCTGCACCTTCATGTGTCGGAGAATCCTTACACCTCGGGAAACATTGTCAGCAAAGATTCAGCTCCAGGAATTATAATAGCATCAGGTGAAAAGATTATTTGATTTGCACATCAATACTGTTGTTTACGCTCTGTGTTAATGCTGGTTACAGAAGAGTCTCCATTCTATTCCTCTGCTCTCCCAGGCAAATCCCTACATTGGTTTTGTTGTCTGTGCAAATCAAACAATGTTGTTGTTGTTGTTGTTTTTTTTTTTTCAGTTAACACTATCTGCAAGTAAAAATGAAACTGATATTTGGAGATGCTTGAAATAGTTACGGCTAAAAACAGCAGTTCTATTTTTGTACTTAGGTGTGGTAGGACCCGAGTTAACCAACACAAATGTCAGCATTTTCATCACATCAGACGCTGGAAACAGTTGGAGAGAGGTACAGTATGACATATACTGACATGTTGTAATGTTGTACACTATACATGACAAGATTTTGGATAATTCACTTTAACCCATACAGACATAGAGCTACTTTTGTGGAAAATCCTAAATGCATTTTTCACTACACTGTAAACCTGAATGTTCAGAATAATTAAATATATTAAGTTATGAAAACTCAAATTACTACTAACTCAAATGTATTAAGTTGTTTTAACATGTTCTTCTTTCAACTATTTTTTTTTTTTTATTAAGTGAACATAATTTAACAACATAGATGAGGTACAACTGAGTGGAATTAAGTCATTAAATGCTGAGAATAATATTGTTCAGTTATTTCTATTGTTTCAAATAAGGATGATTGAAAAAAATAAACTTAACTGATGTAGTAGATGATGAAATATAATTTCATATCACTCCAAATAAACACCAATCACTATCCCACGAAAAATAATTACAATCACAAAAACGTCCAATAACTGAAGGGTCAGAGGTTAGAGTCCCGGCTCTGTCTGTCCACATGTCCAAGTGTCCTCGGACAAAGACACTGAACCCTGACTTAGTCTCCCAGTAGGACTGACAGAACCTAAGAATACTAAGTTAATAAGTAATGTTTTAATTTAAGTATACTTTAATAAGCAGCTAAATTTTAAGTTCTGGAAACTTGTATTTTTTAAGTTTTATCAATTTATATTATAATTGAGGCAATCGATTGCTTTACATTTTGAAGTTCTGCTAACTTATTCGAATTTACAGTATATTTTTTGTAATGTTGTCAACTTTATTTTTATTTTTTCAGTGTAAATAATTTCTTTTCCTATATTCAATTCAATTCAATTTTATTTATAAAGCCCTAAATCACAACAAAGTCGTCTCAGAGGGCTTTACAAAAACACAATCAACTACAGAAATACATGAAAAGTCCCAGGTATCCCCTGTCCTTAGACCCTCCTTCTCGGCAAGAAAAAACTTCAAAACCCAGTGGGAAAAAGAAGAAATCTTGAGGAGAACCACATTGAAGGTCCACTCCCATGGACGGACAGGCTATAGATGAACGTCCATGTATAAATGCAGGAAGGGGGGCTGGTCCAGACAGGCAGGGGCGGTGGTCCGGGGTCACAATATTATATAATATATTGAAATGATAGATTATGTGGATGCTCATAAAAGCTCAGATAAACAAAGGTGTGTCTGTCCTGTCATTGATCCAACTCTTTGGGTTTTACTGGTTAATCAATTTTGTAGAAGATAACCGTGTTTCCATATTCACTACACAGTCTTTAAACATCCAAATAGGTCATATCTGATGACTGTGAAAAGATAAGAAAATGTATTTTACACCAATTATTTACATGGATTGATAACATTAATGTATTGATCAGTATTAAAACACTCTTAGATCAGTGGGTGGTTTTGGTTGATGGTGAATTTTTGGGTCTTAATGGGTTAAAGGAGATTTTTTTTTTTTTTTACACAACTTGACTGATAATTGCTCTAATTATGGTTTCTTTTACACACACAACGAATGCATAGATCAATATGAAGAGCTGAAAAACAGTAAGAGTAAAAATATAACCCAGCGTTCGGCGCCAATTTGTGTTTCTCAGGTTTCTTGCTGCTGCGAGCGAACTGTGGCTGGTGTTAAAAAAAAAAAAAAAAAAAAGTACTGACACTAAGCAATGTGTGAGACACGTGCATCCTCATAGGTAAAAATCAAACAAAGGAGGCAGAGATTTTTTTTGCCATCGGCTTCAGAATGCAGAAATCAACAAGAAAAGCAAGAGTTGGAGGATGGATACGATAAAACTGTGTTTGACACTTAGCTTGTGTATACAGCTGAGGTGGATTTGTATGAAAAATAAATCTGTGAATCAAGTATTGGGTGAAGCTTATGCTCATGATGTGCATAAAAGAATGAGCGGATTTGTCTTTAATTTATAACCTGTGAATATTTTATGCGTACTCTGCGTGTATTGATGTTAGTATGTGACAAAATAAACTTGTGTCTGCAGGTTTTTCAGGAAGAATACAGTGTGTTTTTCCTGAATCAAGGAGGATCTCTGGTGGCAATCCGACACACACCTCTGCCAATTAGACACATTTGGTAAGACTCTCCAAGGAGGCGCCCACATTTTTGCAAGATATTCAATCTTCGGAACAAAAAGTCAGACTTGCTTTTCTGCTGAGGCTCCTCTTACTGAACTCGACTCTATTTGTGGCAGGTTTTTGTGTGATCCAACTATTGTTCTCTCCCTCAGGCTGAGTTTTGATGAGGGCAGAAACTGGGACAAATATAGCTTCACCTCCTCTCCACTCTATGTTGATGGGGTGCTGGGGGAGCCTGGAGAGGACACCCTGATAATGACGTAAGATATGAAGGAATGCTTTTTAGTCAATGACTTATTATTGAGCACGTTACAATAGTGACACCCTTATTAAAAGGTATTAGTAGGACTGTCAAAATGAACAGATTAATGCAAATTAACCCATCATCATGATTAATCTGATTAAAATTGTAATGCAATTAACCCACCTGTACCACAGAATGACTGAGCGTCTCTGCCCATGCAGTGAAGTTGATGTTGTACATATGCAATGTGCAGATGGAAAGACGGAAGATGCTCAACAGCACAACATTTGAATAAAAAATAAAAAATAAAAAATCCAACTGTCAAAAAAGTACTATACACACTCTGGAGAACAGAGTGTACTTTTCATCAAAACACTTCCAGCTTAAAATACTACGTGAATTGTACGTTAGTCAGAGTTTCTATTTGCACATTGTGTAGCTTGCAACAAAAACCTTAAGTGCATATATATATATATATATTCCCTTCTTTCTTGAGTCTGTTTACTCATAAATGCATAAAAATGCATAAATGCATAAAATGCATGAAAAATAAAATGCAGAATTATTAGTTTTTATTGGCTTCCTTTTTTTATTATTACAGTAAAAAGGAATGGTATTTAATAGTAATTAATTAAAATTAATCTACAGAAAACCTGTGATTGATTTAAATTGTTTTTACCATTTGACAGCACTAGTCATTAGTTAAGATTAGTGCTGTAAAATGATTAAATGTTTTACATCAGATTAATCACAGGATTGCTGTGATTAATTTAGATTAATCACAATTGGATATACATTTTTCGTCTATATTAATAGGTTCCATTTTACATAAGCAAACAGAGTCAATAATGCATGGAATATACAGTATGTACACTTGTTTTTTTGTTTGTTTTTTAAATGTTTGTTAAACACCTTCAATAGTTTCAGTAAAATAATTGGTCTTAATGCTTCCATTAACTGACCAACATGTTGTTTAGCTTCTTCATGGGGTTGTTCTGGTACCTGTTAGTACCAGATCTACTGAACATTTGCACATGAAAGGCACAAACTATACTTAGATAAACTGCCCCAAATGCATTAGCAGAGATTTTCAGTCATTCTATGCTACCGATGAGTTAACTGCATTAAAATGTTTAATCAGATTCATCATGATGACAGATTAATTTGCATTAACATGCTAATTTGTCACCCGTAATTACGATGTAAATAAGTAATAAATCCATAAAGACACAGAGCTACTTTTGTGGCAGTTCTATTTAACCTTTGCTTAAGAGATTTCATGTGTTTCCCCCCTATATTTATTTATTTTTACTTCATTACATGTTCATAAAAACTCTGTGTAAATTCAAAGGTTATTATATAAAACCAGAGAAAATTGAAGAAATGTGTTTTTTCAGCAAATATATTTTATGCTGAATGCAGAACAAGTATTTCCAACCACTGTCATTTGTACTGATGAATCAATGTTGTTGAAGACGATGGTGTTTCCACGGTAACTACAGAGCCTCTGAACATCCAAACAGGTCATATCTGATGACCATGAAATGACAACAAACTATATTTAACACCCCATATGTATGGATAGGATTAGCAAATAAATAAGTGTTAAAGAGTTTAGGTTTTTCTAAACAACCTTAACTCTCTTTTCTCTAATGCTATTTTTATTTTATTTATATATTTATTTTCAGTAATACTCTTATAATATACAAAAGGCAAAATGTAAAGTGTAAAATAGGCCTCTGTCACCATTTATTCAGGAGAAGTTCTTCCGCTTTAGATACCAACAGATGCATGTGGCATCAGTACAAACATCCATAAAGCCGTCTTAGTGATATATGAGTGTTAGCTCATATGTTTAGATTAGAGTTATAACGTACTCTCGCTAGCACAAATGACCAAATCACTCATCTAACTCAGTATGGTGCACTTAACATCCATATTATGTTAAACACACTCTAAGTACTAAATACTGTATGAGATCCATGAGTTAACAATGCATGAAAAATACTATCAATTTAATAGGATAAGAGAATGTCAATTTATATTTCCAAAAAAGAAAACTAATCACAAAACAACAATAACAGTAATGATGTTAATGCAAGTGCAACATTTATTTGGAAAGTTTATCTTTGTATAGAGTGTAAGTGCTTCCCAACAGACCATATGAATTATATACACTCGTGCCCATAAAGTTGGAATAAAATATGTGTATCTCTTCTTGTGAAATGATTGTGACAATGTGATTTATTTTTGATATATAAAGTGTAACTGGGACTGTGGGACTGGGACTGTAATGACTGCACCTGCTCGAACATGATTACTGATGCATAGACATAGGAATAAAAAGAGGAATATGTTTGAAAACTAAATTTTTCCACCTTTATGGGCAGTACAATGTGCTGTAAAAATTCACAACAGACACTAAAATGAAGATAAACATAAATAATTCTTCCAAAAAAAGCAACTTAAGAAGAGAAATTAAACATATTTGATAGTGCAATTGTAAAAGTTCATAAATATAAGATGGGAACAGACCAACTCTAACCATAAGAGTAATGAAAAGAATATTAAAATAAACTCAGGGTGATGGTAACTTCTTTTCTGGTTTGAGGTACAGTATGAACCTGGCTTTTTTTTATACTGACTGGAGGTCAGTATGTATAAAAACTAAGAAAACTCTAAAGGGATTTAGGCAAGACAAGATGAATTTAAGGCATGAACATGTTTTTCCAGTTCTGCTGCTAAAATACAAGAGTGTTTAGTAAGTACGAAAAACATGACTGTGAAACTTTGAATCAAAGCAAAGGTCTTTATCACAGATGACACCAAGGTTTTCTGCTGAAGGCTTAATTAAGCTTATTTTAGCTAGTGCTGCTACACTAATTGCTACTAACTTTCTTATGTATAAAAGAACTTTAAGCTCTCATTATCAGGGGAACATATGGTCCAGCAAACACAAAAATCACTGCAGATTCAGAAGTAATAGTCTTTTATTAATAATAATAATAATAATAATAATAATAATAATAATAATAATAATAATAATAATAATAATAATAATAATAATAATAATAATAATAATTAATAATTAATAATAATAATAGTCTATTATTCAATTATGTAATTTACACAGAACTAATAGCATGTTTTCAAATACTTAAAACAGTCATATGTTGCTAAATGTACTTTTATTAGTTTTTGGTTCATTTATTTGAGTATTTGGAGCCTAATAGTTCATAAAGTTAAAATTTGAACCCAGCAAAGGTATCTTTACACTAATTCTGTTTTTTTTTACAAGCCATTTGAATTTCTGCCTAATTTATTATATTTTATGAGTAGTTACATCATGTGGAGTTGAATTCATGAAGAGTTCGAACCCAAGCAAAGCATTTACCATAGAATGAGTCCTTTAATAAAGTTAATATTAATGAAATAACCATAGAATGAGTCCTTTAATAAAGTTAATATTAATGAAATAACCATAGAATGAGTCCTTTAATAAAGTTAATATTAATGAAATAACCATAGAATGAGTCCTTTAAAATCAAATGAATGAATGTATCAACATATACTGATGGAGTTTAAATCAAAATCAAATAAAATTGTATTTATACTGTATAGCACTTTACATACATGGTGAATTTAGCACAAAGTTTTTTTTACATCAGACCCCCCACCCCCCATTATCCCGCAGTCGTAGGAACATGTTAAAAGATTTAAAGAACTAAAAAGAATAGAATAGATAAATAATTAATGATTATAGTAATAAAATTAAAAGCAGAATGAAATAATGTTAAGAGTTAAAAAAAGGTCAGGACTCTGATAAATAAAGAGGACCACAACCATTAAGACTCTTAAAAACCAATAAAAATCACTTTAAAATCAATCCCAAAGCTCACAGGGAAATTGTATTATTTGTGTGGTATTTCTAAACAAAATAAATAAATAAATAACCACATAAATAAATACAACTAAATGGATCTCAGGCATAACAATAAAGGCCAATTCAAATCCATATTTTATAATTAGTTTTAGCAAGTTATTAATGCATACAATTATTTTAAATTCAATTATTTTCATGAACAAATAAAAAGAGAGTTTTATAAGGCTAGCGCTACGTGCTAAGGAACAAAATTAGCCTTTAAAAAAAAATAAAATACTTGCCTAACTTAATACCTCGTTTTGAGTTTATGCAATGTAAGTATTACAGGATTTAATGAGTCGAAGATATGAAGGATTTTCTCAGCCTACAGAGACGATTAATTCAAGTTAAAACATAAAAACTACCACATGTGTAGTAACACACACATTGTTTTTTTTCCTCCCTAGTGCTACATATTTAACTGTTTTTTTTTCCCCCTGTTGTTTGTGTAGAATCTTCGGTCATTTCAGTCATCGCTCTGAGTGGCAGCTTGTCAAAATTGATTTTCGGTCCATCTTCCAACATCGGTGCACTTCTGAAGATTATCTGACATGGCAGTTGCACAATGAAGTAAGGAGGTCTTTCTGCTCTGTGACTTTTCTTTTTTTTATTTATTTATTTTTTTTTTAGAAAGCATGAATACTGAAAGGCTGATTAAGCTCAAATGAACTCTCAGATTCATTTACACAATAAAAATGATAAAGATAGTAAAGAAAAAAAGCAACCTTTGAAATGTTTGTGATGGATTATTCATTACAGGGGGAAGTGTGCATCATGGGAATGAAAAGAATATTCCAAAAACTGAAAGCAAACGCCCAATGTGTCAAGGCCAGAGATCAGTACATTTTCCAGATATCAGACTCTTGCTCGTGCACAGAGGCAGATTTTGAGTGGTGAGTTTCCAGCTCTGCAGCAACTCTTTTCACTTCATTAAATCTAATGCGCAACATTTTTTTTATCAACCTCCTGAGGCAAAATTTTAAAAGAAGACCTAAGGCACAGAAGGGAAGTTTAGAGTTTAAAATCAGACAAAATGTTGTTTTTGTTTTTTTTTTCCTTTAGTGTAATCTAAGTAGGTCACTTATGCATGTACATTTGAGCTGTTTCAACTCATTGTTAAAGTGCGAAATAAAGATGATTAAAAAGAGATAATTAGTAGCAGAATTAATGTGTATAATTTTTGGCTATTGAGCACGTCTTCCGACATTTAAGCAGAACACAAATGGATTTAATTAATGATGATAATGAAGGGTGTGAAAACATTATTATTTTTATTTTTTTTTAGTATACGATGGCTTCTTTTATGCTGCATTTCTTCTCTGTATTTGTGTGCAAACTGAAACAGTGACTACGGTTTTGAGCGACAGCTTGATGGGAGCTGCACTCCATCGTTCTGGTTCATTCCTTCAGCCACATCTAGAGACTGCATCACTGGAGATAGCTTCCTCAACACAACAGGGTACAAAAATATATAGAAATAAGATTTGGAAAAATGACAGTAAACATGCAGGTTGGCTTCTGCTAAACAAACACAATTCTGTTGAGTTATAACTTATTAGAAATGCCTTGTTTTCTAATAACGGTAATATATATTTATTATATTTATTTTTATCTTATTCTATCTTGGTGCATGCTTAGCATTTTATAATATTTTTATATTATGTATATATATATATATATATATATATATATATATATATATATATATATATATATATATATATATTTCTTTTTTTTTTCTCTTTTTATTGATATACTATATGTTGAATGTTGCAGCGTTACACCGAGACAAATTCCTAGTTGTATACTACATGTGTACTATACCAACAATGGCAATAAAACTCTTTCTGATTCTGATTCAATTTGTAATAAACGTCCAAAATATAATAACTTTTTCATTTCATTTTGTAATAAACTGCTGCATTTTGTAATAAATTTGTAATAAGGTTTTACATTTTGCAGCAGTCCAAATGGTTTATGGCTTGGTTGATAATTAGACATATTAGACATTAGGACAATTTGAAATTACAAATATATTTTGGAAGTAGAAATGCATCAAAATTTATTACAAAATGCGGCAGTTTATTACAAAATTAGTTCCATTATTACAACATGGTGTGTTAATGGTATGACTATGAGAAACATACATAGAGTTTTACTGTCATCAAAAAAATACCCTGTCCTTTTTTTTTAACCTGTGAATATGTGCATCCCAGGTTTTACACACCTCCACAGCTCATCCCTGTCTCCTTTTTTTTTTTTTTTTTTAATTTCAGCTATCGCAAGGCTCTATCTAACAACTGCACTGAAGTAACTCTGTTGAAGTATAGCCCCAGGCGGCAGAAGTGTCCTAGCCAGGCCCCCAGGGGCCTCCAGCTTTTCACCAGTGAGGGAACACTAGTGGCATCTCTGGAGAAGAATGTCACCTTCTTGGTTTTCCTGGAAGAGGTGCTGAGTTTTATTTCAATAAAGCAACAGTTAGTGTGTGTATTACAGCTTACACACCATGTTTTTTTTGTTTTTTTTTTCATTTTCATTCGTTACCTGTATATTGAAATGCTGTCAGGAAAGCAGTGCAGAGGCCAAAGCAGTAGAATATAAAATAAACATGCAGTGACAAGATTTACCACTTGACCTCATTCTGGTTGGTATCATGGAAAAGCCACTTTGTGAGGTGACACTGAGGACACTGAGGGCACACTCTGACTGACAGGCCTTTTTTTTTTTTTTATCTCTCTCTCTCTCTCTCTCTGAAGGGTCTCAGTTCCACAACAAGTATTACAGTGGACTTCGGCGATGGGACTTCTATATCATACGTTAATATCAGCTCCATTGACGACGGGGTCAAGCACATCTACTATAAAGTTGGTATCTACCAAGTTTCCGCCACAGCAAGCAACACTCTGGGATTTGACAGAGCGGTTCTGTACCTTCATGTGTCCTGTGAGTGTAAATATGAAACTACAGCTTCTGTGTGATGAGTTCATGCTGCAGTTCATTCATCCCCAAGGCTGGCTCACTATACACAAGGGCGCTTTTTTTGGGGTTATTATTATTATTATTATTATTATTATTATTATTATTATTATTATTATTATTATTATTATTATTATTATTATTATTATTATTATTATTATTATTATTATTATTATTATTATTATTATTATTATTATTATTATTATTATTATTGTTGCATTCTGCACATGTTCGAAATCAAATCAAAAATCAAATTAAAATCAAGCTTTCAACAAAACTCAGGATAAAACAAGCAGCTTATTTACCTGCTCCAATATGTATTGATTAGGATTCATAAAGTATTTTGATCAAGATAATAAAGATAACACTCATTCGTGGATTATCGTATTGTATTTTATAAATAGTTGAAGCCCATTGTGCAGTGACTTGGGATGATTTGCCATTTTTAATATATATGTTCCAGAAAAATAAGGTAATAATAATAAAAATAAAAATAAAATAATACTTCTGTAGTCATTATTACTGCATATAATGGAGAGAAACTTGTATAAAGCCAGAATTTTCTTATAAATAGGGATGACTGGCAGCAAATATTTAAAGGGATAGACATTCACAGAAATGTTAATGGTTTATTGATTGATGTTTTGTTCAGGTATTCACATTCTGACTTGGTACCTTTTATCTCAGGAACTTATGCTAATAACCAATTTTAACATGTGATTTGAGGATGTTGCACTAATAATAGCCTGCGCTGATAAGCTGTGAAAAGGTGAAAATGGGAAATCACTTGCCTCATTATTTTCTGCATTCACTATCCTATATTTAATCCAAATATTTCACTGATATAAGTATATATTGTTAGCAGTGAAGATAGTATTGCATGTTATACAGATGGTTTATACATCTAGTATCTTAAAAAATTTAATTCACCATTATTACCCTTTGTTTTTGCCCCATTATTACCTCATTACATCCACTTACGTCTAATGTTATTCATATTTACGTACTTTTAATGACAAAACAGCTGGTTATTCCTTTAATTACAATATTACTTCAACACTATTAACTATTAAACCACTATAGCATATATAAAAATTCCAATCAGATGTAGACTAATGTTATGAAGCATGTTTGGAAACTAAAAAAAAAAAACATACTGAGATAAAATACATAATTTGTCAGATGAAACACAGTTTTAGAATATTTTACATTATATTTAATAGGAAAATCCACATGTAACATGGTCAAAAGGAAATGCAAATTGCACACTAGTATTTTTTAATACTAATGTGCAGTACTAGTGGGAATTGAACTAATTATGTAAGGCAAAGTGTTTCAAAAACATGACCGGTGTTGCAAAATAATTTGCAATTTATATGTGTTTAAAGGAGCAGGTTTTGGATGTAACACAAATGGACACGATGACCTGACATGAGACTGAGATTAATACAAAACCAACATGTCTGGATTAGAAAAAGCACTAGGATCATCAAATGTAATACAGTAATCAAATGCACTGACACCTAGTAGGTAGATTTTATTGTCTGAATTTTCCTTCTACGTTTGGGTCCAGTATTTGATTAAAAATTCATTAATAATTTTTTTGTTTCAGTTAATCATTAGATACATCCTGAGGGGAAATTGTCTTTCATTATTAGGTCTAAAAGGTACCCAATTAAATAGAACCATCCATATATGAACTAAAAATAAACATAAGTTCTATACCTGAAATGTCTATGCTTTAATTTAACCAGGAACTGTTTGTTATCATGTCGTGCACATAAAGGAGCAGCTTCAGTCAGTGCATTCACTTCATTTTCATGATGAACTATGTCATCTAACTGTATGAACTCCTCCTTCAGTATCATTTAACTTCTGTACTATCAGCACACACACCCGGTACAACCGCAGTACGCCAACACCAATCCTTCTGCTCAGAATGTGATCAACTATGACGTGCATTTTGTCTTTCTACCGTTCAAAAGGTCAACTTGAACAGGTCCAACTCCTCGCTCCATCTGTGGTTGTCAAGCACAAAGCTGTGAACCTCATGACACTGCTCCAACCCAGCAACGTGGGAACAGTCACCTACTACTGGTGGTTTGATAACAAAACTGAGGTAATCCTGCCTTTCTCAGCTACTTCTGCTGTGTCACATTTACAGGGTGACATGATAGATTCACAGTCAGCATCTCTTTGTACCTGTCTTTGCCTTTTAGCCGGTGGTCACCTTAGATGGAGGGATGTCCTTTACTTTCTCTAAAGTGGGAAGTTACACCGTCACGGTGCAGGCTTCAGTTGGCAACACCGTCCTTCAAGATCAGATGACTGTGGCAGTTTACGGTGAATTATATATGGACTTTTGCTATTATTATTTCATATTATACATGGTCATACCATACAGTGAAGTAATATGGATACTTCAGTGTCTAATGCAGGAGGAGATGCACACCTCATAGTGCAGTAAAATGACTCTGTTATAAGTAAAAGTTTTGCATTTAAAGTGCTGCTTAACTAAAGCTAAGACTATGATCAGTGCCATTGAAAAGAGCTGTAACCATTAATTATTGGGATCCAAAAAAAATAAAAATCTATAAAATCTAAAACAAAACAAAAAATGATGAAATGCAAAGTAGGCTCACATCAAATAAAGTTTTACTGCCATGCATGACTGAACACACGACGAAACAACTCACCACAAATAAAGAGCTGAACTTACATAATATCAATTATTTTGTTAGACATTTTAAGCTTATACATTTTTAAACCATAGATCAGAATGTGGGTACACTCTTAGAAATAAAGGTACAGTAGGGGTACAAATCTGTACCCTAAGGTACAATAAGCACCAATGAATTCCCAAATAAAGTTAATATTTGGACTTTAAGGTACTGATATGTACATTTTCAACCCTGTAAAAGGTACAAGGCTAAAACTAGGGACAAAGGGTACAAATTTGTACCCTTTCAGGGGTTAGAAGCCTTACTGCATTGTAAGAAGGCAAAATGTGGGGCGGCTGTGGGTCAGTTGGTAGAGTGGGCCGTCCAATGACTGAAGGGTCAGCGGTGTGTGAGGCTAATGTACAGGGGTTAATACACAGTAAATTTTGCAGTGTTAAATCAACACTTAGAGAGTTTATTTAACTTCTTCTAGAGTGTATTTGGTCCCATTGTCTCCAAATTAACACTGCAAAATCTACAGTGTAGGGATAAAAGTGATATATCAGCGGTACATAATGAAACCTTTTAAGCAGGGTACATATTTGTACCTTTACTATTTGTACAATACAACGTACATATTTGCCACCATAGGGTACAAATATGTACCCTGCTTAAAAGGTACAATTATGTACCTTTGAGGGTACACTGTAGATTTTGCAGTGTTAATTTGGAGACAATGGGACCAAATACACTCTAGAAGAAGTTAAATAAACTCTCTAAGTGTTGATTTAACACTGCAAAATTTACTGTGTACTGCCAGTGTGACAAGCCTTTGTACCCATGGAAGTACAACTCTGTACCTTCTTTTCTGAGAGTGTGGGTATTACACTGTTACACTGTCCATTATGTGCCACACAGTGGTGCCTCACAGACAGAAGGTCCCTGGTTCTATTCCCACACCAGACCTTTCTGTGTGGAGTTAGCATGTTCTCCCTGTGTCTGCGTGGGTTTTTCTCCAGTTTCCTCCCACCATCCAAACACATGCACTGACAGGTTAATTAGTTAATGTGATTGTGTGTCTATATATGTTCAGCCCTGAGATGAACTGGAGACTCTTTCATGGGTGTCAGGAGGTTATAAATGTAGCAAAGCATATTCAGGAGTGAATCATGTGGAAGCAGTGCATTTCTTTGTCGTCTTTATGTATGTAGCCTTCAAATGCATTTGAATAACGACAGTAATGAGTCAAATGAGATGCTATATGAACCTGAAAAAAAAAAAAGCAGTGTAAAATGTCCTTGAGCCAACGGTCGAGTGGCATTTTAAAACCCCAAAGGTATTAAGTCTACAGTCACATATGACTGACCAAATCACCAGGATATCATCCCATCGAATAACTAGACCTTGGAAATGAATGTTATACATCATTTATTCAAATGCATAGTTAAGGTTTTGCTTTACAATTATTATGGATGAATTCTTTTGGTGTGTTCGGCTCAGGCACTCATTAAAAATCTGTCTTAAACAGATGCATCTGATGTAGGTAATTGGATTAGTCATATTTAGTTCAGTTTATTATGAATATACAACAAAACTAACACATTATTTTGACAGTGTCAGTTATGTAAACCTGTTTCTTTCAGAGCAGACCCTCAAAGAAAATCCATCAACCTGAAGATTTTAAAATATTTTTAGTCTTTTCAAGGGCAGCGGTTTGTATTATGTCCTCTCAACAAGAGGGTTTTTTTTTTCATGTGGAGCATGGGTGTCCTTCCTGTGTCTTTGTGGATCCTCTTATTATCCAAAGACATGAACATTAATAGGTTATTTGGACTGAATAAAATCTTTTGGCGAAAAAAAAAAAAAAAAATGATACTGACCCCTCTTTAATGCTGCTATCATCCACAGACTAATCTGTTGCTGTTAGAGTTACTCAGTCCTGAATTACAAACCCATGCTTTTTACTTTCCATAACCAGAGAATCATTGAAGAGTGAAATACACTGGTTTGACAACTCAGACTATTGTGTACGGACTTAATGGATACAGCCCAAATACAATATCCAACACAAAACATCTATGAAAATTAGGGTGATGTTTTTCAATGCCTGTCAAAAATGATCACAACACCAACAATCACTGTACGACATTGACATTGAAAGAAAACAAAGAACATCTGATCTGAATGATATTTGTGTGTGTATTTCAGACTACTTTCGGTCACATGTTTTAGCCTTCTCCTCTAATTTGGATGAGCTGAACCCCGGGGTATCTGAGTGGAGAGAGGATATCAGCAGAGTGGTGAAAAACTCCATGGTCCAGGTCAGTTCTGCAGCTCCTAGCTAATATTATATAAAAGAATTCAAATGGAAAAGGATGAAGTCAAGTTCAGAAGACCTCATTCAAAGTTGGCAATTAACAGCCTTCCCCTTTGCCTCGAGTGAAATATTCAAGGCTCAAGTGAGTTAATATTTCCAGTCTGTTTGTACTGCATTGCTAATGAAGGTGTGTGGTCTTGCATCTAACATCGCACTACACTGATTCCACTGCCTTTAACCTCTGTTGCTGTGTAATTTGTTCTTATCTGTGCGCAAAAAAAAAACAAAACAAACTATAAGCGGCGTATACTTTGAATTAAACTTGTCAAAACACTCAAAAGGAGTTAAAGCATTACAATGACAGTTGCCTTTTGCTGTGTTAAGAAAATAAATGTGCAATTGAATGGGAAAGCCTTGAACTGTTGAACTGTGGTTAAGTGTCTGGTTTCCCTTTTCTGGGGCTAGTGGAGATGTCCAAAAAAACAGCAGGTTATGTAAAAGACCTGGATACCAAGCTCTATATATATCCTACAGTAGCCCTCAGTATGAAACATTCACTTTGACCTTCTGTCTTGTCAGATATTACCATAGTTTACACCAGAAAACTGACAATAGACCTCTGGTTATGGAAGAGATGCACTAAAAGCCCTGGCCTTTACCACAGTCTGTCAAAGCAAACTTGTATATTCCAACTGATTTGTGCATTATATCTCGACAGTGACTGGTGCTTAGGCAAATGATATATGAAGCACATAGCCAGCACTATTTAGTCTTTAATTTATTCACACAGCAAGAATTTCATTTCAGGACAAAAGCATTAAACACTACTCCAAACACTGTCAATTAAAATTTCAAAGATGTTTTGCGGTTTTAATTAAAGGTCACAGGAATCAGCGAGGATCAGCTTCTGGTCACGGTGCCGGCAGGTTTGCCAACCACGGCAGAGATTTTCATTGTGCCTGAGAAGAGGTCAAGAGGTGCCGCAGTGGAAGAAAAATGGGCAAACCTAGATCAGGTACCGTATTGTCAAGTCCAGGCAGACACCCGCTGCCAAGTGGTGTAATAATTAAATGTGCATAGACGTAAGATGAAGTGTGAAGAATCTCTAGGGAAAACATCCCCGGAGAAACATTTTCTGTACTTTATTAAGTGTGTTATCCCACATGGTTTCACTGTCAGTTAATGGTTCTTATTATATTAAAACAAAACACTCATTTACATTTGTTTGACTGGAAGGTTACAGCTGTTTTAATATCACACATGCAGCTTATTCCACTGTCTCTCTATCTTGTTCGTGTGTCTGTTTCTATTTCGAATATCAACAATAAAAATGACAACATAAAACATTTTTTTTTAAAAATCCACACTCGAAAACAAGCTTTTACTTAAACCACAAAAGGTCTTGCATCCCTAAAATACCAAACAGCTACCTTCATATGAAATCAAACATTTGCATCATATGGTTCATCATCATATAAGACAAAAGACATAGTTTATTGATCGACCACCAACACATTACGATCAATACATTTCATAGTTATGATAATTTCATAAATATATATGTACAATATGCTATTAGTTTTCAAAAGTGATGGTCGAGGAGCCCAGATAAAGGCACGGTCTCCTCATCTGGTTGTTTACTATTTAACAATGTTATATACATTATAATATATAAGGTATCTTAAATACATGCCTTTAGAAATAGTGTTGACGTTTACATTGCATGTGCATATATATATATATATATATATATATATATATATATATATATATTTATGTATTGTGATGAAGCACATTGTGGATGGCACATATATGATTATTAAATATTAAAATAAATAAATAAATAAATAATTTTTTTTTTTAAATTACAAAAAAAAAATAAAAATTATATATATATATATATATATATATATATATATATATATATATATATATATATATATATATATATATATATATATATGTTATTTGAGTGAATAAATCATACATAGATTCTTGCTTTATGTTTTCATTTAGGCAGGATGGTTTTCATTATTAATTGATTTGGGAGGATGGTTAAACCACATGATGATAAAAAAATATATATATGAGTGTGTATAAAATGCATAAAATGAAACATCAGTGGTGTTAGGAGACTAAACTTAGGAAATTATCACATTTTGGCCAAAATATAGTTTAGACCAGAGGTATGCAACCTGTGTCTCTGGGGACACATTTAGCTCTTGGGTCCTTTTCAAGTGGCTTTGTCAAAAAACAAAAAAAATTATGGAAATGAATAATACTTTTTTTTCTTTTATACATTTTACTATTGTTATTTTAACCATAAAGTCATTCAGATGTTATACATTTGTAGAAACCACAGTCTACACTACAAATGTAACAAAAATACTAATACACTTTTTATTGTATGACACTAAATATAATCATCTTTAATCTCCATTACAAAGAAAGGCTTCACATTCCGATTGTTGCTGCACAACACAATAATGACAAATGTCCACTTTTCTTTACTGTAACTGTTATTTCTTTGTAGTCCTGTTAATGTAGAGATACTTTGATTTATTCACAATATCTTCCATTTAAAGTAACTCTTAAGAGCTTCTTTAACAAGCACCACTTTAAGGTAAAATATCTAATGGCTCCATATGTTTTTTTTTTATTTTTCTTTTTAATCTAATTGTGTTTTAAAATGGCTCTTTACATAGCAAAGCTTTCTGACCCATGACTTAGCTAATTATGCTATGGAAGAATCTCAATGCACTTGTTGGAAGTCATATGGCAGCCAGTCATTTCAGTTTAATAATAATAAAAACTTCCTTCTATAAAGTAATGCATCACAATGAGCATCACGTCAGCATTTATCTCAGTCAAAGTTCAGTTATTGTTGCATGCAAACACAATTTTAAGTGCAGCTAGACGTGAGAAGTCCTCCACTCCATCACTATGTAACAATAGGTCTCCCTTTGACAAAAATGAATGTGGACATGATGCTCATTGTGATGGATTACCAAAGTCAGGGAGTTTTAAGGTCTCAGAAAATGTACTTTTATTGCATAGTGAAATAAATGGAAACTACTGGCTGCATTCTAGGTAGGAAAAAAACTGTGGTATGTCTTTGAAAAGGTCAGCTGTGATGGAGGGTGTGGATGTTTTGTGGTAATTGGGCTAAAATATGGGGAAAGTCTGGTGTTAACTGAGACAAACCCTGAGGAATCCAATTATGGCATCACAGAGTTGTTAACTCACTTAGAATTTAATTTTTTCCTTCTCTTTTACAGTAGTTTCCAGATTTATCTATTGTGGAATTGTAGTATATTTAATGGATTATGATGTTTTAATCACATTTGCTTTAATATTAATTATTAATTTATGTTTGTATTTGACATTCAAGGGGAAAAAAACCCCCACTTTATACTGTAATTGCTCTGACTGGACCACACTAGTGCTTTTATTGCTTAAGTTCTTAGGTTTAATGCTCCCGTAGTTACATTACTGTACAATTCAAATGCTTTTTAAGACGCAATAAATCATATGAACACTAGAGGGCACTCTCTGCCTATGTAATTGCACTGAACAGGAATCCATCAAATATCTGTGTCTGAAATAGTTGTTTTTTTTTAAGCATATTGAAAACAACCTTTCACCTTTAGGAGGAGAAAACCAATGACATAATGTTTATAACTATGATTTTATCTTTATTATGTTCTTTAAGCATATTCCAGGATATGGTATGCAGTCACATGTTAAATTTTGATGATTTCAATATGCAAACAAAATCAAAATCACTGCTTTAAAAATACACACAAAGGTAATTTATTCATCATAACAGAAAGGACCACAATGTCTCAGATGTAAACATAATTTTGCTGGCTCACAGTCAGTCTTCAACTAAGTTAATAGGTATTTAATTACATTGATGCATCATATAATTGGCACCACAGAGAAAGGAGACAAACTGGGGCAGGCGGCCTGGATTGGGAATTAAAGAGATGTATTTATCTAAAGCCTGTCTGATTACCTGGCAGAATCACACAGATAATAGGGCAATAAATCTTCAGTTCACTGTTCTCATCTCCAGTGAATGAGTTGGTGTGCAATGTGGATGCATTGAATGAGTAACCCCCATCCCCCCCCCCCCCACACACACACACACTGACACACATGTGCATGAATGCAAGTGTATGTGTGGAGCAGCTTATTAAAATGTGTAATAGATTTACTGACCCTGATATGCCACTAGAACAAAAAGTAATTATTCATACTGTGTAGAGCAGTCTAATTTTAACCAGTGAAAAGATTTTTAAAAGAGCTAGATGGAATTAGTGAGGCATGGCTAAGGACCCAAATGGGCTCTGGGAAAGCATTTTGGTCTCATGTTAAATGACTGCTTCATCTAGGTGTGAAAAACAGAACTTGAAACACTTCAGGGAGAAAAATTAAAACTGCAATTTTATGATATTAGAATATACTTTGATTTCCAATTGTCTTACCTGGCTGAGTTTTTTTCTTGTTTTTCTGAGAAGTGGGTTAAATTCCAAGATTCAAAGCCACCATTGGCATAGAAAAAGGAGAGGATTTTTTTTATTTTTATTTTTTTCATGTTGATGTTGCATCAGCGCATGCTTTTTTTTTTTTTTTTTTACCTGATACGGTCCCCCATGGTCTTTAAAAACCTGTTGGGTTTTGAGTGCAGCAGGTTTGGCTTTACGTGTCAACATCAACATTTGCTCCTCTTTAGATGGAGCAAAATTCCAATTCATAATTCAAGCTGTTGGGTAAAATGAGTGTGTTTGAAATATTGATGATGGTGGAATATTGCTCAGCAGTCGCTGCTAACTGAGCCCTCTTTGCTCTGTCACTCTCCCTCACAGCTTTCTCAAGTTTTGCTAAGTGCTCTGAACCAGGGCCTGATCCAGTTCACACTCAAACCAGGGGTGCAGGTGAACGTCTATGCTACACGACTGTCTCCTGGTGAGTCCGCTGCCTCTGCTTTACACCTACCCGAGCAGATGGTTGTCCTGTCCATTTTTGGAAATAGGTTACATTTTGGGTGTGTTCCTTTGTTCTCCTCTATATCAGACCCACATAGTATCCAGTTCTTCCATTTTTAGCGAAAAATTAACCTAACATTTTTCATTAACACTCTCCAGGTATATTCATGTGTTATATCTGCAAAGTAAAACAGCCAGTGGTAGGAGTTTGACATACAGTATTTTGACTCTGTATTACATTAAATATGACTTTTGTCTCACATTTGCTCTCACAGCTCCTCTGGTGGACAGCAGCGACGCTGGCCATAGTGGCACCGCCATCATCATGCTGGTCTCTGTCGTACTGATGGGCTTGGCTATCTTTGTAATATATAAATTTAAAAGGTACAGACAGCACCATGGGTATATAATCATGTACATATTATGTATGAGTCAGACTAGCACATAATGACACACTTATCCTGCAACATTTGATATATGTAAAATGGTTATTGATATGCATTTTGGTGTTTGTGTAAGTGAGAGAGAAAGAAAGAAAGCACTCATAAAAGGGAAAAAAAGCATTTATTTGCTGTATTGTGGTGCCACTTTCACAAAATTTAAGCCAATATACAAAAAAGTACATGTTAGCTCACAAATACTGACTACATCTGCAGTGATTTGATAATGAAAATACTCCTATTATGATAAAATATTTATGAATTGACAGTGTCATCTGTAACACACATATGCAAACATATGGAGGACCAGTAACTGTATGACCGACTACCCTATTTCTAAAGTTGCAGCATTACGAATAGCTAAAGATAGTTATTGCTTTATTTTGTTTCAGTGTTCTTGTGTTTGCATAATGGCTTTATTCACAGTCAGCCTCATTACCTGCAAGTAAGTACCTTACTGCTGAAGCTAAAACTTTCCACAAGTATTTAGACTTCACATATCTATGAGTTATGGACATCGGCAACACAATAATAGCTTGAGGAATAAGACAATTCCCCTCTGTCTCAATCTGCAGAATATTACAGGGTATGACAGTCTAATCAATTCTCCCAGAGAGCTGAATGGGTGTCAGCGTCCTGCAGTTATCAATATTCATCTAACTGACAATGTGAGGGTTGACCTTTCGGAAATGCTAAACACAGCCATTCAAGGTGAGGCATACACTGCAGAATGGCAGGAAAGGTTGAGAAGATAAGTCCTGAGACAACATATATTATACAGTGAGGGACGTACAGTAAATAGCATCCTCCACTACTGCTAATCCCACGCCAATCACTGGGAATTGGTGTTCTTCCACATTTGTGTGTAGTCTTTGACTCATTATAAAGTACAACCTAACTTTTACTTTTAGCATTTTTTTTTTAATTTTTTTTTTTAAATTTTAAATTAACCACATTTACAAAATTGAGAATCTGTCTCAAATGTCACAGAAGCAGCTGCAGAACTAAACCACTGGGGTGAAACTGAAATTAGAAATGCAAGATGTTAGTTTTAAGTAGAATTGAGGGTGCATCTGAGGGGATGAAAAATTGATTGAAAAAGTGAGGTGAACAATATGAAAGGGAGCGAGTGCAATGCCCAGTGGAATATACAAAATGCCCTACTTTCCAGTTTTAAAGTGCTCCTTGGCCATGTTTAACAGTTAAAAATAGTGAGTTGCACATTATGCTTAGTGAGAGCATTAGTGAAACAGACCTGATGGCAGGTTTCCATTTACTTGGCTTTTTTTTTTTTTTTTTTTTTTTTTTAACTATTTTATTTCTCTGTATGCCCTATAGGAAGATCCCAGGCATCAACACATACACAGTGGAACAGCCTGACAAAGAACAAGAGGTCATCCCCACAGTGACCTCCATAGCAGTCCCAAACCCTGAGGGGGACAACCTGACCTCGCTGGACCATGTCGATGTACAGTTAGATACAAAAAGCAGAGGTACTCCGATGTTTATTCTTTCCTCAAGGCTGGATAAATTCCCCAGAATTCCACACGTTGTTCTCATGTGATTTCAGCTCGTGTGCAATTAAATGTATTTTCGTATAAAACATGCAGTGTTGTATTCTGATATGTCGTTAACTCTTTCTTTTAATTATTATTATTATTATTAGTTTTTGCCTGTATCAAAAGAGAGATAATCACCACAAGATACTGTGTGTGGGAGATTTTCAAACAAAAAGAGAGACCATTTTTCAATCATAACAAGCGACGACAACATATAGTGTAACAGAGAAGTGGTGGCTCCAAGTGACAAACTAAAAGAGAATCATCACCCATCTAACTCTACAGAGACAGCAATTGTTGTTGCTGTTGTTGTTGTTGTTTTTGAAGCACACAGCTCTATTTTGTAGTTCACTTGTTTCCAGAAGCAGGTTGTTTAAAGGGAAAAAGCCCTCAAGAAAACATAAAGAGCTGATCTGTTAACAGCGTTTAGCAGCTCAGGTTAGGTAAAACACTATCCTCAGGAGCAGTTGGAGAACAACACAACTAGAGGAGTGTTAAATTACATCTATCAGGTTTCCAGATCCACTTGACAAAACACAAGCTAATTGTTAGACGTGTTAGAGAACAGAAAAGGGAGCACACTAGTTTAGTTGTATTTGCCCAGAACTGACTATTGTACGTCTGTATCCAGTAACAATGTTGGTGAATGAGACTTTTGTAAAACAGTGTTCATGTTATTCTGAGTGCTTCATGTCCAGACACACTGTCAAGACATTTTCATAGGGACCATTTCATGTTCCAATTAAATCTGTTCACAATGAGGCAGAAGTGTTAGACCAACAGCTCAAAACCTCTGCATATATAAAATCCAAACTGTGTGAACAATTATGGTTGAGTTGGAGGTATGACGGACCTTTTTTTTTTTTTTTTTTTCCTTTAATTGGGACGAACAACTTAATATGGCAAAGAAATTTACCGCACAAGTCAGAAAAAAGGTTACAGGAAGAGAAAGGACACTTGACATCATTCATCCAGGAGTTTTACACCTGTATCTGTACTGTGTGTTGTTATGTACGTTACTGTGATGCTGTTGCTCTCTGTATATTTCAATACTTGTCAAGTTGAGCCTGCGATAACATGGTATTAGTATTCAACGGTAAGTGAGGTGCAATCAAATGTAAAGCAAGGGGGAATGTCTTGGTGAATTATTTGACCCAATAAAATAATTAGTGCATCAGGAAAGAAGCAGAGTGGTGAAAGCATTTTCATCAGGAAATATCTATGGAGTTCTACTTGATTTACCTCCACCAGCAGCTAAACAATCGACCCATCTAAGATAAATGTGTTTGCTTGCAAAAATACACCCTTATGCAAATAGCTACATAAAATTCCTGCTCTCTCTCTCTCTCTCCTTTCTTCTCCCTTCCCAGGCTACCTGCCATCTCACACAGACATCAAGCTCTCTGATGAAGCGCCCCATGTGTTTTAATGTTGAGAGTCTATGACCGACTCGAAAGCAATACATCTTCTTTGGCAGTTACTTCCAGCAAGCTATGAAACCACGGTCACAATGAATGGTCTCGAGTGTTTTGCTACCCATGCATGGATGGACCAGTTCACACTGTGCTGCCTAATCCCTCTGAGGAGACTGTACAGATTTATACTCGCTTCTTGAAAAGGGACACTTTTTGACTGAAAATACTTGTATTTTTGCAAGGACATTGATCTTTTTATGTAAATAATGTACATCCATAATGGAAGAACTCAAAGTTATTTGTCTCAGCTGGTTACAGCTGTGTCTTCTCAAATATGAAAATATCAAACAGCGGTGGTGTATAGTAATATCTGAAAATATGCTTCTGTTTCTGTTCTTTGGGCTTGTGTTTGTGAAGTTTACTTTGTTTAACTATGTGGAAATAGCTTATCTGAGTAAGACAGTGAGGGAACCAGATTCATTAAGCTTTGTACAATCAGTAAATCTTATCATGAGATTCTCATCAAATGAAAGCTTGCAATATCCAGGAGATGAAGGAGGGCTCGTAGTCCCAGATCTGTGTATTCCATCAGGCTTGTCTCTTGGAGCTCAAAATGTTATATGTGTCATAACAAAAATAAGAACAGATGAGTGAAGCTGATAGAAGATATACCCAAGAAGTATACAGAAGTACATGAGCATCTTAGCAGAACCTGCATCCAAATTACTGCTAGAATGAATTCAAATATGATAAATGTTGAGCCAAAATGTCCCCCCCCCCAATCTGAATTAAATATTGTATCTGAATGATTTTGTAGCAGGAGTCTCTAAGAGTCGATGTGACTTTTTAACTCTTCTTGTTGCCAGGAGCATTCATTGTACATTCAGGTTTGAATAAAACAAACCAAATGTAAATTTTCGGAATTAATTACAGGCTATACAACAAAGAAGCTCCAGTTACAGCTGCAGTAGAACAACTATATACAAGGTTCATTTATAATAGTTATGTAAAAAAGAGTTGGCCCATTTGTCTTGCACAGTGATTTGATTTAACATTTCATCACAAAGGTAAAGACACAGTTACTTCTCATGTTTTTTTATTGGTTTTCGATGATTGATCTCACTGTGAAGGTTCCTAAAAATCTACAGAGGCTCTTCAAGTATACTTCAGTCCAGATGCCATTCTTTGTTCTCTGTTTATGTACCACAAGGATACCAGCATCTAAACAAGGCATTTTCACAGTTTACAGTAATGCACAGGAGCCTACGGTATGTTCTAGTTTTACCCCCAAGGACTCAATGGACAAAAGGCTGTGAATTTGTTCATCTCCGTCGCTGTAAGGGACACAGAGATAGAGAAGACATATCTGCTGTCAACAAGGCTCAGCCTACGCACAGAGCTTTGGTCAGCTGCTGTCTCTTTGGGATAAGTACTGGAGTTTTTCTTCATCAAACTTTTCTTTTTAAGTGTTGTCAGCATCATGTGTCAGTAAGATAAATTGACTCGAGGCTGCTCCATACTTCTTTCCTCCAATCCACCGATTGAGCCTGAAGCATAAATAAACTGGTTCTCTTCATCAGATGAACACTTTCTCAACATCAATATCGGGAGATTTTTTTTAAAAATTTTTATTTATTTTTTATTTTATTTTGTGCTTGTTATTTATATAAGAATTTTTTGGAAAGTCCCAATAATCAACCTGTGAAAAAGACTGTGAACATATCTGCATGGTTTCTTTTTTCCTTTTTCGGGGAAACATAAAGTAAGTCTTAATTAGCAGATAATGAAATATGTAGAAATGTGAACTGCTGTATTTTCTGTTTCTCATAAGCTAGACAGCTCATTCATTACAAGTGATGTGATTATTCAGTGGGTTGTTAGTGTGTTTTTTTGTTTTATCTTGCAGAAGTAACCATGATTGCAGAATAAAGCAGAAACACAACATTATGTTCTATGTCTGGTTGTTCAACGTGTATTTCTGAAAGCAACTTATTTCTGTCGTCTTTGATGCGCTAGAACCTACAAAGTTTGACGAAGGCTTTTAGTTGTGTTTGACCTTTAAAGCAGTCGATCAACACATAATGTATAAAATATGGAAGTCACCTCATCTGACTGCCAGTTCCTGTAGTCCCAGAGAAATCCAGAATTTGAGTGACAGGTGCTTTCATTCTGTTAAATTGGTTACTTTTTCTGCTGTGTCTCTAACAAGTGTTGCTTAGCATGCCCCGAGTTTCACTGCAGCCATTTTCATGGTACAATGGGACCGAATTGGGGGGGGGGGGGGGGGGTGGACGACGACAATGAAAAGCACCAAGTAGCCTGGAGTGATTCTAATGGGCTAGTTCCTTGGCTCTCCCACTGTGCAACAAATTAATTATCCCCTCTCCAGGAAATCGACACACACATACACACACACTCGT
The DNA here is from genome assembly GCA_020466265.1 of Siphamia tubifer. Classification (NCBI taxonomy): domain Eukaryota; kingdom Metazoa; phylum Chordata; class Actinopteri; order Kurtiformes; family Apogonidae; genus Siphamia; species Siphamia tubifer. The sequence goes on from CM035797.1 coordinate 32,608,758, forward strand.
GCAATCAAGGAAGATTTTCCCAGAGTGGGTATAGCACCTTGAATGAAAAATATCCCACAACAATAACCCACAGCAATATTGTGTTAGCCACACTGTGAAATTGATGAGCATGTTTCCTTTCATTGAGTGCTACATTATAGTGTCTGGCTGCAGCGAATCATCCATTAGTGATTGTCACCGTTCAATTTGATTGTGCAGTGCAGAACATCCCAGGGCAGTTAGAGAAAGGCCTTGGTGTTAATTCAGACTGAGAGCAGGAGCGAGAATAAGACTCTCGGGGTGTTGATGGCTATTGGAGTGATGAAGATTGGTGTGTGATATGAAGCTGTTGAAGTGGCAAAAACAAAATGCAAAACAGAGTGAACAGTCGTCTTGTTGTTGCAACGTTGTGGCTGAATAGTTATTTCAGCCAATCAGCTTCACAGTTCAGTCCCTGAAAATCATTTTCTCTTCACCATTTTACTTTCTTTAAGGATCTCACAACAAAGGAAAAAATACATCCTGGTGCTTGTCTTTTTTTTTTTTTTTTTTTTTGCTCATCCTGTAGTAGCCTCAGTAATTGTTCCCATTAAACCCACCTGTAACCGGCAAGTGATACAGTGACAGAGGCAAAATGAGGCCCAGTGTAAATGTCAGGTGAGAATCTCTGTGAGTGTTATCACACCTCTACCTATTAAATTTGACTTCAGAGTCACTCTGAGATCATTAAAGATAGTATGCCTAGCTAGTTACACTGGGTGCAAGAAGATAACTATCCCATTCTCATGTGGCTATTGTCAGTGTTGTAAAAACAAAGCTACTTCAACCACACTTTTTTTTGTCTTAATTCACTTCCCATTCACTGACAGCCAGTACTACAAGCCAAACACTGTTCTTGGTTTGTATTCTCCTATTAATGAAAACAGAATATGGCATAAACACAAACATTCTCTCCAGTCATTAACTGTACATACATGCATAAAAGGAAAACATATTTCCATATAAAAATACATTTATTTTCAACAATTTCAAAATGGCAATTTCTTCACAGTAAGAAACATGATTCAGAACAAGAGGATGTTTATATCATCAACAAAAAAGGAACAATATTATAGATCATGCACAACTTTTGGTAATTGCACAACTAGACTATTAGACAAGGTGTTAATTTAATCATTTTGTTTAATGTGTTTCGTAAACTTTGAAATCACCATGATATATACAGTACCTGCTCACCCTAATAAGAGTCTAAAATCCTTCATTACATATAATTAGGACATGCCAGTGTAGAAAACTAAACAAATGAGTGAAAGAAGAGGACATACAAGTTGTCTTGTGAGACAGTAAGTCATGGAAACATACTACTGCCTGTTTAGAGGATTTACTTTACAATAAAGTAAGATGAAACTACTGTATAGATGTACATTCCATGTTATTCTATATACAAGGTGTCCATGTTTCCACAACTTCATGTCCATATGTCATCCAAAATCACATTTTCCCTTTGTACCATCATCTGAGACACAATGGTTGAAAGCACCATGTTATCTTACAGTGAAACCAATCATTTATTTCTTCATTATCAACAGTCACATCTGGAAATATTAACACCGTTGATTCATTTTTTAATTTTTGCTACAATGGCCTCTAGTTGTGGGGCAGTGAATGTGAATGTTTATCCACAGGGCTAACAGTGGTTCAAAAGTTAAAGTGGTCTATTTAACAAATCCCATTTCCTTCAGCATATAAAATGATAATTAACCCCAAAACTTCTTATTAATTACATTTCTCTTTTATTAAGATGGGGTGAGATGTAGGATGTGTTCAGCATGAGTAATGTTCACTCTTATTAACCTTTACTAGCTTTAACGGCAATCTATTTTCTGTTATATTTTGTATTCAGGATACAAAGAAAAGGGAATTATCATTTATATTACATTTTCCATTAAATGTTTGTCTGTTTGATTTGTGCATTAGACTGTAGCTTATAAGGTAGTGCACCTTTGCTGGCTGATGTTACAGGCAGAAGAGATAAAAATGAGAAGAGAGAAAACAAATGCATCAGCTGCGAAAATATTAATAAACATCAATAGCAATGCAATAAAAATAGAAACATCACAATTTCTGTAACTCTAACAACTAATGAGAAATATTGTTATCACCTGTGTGGAAAATCTGCCTTTAAGCTTTATAATTAAGTCAATTTTCAGCAAATCACAAGCCTCAGACTAGAGGTCAAAGAGCCCAACTCTAAGCTTTCATACAATATTATAAATTATTTATATATTTATATTTATATATATATATATAGTGTATTCATGTGAGTTAAAAACTTGACTGAACAATAGCAGCGTGGAGGATAAAAAGTAATGCCAACAAAGCAAACAAAGTCATTCACAAGTAAAACACAACAATCTTTACTTGGTAACAGAGTGAACGCCTTACACATTGGTACAGTTTGGAAATTCCCTCGTTACAATTCTTTCCACATTTCTTCCAATTCCTCCTGAAAACGTGCAAAGAAACAATAAAATGAACTCAGTGCACATAATATATGCCCGTGTACACATAACATTGCAGAAAAAAAAAATTATTAGACCACCAAAAGTCATTAAAAACAACAGTTATGCCACCAAGTATTAACCTTTATGTGTGTCATGTGATTAAAACATACTACGATCCCAAAAATTAATGTTTTGGTCAGTACAATGGAATAGTTATTGATGTAAGAACTGATGTGATTTTGGTTATTGTCAAGAAAACCATGGAAAATGGATCGATATCAGCTCTGAAATCAGTTCTGTTTAGTTATTTTTTATTTGAGCAGTTCATCTTAAAAAGAATAAATAAATAAATAAAATACAGAACAAAAGAACAAAGGACAAAAAAAAGGAGTCACCAATTAAAAAATTTACTTAGTTTGAGCTATTTTTTGTCATTATCATTATATTTCTTCAAACAAAAGTACCTTTACTGGTACCAGGCATTAAAATGAACAAGAAATTGAAGAAAACAAGGGGTGATCTAATAATTTTTTTCCCCCCACAACTGTATATTTAACTGTCATCACTTCATTTTTTGCATGCATATGTTCATTTTAGCACATATTTAGTGGAATACTTCTCTTTTCTAGTTTAGTTCAGGATGATTTTATTCACATTAATTATCAAAATGACTCAAGTCATGTCTAAAAAGCACAGGATTTGTAACATATAAAGGCTTTTTTTTTAATGTACCATTTAGTGCCACAAACCAAACCATGTCAAAGTTAAAGCTTCATCATTATCACAATAAGTTGGTCAGAACAGAACGGACCTGAGGAAAGGTGTGACAGGGAGAGAAAAAGCGACCTCCTAGAAGAAATAACCTAATGTAACACCTTCATCTGTTCCAAGTTCACCGTCTTTGTGCATGGAGGATGGTTTGGTAAGACACTCATCATGCTAATCAGAGAACTGTGGCATTCATCTTGTGGAAAAGGCAGAGTTGATTACTAGGCTAATGAATTTTAAAGACCAGAGCAGCGTGTGATTTACAGTTTTATAAAGAAGAATTCTGAATCTGTTTTACAGCTTAATTAATTCACATTTCTACTGAACTGTAAATTTCCAGATTATGAAACATGAGCCCATGAGAGTCCTCATGTTAATCATTTGTAACCAGTTGGTAAAACATCTATCATGTTAACATCTTTATCCAAGTATTTTCATTTACCCGACTTTCACATCTTGACTTTAATAGCCTGGCAAAACATACTTTTACATCTTATGTATTTGCAGAAATGTAGTTAATTTTACTTTGTCTGGCAGTACTTATACTCATATTATACTCACTTATACTCATATTATACTCACTTATACTCACATATACTTATATTATACTCACATATACTCATATTATACTCACTTATACTCATGTATACTCATATTATACTCACTTATACTCATATTATACTCACGTATACTCATATTATACTCACGTATACTCATATTATACTCACGTATACTCATATTATACTCACTTATACTCATATTATACTCACTTATACTCATATTAATACATAGTTGTTTCTTTCTGCAAAACCAATAAGACCATAATGAAAATGGACGAAACATTAATTGAAAATGTGCTTGCTTTTATTTGGAAGAATAAAACCTAGGAATATTATATTTCAGAAAAGATGTTTGATCAGCATATCCCTTTTTTTTTATCACAATAAATAAAGCCTGTATTAAAAACATTCCTGATTACTTAGGATGTAAACAGATGAACCATCAGCAATAAACAGTAACAGTAACACTCTGCAGCAGACCATAGTAAACATTAGCAGACAGAGATCTTGAAATATTTGTACAATATTATTTTACAAGTAAAATACTTGTAAAAAGGAAATTGGAGTTGGATAATGTCCTTTGATGGAGCATTTGAATCCCTGCCTTGGGCTACACTAGAATCACACCACGTCTCAGTGTATTAATGGAATCTTTAAACAGCAGGTTGTAAATTCATTTAATCTAGCGGGGCCCAAATCAAAGGTCTCATGCTGCTCTGCCCTTTGTAAATAAACACCTTTGAAAGCAACCTAAAAGCTGTTAATTTGTTTCAGATCAGCAAGGACTCGGAAAGGTGGAAAGAGCTGAGAAATGAAGAATAGCCAAAGTGCTGAGTGACCAGAAAAAGGGTCTGCAGCCCACATGTCTGTGTCAGGACCACTGCAATGCTACTTTTGTCAAACGCTCTACTTTCTGCTTGGACTGAATAGTTTTCATCTAAAACACATCACAGTGGATGTCAGCCACAGCAATCAAAAAGTTCACTTGTCATCCTCATATCTGGCTAAGGTGCAGATGCTGCAGTTGTGCTTGTGGAATGTAATTTACAAAAAAACGGACACATTGCAGTGATATAACTCTGCTCTGCTCAGCTGTGGCTATCTAGCATACACTCATAAAAGACCCTCAGTCACACTTTATATTACAGTACACATATTCGTCACTGCTGATCAACATTTTATTTCCCTAAAAATATCACTGAGTCGCTGGGTTGCATAACATTCTCACTAGTTTATCCACAATCAAGAGTAGTGCTACAATACGTAGGTGAATTTGCTGATAGTGTTTTTTTTTTTTTTTATAACCTCTGCCAAGGAGGTTATGCTTTTGCCGGAGTTTGTTTGTCTGTTCGTCTGTTAGTTAGCAAGAGAACTCAAAAAGTTATGGACGGATCTTGATGAAAATTTCATGAGGAACAAATGATTAGATATTGGTGGTGATCCAGGAGAGATTCTGGATCACTTTGAAATTTTACATTGCGGAAAAATGGAGAATACATTTCAAAGCGATCCATTTTGAGTTATCTTGCTAAATAACAGACAAAATTCTGGCTTAAACATAACCTCCTTGGCGGACCTCTCTTCTGTCTGGGGGGGGGGTGCTTTTCTAGTTTCTATTAATTGTCTTTTAATGCATCTTTATCATTTTCATTTTCTTCTGTTCTGTTTTTGTTTTTGTGTAAAGCACCTTGAATTGTCCTGTACATGAAATGTGCTATACAAATACATTTGCCTTGCCTATTTATATTATTAACACTTTACACTAATAACATATTTGCTCTTACTTATTATTAGGTCTACAACAGTAACATCATAAACAATAACTGTTCTACTTCTTTTTGCTCATGGAGAGTAGGTCAAGAAGAACGGTGTTATTGTCGTGGTGCTCAAGGTCCACATATTCACCATCAACCGGCTGCTCATCACCATATATAGTAGCGATTAAATGTGTGATTATAAAGCACTTAATAATGACCATATTCTACAAGGACATTGCCAAAGAGCTCATTACTACTGCTCATAGGGGTTATTGATATTCTTAATTATCACCAGCAAGTGGACGTTGCATTCTACAATACACTCATCTACCAGAACCGCCTATACATCTATCCCATAAAGGTCGATTACAACTAGCATGCTACGTTTGAATAACCTTAAGCAATGTCATAAGTTACGATTATTCCCATCATATTTTGGACACATCTCAATCTGACCAACTGAAGCAAGAGCATAACACAACCCCCACAGGCTTATACTTTAGTCATTTGGCATTATGGGTAATAATTCATACACCTCTTTCCTTACCTGAATGTGCACATTATTCTGAAACAGGGTCAATCTGGACTTCTTAGACCACATTACCTTTTTCTGCTAAAACAATACAATTATTAAGTATCTATTAAACTGATGATTGTTTCAGAAATCAAAAGATACTCACCACATCAGTTATGGTTAAAGGAAATGAAATGTATTAATATCTCTGCAGTAATTATCCTGTCAAATGATTTTAACTAGTTGATCAGTTAAATCCAGGTGGAGGCATTTTATTACTTTATTATTACTATAGTATTGTTTTTGGTTGTTAACACTCTCAAAGTAACTATTGGTTGAAGTCCTATCAAATTGAGTTTATAGCTTGCCAGTGACCAAGAATAGATGTCATTACATTTTGGGAAAAGTAGGTAAAAGTTTATATATATATATATATATATATATATATATATATATATATATATATATATATATATATATATATATATATATATATATATTTATTTATTTTTTTACTAATTTTTAAATGCTCTTTTTTTCCCATTTACTTATAATGAGCATAATTTCACATATCTGTAACAGCTAGATTATTGGTTGAATTCATACTAAACTGGGTTTATAGATTGCCAGTGACCCAGAATAGATGTTACATTTCAGGAAAAGCAGGTCAACATTTAAATACGTTATGATTTTTTTAATTTAGTTTTTTCTCCATTTACTTATAATGGGCACATTTTTATATGTGTATAAAAACTTACATTTTGTTTCAGTTTACTCCAGACACACATATAGAGGCAAATTATATAATGACACCAGTACATTATTGTACATGATGGCATCACCTGGATTGATGTCAAAATAAGATACATTACATATGTGAGAGGTGGGTTTATTGTCTGACACCATTTGTTTATCTTGTCTCATCTCATCTTATTTTATCTCATCTTATTTTATCTTATCTTCATATTAATAGTTTACATTACAGCTCTGTTAAAATCACAAATCATTTCTGTTTTCTGCACAGTTTATTTTGTTAAGAGCTGCACAAAAGATCTGTTTGGAATTGTCCAAACAAAATTAGAACTGTCACAGTTTAGTCTGAAATGTGTCACAAAAATGGTGAAGTTGAGGGAATATAATAACATATTATACCTTCATGAGCTTCATAATCACACTCACCAGTGAAGAAGAAATGCCAGGATTACAGACTCAAACATAATCCTTTCTCTTTAGAACCGTGTCCAAACAACAGTAGCGCTGCTGTTTTTGTTTTTTTTCAAGAATCATATTGGCACTCATTTTACTCTAAAATTTGTTTCCACTAATTCTCGTCTGAACTCATCATATTCTAAGAGTTTTGTTAAAGACCTCTTGGGATTACTTTTCAACACCCTGGGAGGCTGGCAGAAACACATACATCTCTCCCTATTGGTGTGAATAATTTTAGTCCACATTTCCAACTCTGTTCTCTACTTTATCATTTTAGACCAAGTATAAATACCACATGTAGCCCCTTTAGCAATAACAAAAAAAAAAGTAAAGAAAAAGTAGTTTTCAGTCTTAGCTTATAAAGACCCAAATATACACCAGTGACCAAATGCATCTGCTGATCTAAAATGTAGAATAAATGTAAAACCACTGATCTTATCAGTATGTGTAAATAATTTGTGTAAAATGTGAACGGTCAGAGGCTTCATAGTTACCGTGGAAACACCATCATCATCTACAACATTGATTCGCCAGTAAAACCCATGGAGTTGGATCAGTGACAGTGGATGGAGACACTGGGTTTGTGTTCAGGTAATGATATATTTTACTAAAAGAGTGACTTTTTCTTCCATGTTCTCTATTTTGATATAATAACCTTGAACTTTAATATGATCTTTTATGAGAAAATACATATAAGCAAACATCTGATTTTCACTTAAGAATGCAAAATACTGAACATAATATTAGAATAAATGGTAATAAATCAATTCAGAGTAATTCAAAATAGAGGGGGGAAAAAAGCATTTGGAAACTGGCACAAAACTGGGTCTTTATGGGTTAATATGTTTTGCTCAGTGTGAGCTTTAGAAGTTTGTGTGCAAACTCTATCAATACGCAGTAAAACTGTTGGTAAAAGCTGCAGGAGCTGAAAAATACCAGAATTTGAAGAAAAAACAAACCAAAAAACACTACATACTCGGCCTGAATCAAAAGACTAAATATAAATATAGATGACCTGACACCATTTCACATCACTATAGCAAAGACAAACAGATTTTCCACAAGTCTGTGTTTCTGTATTGACCTGCAGAGTAGAGCAGCAGAGCCTTAACAGTGACTGGTTTGTCCAGCTGTCACTCACCCATGCCTCTATCCAGATCAGCCAAATCCTGAAAACAACCACCTAATAAAGGCGTAGAAATCATGTTGCCTGTAAAAACCAATTATTATAATAAGGTGAAATGTCATTGTGGAATTTTTACTTAATGCCAAAAAAAATCCTCAAGCATGAAAACTTTGATGATGGAGTAGTTGATCATTTAGAATAATATTTATACTTAAAAAAAAAAAACACCAAGCAGAATATTTATATATACCCCTATGAGCAACTAGTAAATGAATGTGAGGACCTTCATACAGACTTTAACTTTATTTCCATAATACTGAACAAGGTCGATGTTCTGCACAACTCAAACTGGAACTATTCCATTCTCCTCAAGATAGTGATGAAGTTATTCAGAACAGTTGCTCAGTGATGTGTTTTTAGGGCAATAAAATGTTAATCAGTATCAGTTTCTTTCAGTGACAGTCAAGCTTTAAATCCTATATTAATGTCTTCATGTAGCACACAGTTATAAATAATCTGTATCCCATGTACTCTTGTCAAACAAAACAGTCACACTTGTATGTATATTTTTTGACCTGATGTGAACTCTTCAGCTGCATAGTAAAAGCTAAGCAAGAACTGGGAGGGGTATTAAATTGTAATTGTGTAGTGAATGTACCTCTGCTTCTGGCATCCAGCTCCTTTTCCATCAGTTCCTTCTGAGTGGGAAACTCACTGAGCTTGACCTTGGACATGTTGTCATTGGGACTGACTGTGCTGATCACCTCTGGTTCCTTCTCGTGGCTGTCTTCAGTCTGGACGTGGATCCAAGGGATTTTCCTAATGACACAGAGAAAGGTATGAGAAAGTATTAAACTGAAAAAAGGATTAAGAGGAAACAAGTTTATATGTGCAATAAAAAAAAAAAAAAAAAAAGTAATGGTGTCTTTTTATGGAACACACCTTTTGAATTTGTAGATGAAGAACGCTGCTAAACCAACGATCACTACACTGAGCAGCATCAACATGGCCGACCCGCTGTGGATGGAGTTGGAATCCACAAGGGGTGCTGACAGATAAGACAGAAGCATAAAAATAAGCAAATATTTCAGATTGATTATTTTCAAGCCTTTCACTCTGTCAACCATGTCTGATTTAAACCAAACAAAGAGATCACTTTCATTACCCCATATCAGGCAACAATGGTAGGGATATTTTGAAGAGCCACTCCCTATCTGTTATCTCCTCAGGGTATTAAATGGAACCTTTAGGAGGTCCACGTCTCTCCGTGGGGATCTTCACACAGGTAGCTTATGCATAGTCATGGATTTTTTAAATGCTGAGATGCAATATTCAAAGTATTTCCCCTTCACTGCTTAGCTTTCTCTCTTTCAGATAGAAGCCTATGAAGCATATGACCTTTCTGGATCATTTTAAAGGCAACCCAGACCTTTGTATGCAGACACAAATGAAGACAGATCAGTTAGTGGATGAAAAGGGTAAAGCCACGCAGGGATGATCGACACGTTTTTGCGATATGCTAATAACCCAGTGACCCTGCCGATTTCCTCAGTGCATACCAAATACCTCCTTTGTCAATCATGTCATTGATCGGACCAATTTAAAAGACATGTACAGTCTCAGAGTCTGAGGTTACAGCCAGCCTTCAAAATGTATGAACGCTTAAAAAGATATACAGTGTAGTGTGATATCTCATAGCATCAAAAGTCCCTACTGAGGACTACTGAAGGATCTGTTTTATTTTTTAACTCTGATAAAACTTAATTTTACATCTCAAGGAAAACAAGTGCCTTATCTTATATAAGAAATGCAAGCCAATACATAGTCATATGCATGTGGGATGTGACAGATTTATTTAGATCCCTACATGTATCAGTTACACTGTATAAATGGGGAAAAAAATATTGGGGTAATGATACAGTAAGAAAACTTACCCAGAGTTTGCTGAGTGATGTAAACAATGATGCGGATATCAGCTTTCAGTTCAAACTGGATTAAGCCTTGGTTCAAGGCAGTGACAAAAAGATGTGATATCTGTTTTTTCCACAAAAAATAATTTTAAAAATGAAAGCATATTAGGGTATATTTCTCTACAAATGAACACAGTAGTAGCTTATATTAAATGTAGGACAAGAGTTAATCTGTGATAGCAGTGGAGATGATTTGGTTACATAATAGTTAAGCAAGTGTTTCTAAACTGGATGGATTTTACCGTTTCTAGCGCCTCATCACTTCTTCTCTTGTGCTCAGATGATATATGCTCATCAGGTAGGATGAAAAGCTCTGCTGTCGTGGGTAAACCAGGATACAGTGAGACAAGAAGCTGATCTCCAGGAACCCCAGACACCTGAAAATACAGCAAAAACAAGAGAACACACCTCTCTAATTGTGTTATTCCACAAGTATTGGTTGAAGCTATATATATATATATATATATATATATTTAAAAAATGAGCATTATATTATACGATATGTCTCAGTGACGTCCAAGGGTTCTCATTATATCAGCATTTCATTGTTTAAATTTGTTAAAATTTGTTCACCTGTTGTCCTAACACACTGCTGGAAAAAGTTTTTGGACACCCCATAGACTTGCAATAGTGCATTATAAATCTTTCCGAAGTAAATGAAATCTGCCAAGAATCATTCAATTCTCCAAACCCACATGCTCCCTTCTGCATGTGCTCTGTTCTATCAAGGTCAAAACTGGGGTCTTTCAGCTGAAAAACATCCAGGACATACAGTACCATGCTGAAACGGTCAATAAGATAGTTTTACTTTTTTTTTTCTCTTAAACAATAAACAAAAAAAACACCAAAAAAAATTGCAGTTGTTTGTCTGATGCAGCCAAACCCTTTGAGAAACGCACACACACACACACACACACACACACACACACACACACAAATAACTTCTGCAAATATTTAATGATAATATTGCAATCTGTGTAACATTTTAGGGTGCACAAAACTTTTTTCCATTACTGTATAACCGACTGTTGCCCAAAAAGCTGGAATAGAATATTTTCACTTCTTCTCATAAAATTCTTCTCATACTATTCTTGATAGCTCGTGTATAAACCAGACTCTATATGTAAACACTGCATCTAGCCAGAGGTGATTACTAATTTGTATAAATAGCAATAGAAACAGGAATATGTCTGAAAACTAAATTATTCCAACAGTTTATAAGTATGTTGATCATAATCAGAAACATATTATTGGCATCTTGCATGTTTTGTATCACATGAAATTATGTTGATTATAAATAACCAACATAAATTAAGCACCATGTATTTATATGGTGAAGTTTTGTTTAAAAAAAATGGTCCAAATTTCAAATGTCTCCCCATCTTCTGAGAAACATGTACACCTCAGGTTCCACTTAAATTGACTATATACCTCTCTGTTCATTTACTGTCACCATAGGTAAACTAAAAAAAGCTAAAGGTTTGGCATATGAACCATAAAACGTCATACATTTTGCATTAATGCTGCAGACAGGCCATGGTATAAAATAGTAATGGCCCTGAAAGCCACTGGTGGCTCATGTAAGCTCTAGGAAAGGGCTCAGACTGATAGAGACTTGATGTACCTGTGACAGAGCTGTCCGCACCACCCGGCCTATGTCCTCTCTCCATTCAGGGATGTCAGGATTGTGCTCATCAAGTGCTGGTGAAAACGATAACAGCAGCGACCTGAAGATCTCTGCGGAAAGTGAAGTGACGCGTGTTAAAATATGAATGCTACTTCCAGTTTTGTTCTTGATTAATCTGATGTGCAGTTTTGTCTTTTTTCATTTGGTTACATGAACCTTGAAGTTAATTGCTGCTCAAGATTTCGTGTTCGTGTACCATGACATTTTATTCATTAAATAAGTCCACGCTGACAACATGCGGAGTGGACCAACAGGCAATGTACTTTCCCAGAGATAGCATATTGCATATTCATGTTTTTGCATCTTACCAATTAAAGTGCTTTGAAGACAGTCTCTCCCACTCACCTTTAACAGTTAGAACTTTTGAGTCCTGCATTACAGTGTTCCCAGAGGCAACCTGGACCGTGACCTTGTTTTTTCCCTCCTTGTGAAACGTGTATGAGATGCTTCCCTCCAAGGTTATAATGGGCTGGATTCAAAAGGAAAAACACAAGAATTTCACAGAGAAGCCGCATTCCTCTCAGCCAAATATAGACTACTACACGCAAGCAGCCCTTGACATACTGTATAATGAGAGTGTGCTGCATTGAACACAATCAACGTGATAAATAAATGCAGCTAGCCATCCTCGCTGCATCCAACAAAAAAGACAAAGGGCGGTCACATATTGTCACACTTGCACGATTTGTGTGAGAATTCTGTATGCTTTGAGACTGTAAACAATGTCGGAAGACGATGGGAGGCGGTAAGCAGTAAATAGAAGTGTGTAACTAATACTGGGGGGAAAAAAAAAAAAGAAGTGGAGGAGGAGAACTATCTCACCTCTGAACTGTTGTCGAACCACCAAAAGAAGGTCAGTGTTCTTGTATGACTCGGCCAAACCACAACTGTCAGATTAGCCTCCTTCCCCTTGGTGGTTACAATAGGAGCAGAGAGATATATACGCTCCACTGGACCTAAGGCACAAGTACGGACACCAGCATATAGGCATCAACACATATGTGAAGAAAAACAATAATACGAATGCATCCACAAAACAGAGTCAAAACCCAGCAAACACTGAATATCATCAAGGTCAAAGTTGATGCACCTTTTGCTCTATATATGTGCTTTTGCATTTTTCCAGAGGCTAAAACACATAAAAGTAATGAAACCATGACCAAAATTACATTCAGCGGACTAGGAACGTGACTATCCATGAAAGAGAAGAGCTTCATGTGATGTGCGCTTCCACAGCATGAGTAATGATGTTTCTTATTCACATACTGGTGATATGTAAGAACAGTGTGCTGCTGTCAGATCCCTGGCTGTTTTCAGCATAAGCTGTCACACGGTAAATCCCAGTTGTTCTATAGATGTGTTTGATGCCGTCATTAGTCCTGCTCAGGTTAGAGTATGTGATCCTGATGCCATCCCCGAAGTCTAGCTGGATACTGGTCCTCAGTGAATCTCCCTGCAGACAGTAAGACATGGCATCTGTCATGACAGCTTAGGTATAGATACATCTCTAACACCGTGTACACAAACCAGGTCCACTAAAATGCTTGGGCTGAGTTGTCCTTGTAAACCATGTCACAAATAGTTTTTAGGTGTGCATGAGTAGAAGCAGACAGAAACTCTTCGGAGAGAAGAAAATGGACAGCTGTATTTGTCATACAAGTGCACATCCTGAGCCAAGATGGAGAAGTTTGTCTGGCACTATCGTTTCTAATATTCATACTTTTCAGTCATGTGACTGTCATGCAGCTCTGGAGGGCAAAACATAGTTCCAGAGCTATGGGACACACATAGAGCTGAAGCAAAAGCCTGTCAATTTTTTATCTGTTTTGAGCCCCGAATATTTAGATCAGCTCTCAAAAGCAGAAAAACAAAGATATGTTGTGAACAAACTGCAAGTCTAAGACATCTGCGATCCATATACAGCATCTGCTGCAGTATTTCAGTCACTAAAAGCAGCTTCGTCACTGCCAGAGCTCCACTTTGGCAATGTTTACATACAGTACATCCTCTTATACAACTGCCAGGACTGAAGTGTACCAAAGCAGAAACTGTTACATGTACTTTGGGCCTGGATTGGTCAGTAAGTCTGCCATTACAGTGGTGAACGACAAATCAATAAGTGACCACTAACATTAGCTAGATAACAAATGTTGATCCATGGTTTATTCGCTTCAGGCTAAAACTAATGAACCACCTGGGCGGTAGTGGTCTTACTGGTGCAGCATTCAGGCAATAAAATCTTAAGTAGATTTAATGGAGTGTATGTAGTATTTCTACTTTTAAACATTAAAACGTGTTTGGAATAAAGAGCTCTGAGTTTCTGAAAAAGAAGCCAATATACTGGATCATTGTCATATGAAATTAATGCATTTATACCTACTGAGTGTCAGATTTATGTGAGCAGTAAAGGAAATAGTGAGTCACTCTGCTGGTTTTTTTATGTTGAGAAAAACTAACAGAGGACTTTGGCCACACCCCTCTAAATAAAAAGATGGGTCCGTTTGATTTTGATGCTGGTATGAAGTTACTATGTAACATTATTATTTATTCTTCTTTGCTAAGTTGCCACAGATCTGAATAAAATGAGCTAACAGAGCTATAATGTCAACTTGGCCAAACCAGTGGCTTATCTGTGAGTTTTAGTTGGAAGGAGAAAACTGCATATGTGGGTTAAAATGTGGGTTAACAATGAGTTTTCTACTTTATCCAGTGGCTGACACAGTTGATGGATATGCAGCACTCATTTCTTGTTGGTTTTGGTACTTCTAAATGTATTCTTGAATGCAATTTCCCCCTAGTGTTGCAAGCTTGGAACATCAATGCCATATACTGTATAAACCCTAGACAAAATATTCCATTTAGGCTTTTTTTCATCAAGTAAAGCATCCATACACTTAAAAAAAAAACACCACTGACAATCTGGGTTGTTGTAAACAAGGAATTGTTGTGACTTGGTTGATGTATATATATCTAGACTAAGGAAAAATGTTAGAGGTGTGTAAATTTCTGTAAATCAGATGTTATAATTGATCATGAAGCGAATGATGATTACACCTCTATTTATAATGAATTTTGTTCTTATAATGTGTACTTACTCAGGTGGGTCACACATAGATATTAGTACTGCTGAAGTCTGATTTTATAAAAGACTTTACAAGTAAAAAGGAGTTTGTTTTGCTTGTCTTAACTATAAAAGCAGCTGAGTGCAGTAATACAGGAACATGTATTGAGATGTATTGAGACATATATTGCATGTGAATAAGGCCGACAAAAGACGCTGTGTGTCAATCTGGCTTGTTTTACCCTCCAGGTGGGTTTTCTGAGAAGGTTTTGAATGCTATGATTTACAGCTATTTTCTTCTGTTAAGACAAGAGTGACAAAGTAAGGAGCCTTACATCTTCAAGGTAGACCATGTAGGTGACATTGCTTCCAACGGTAGCACTGAGCTCTCCTTGGCTGGTGGAAAGTCGCAGGCCGCGGGGAGGTCTGGGACGACACGCCTGCCTCCTGGGCGAGTACACATTCCTCCCTCCCTCCTTACAGTTATTTGATAAAACTTTGCGATACCTTGAAAGCACAAACCGGAACAATTTCATTTCAAGCTGATAATTTTCACAACACACAGGTGTTACAGATGGAGAAGAACAAAGAAACTATTAACTCCTGGAAGCTCATCTGAATTTACCAAGTCCAAAATGTGTCTTTCCATAAGCAGTCCTACTTTCTATTACACTAACTTTTCAAGCATTTATTTATTTCCTGGTTAGAATCGACCTTCTATAATGTAACCACTTTGCATTATTTAGTTTTTTTTCCCCCCAAATAGAAGCATTTTCAGGGTCAACCACCATAACATTCTACAGTCAAGAGACACATTTTTGTAGATGTAGTTTTCCTGTTTTGCTTTTCCAACATGACCACACACTCAAGTCCCCACAATGAATTTTTATCACTTGTCACAAAAAAATTTAACACAGTTTGAGTTACTTTGTTAAGCTATACTTAAACCCTTTTTTTGTCAGCAGCAACAAATATTGTGTTTACGTTCTAGTGAGATGAAAAAAAGGCTGGAATTAAATAACATTATTTGATGATGGATTGAACATTGGGGGCCACTTACCCAGTGCTGTTAAGGAAGCTTTGGCTGTTGCTACAGCTTTTAGCAGCACCATTTGGATTAAACCAAAAAGCAGGGGAGCACTTTCCATCCGTCTGGCGTTCCCACCCATAATCACTGCCAAAAACACGACACTTCATAAAATTATAAACACTGCTGCTCACATAATCTAGTTCTACATGCTCCTGCTGAAGGGGGGTGGGGGGCACATATTTCACAGTAGAAGCTTTACGGCATATTTTAAGACCATAACTAGAGAAATGATTGTCAGACAACCAACATCAAACAGAATTTTAGACAGATGGATAAAAGATATTTAAAATTAATTTAGAGATTCATTATTAACTGAATTCTAAAAAGACACTTAACAATATGCAAATTACAGCATCAGGATGAAAAGTTTCCAAGTCTCATCTACAATTTCCAAACTATAATTAGATCCAGTGGTTATCTAGTAAAATGCAATTTAAGATGAATATTAAAGCATATGAAGTCTGCAAGGTAATACTTATGTTGTTAATTGCAAACGTCCACAAGCAATACAATCGCATTAGCTGTTCATAGAAGACACGCTGTTTGAAAAAGATGTAATGGAGGAAAATTAAATATCACTGCAGATAAAAGTTTGAGTTGTCTGGAATGCAGAGCTTCGATAAGACATTACCATTCAAAGTCATAGGCTGTGCAGACACATGGCTCAGAGGAATAGATCCTGGAATAGTCCTGGGCCAACATGCAACGGTTGCCTGGTCTGCGCTTCATATACACCTGTTTCTCACCCATCACACACATTTCTCCCTATAACGCAAAAACAAAAAGGCATTTGTCACAAAAATGAAAGGACGGCTAAAACAAAAGGAAGACGGAGTTCTGTTGAACTCAGTGTCATCTGTTTACAGTGATAACATGTGTCTCTTTATGTTGACGATAAATCAATAATGTTCAATATTCCTCTCACCTTGTTGTGAAGGTGCCATGTCTGATAATCTCCATCCATACATCTCCGACTAAAGATGCCCTTGTAGTCGATCTTGATCAGCTGCCATTCTGATCGATAGCTGAAGTGTCCGAAGAACCTACAGGACATGAAAGAAGATACGATCGTCATCATCATTTACTGTAACACCCAATTTTTTTAAGTGACTGTTACTTTTCCAAGAAATGTTTTAACTATATACATTTCTATTTATCATTTATTAATAAAACTCAGTGATGGCAGGTATAAGATTAATTTAACAGACAAACACCATTACTGAAATATCCAACCAAGGTATATTATACAATTAAATGACTGGATGCTATTTCTCCAATGAAGTCATTGCAGAAGAAAAATGAGATGAGATAATATCATTAGAAAGTACCAAATAAATAATGGTAAAAAAAAATGTCAGGATACTGGTAAAATACAGTATGTCATTTCTTTTATTTTCAGCCAAATGTTTTCATATAGGTAAATGCATTAACTGAATTTATCCCAATCAGTCAGAATAATTGACAGTCATGTAAAAATTGTGACAGGCCTCGACACAGATCTTAAGCAAAGGTTGCAGCAACATTAACTTCCATGTACTTCTTTAGTTTTGAGCATTTCCCTATTCATATATAAAGCTTTTTTTAAATCAAATTGCAGTCTCTCAACAGTCATCACGATTTTGACTGTTTACTGTAATTTAAGAACATACAGTAAGTTTACATGTTCTCCCCGTGTCTGCGTGGGTTTTCTCCAGTTTCCTCCCACCATCCAAACACATGCACTGATAGGTTAACTGGTTAATCCAAATTGTCCATAAGTATGAATGTAAGAGTGATTGTTTGTCTATATATGTTCAGCCCTGAGATGAACTGGAGACTCATACAGGGTGTACCCCGTCTTCACCCATTGTAGCTGGATTGGGCCCCCAGTGACCCCTGTGACCCTAGTGAGGATGAAGCAGGTTCAGATGACGAGACTTTTTCAGTAAGTGTAACAAATTATAAATTACACATATTTATTCTGTGAAATTTTAGGCTGAATCTCATTTCACCCCTTAGCCCTACATCTACTCCTTCAAATTGAGCTATAAGGCATAGGATTTGAAAACCCACCCCTATGATTTGGGACACCCGTTCAACACTCACCTACGTCATCAGTTCACTCCGCCAGTTGTTACGTAACCAAAAACAACAGCTGTAACAAGAAGTAAACAAACATATCTGCTACTGTAGTAGTCATGTTCTCCTGGGCTATGTGGATATTTTTATTAATATGTGCATCAAATCGGAGAAGTGCTATGCATCGACTGATTACGTAAATAGCGATGGAGAAAATTACCATTACACAGTGTGACAATGTCAAACTTAATACAACAGTCATCACAATTTAAAAATAGTTAATTACAGCAAAAATACTACATTTGTGTACTTCTTTCATAGATGCCGCCATTGTCTAAAATTATTCGCATTGTATTCTGGGAAATTTCTCATACCCCTCCGTTTGGAGTCTGCCTCTGGAAAATCTCCATTTGAAGGGGTATGAAGCCCTTCCCCTTCCCCTTCTGCCTTAATGTGGATTGAGACACCCCTACCCCTACACATGGACACGCAAAACGGAGGGGAAGGGGTGAAATGAGATTCAGCCTTACTCTCAATATGAAGTAATAAAAGCTTTCATGACTACCAGTACAAAAACAAAGAAGGAGAGCTTTTTTTTCTCTTTATAACACCAATAGAAATAATTTCCCAAGCTTGATATTTGTTGCTATTCCTCCTGGGTCGTACTTTGTTCCTGTGCTTACGTGATAATGTGGTTTTCAGACTCTGGCTCCATTAAAACTCCATCCACATACAGAGGTGCCAAGGAGAAACTGTGACGGTCCCATTTCTTCCCTTCGTCTACACTGATCCTGGGTGAAAAAAAAACAAACAAACAAGAAAACAAACAGGAAAAAAAAAAAAGAGCATCTGTCAATGCATCAACATCTATCAGCCTGTCTGTCCATCTACGTATCTACTCCTCTATGTTTATCTCTGTGGTAACTCTGCAACTCCAAACATCACAAACTCAAAAGTTAAGCAAGGAAAAACAAAGTACAAAGAAATATGATGAAAATTTCAGGTCAGTCAGCCTTTGTCACGCTTGAAAAATGAAGTCGCTCGGATTCTGCTCAATGTGAAAAATTATCCAGACAGAACACTAAACAATGGAATAA
Source organism: Siphamia tubifer (assembly GCA_020466265.1). Lineage (NCBI taxonomy): Eukaryota > Metazoa > Chordata > Actinopteri > Kurtiformes > Apogonidae > Siphamia > Siphamia tubifer. Next base: position 32,628,138 of record CM035797.1, read on the forward strand.
ATATTTGAAGGTGACAAAACAGCAGAAAAGAGAGAGAGAGGCCTATGGCTCAGGTTGTACCATCGAAAACAGATTTCAGGGGGTTTCAAATCACCTTTCACTGGACATAATCACTCTGACAGGGCGACAGTGAACAGGGACATCAAAGCAGATAGTGTTATGACTCCCACAATAAGAGAGACTTATGAGGGCATTCTCAGCCTCATATTTCTACCCTGTTCTGCTTCTCATTTACATAAAAGCACTCAAACCATCAAATCCAACTAAGAGTACAAAGCTGTAACAGACCTCTTTTCTGTTCACAATTATTCTGACAGTTTTCAAGCTGTAGTGTAGATACAGTACTCATGCAAAATCAGCCTATCAGCATTTCAAAACATTAAATGTAATCATATGCTGCATCAAATGGAATTGCACCCAGGTGATTTCCCACTGCAACTCCAACGCTCTGCATTTACAGTAATTATGAAGCCGGCGCGGCACGGCAGCTTCACCCACCATAAGTGTCGAATTGGCTGGGCTGCGTGCAGGACAGCCAGAAGAGCTCCTCCGTTGTCAAGAAACCAGATGTTGTGTTCTTCGTCAAAAATCTGCATCGATTTAAATTTACACATATTTGCTTAATTAATGACGATACACTTTTATTATGAAGACCAGTGACAGTTTTAAATTGAAAGAAACCCAATACTTTGTGTAAATGCTCTCACCTGTCTCCAGCTATTTCCTGCATCTGATGTTATAAACATTCCAAGGTTGGTGGAGGACAACTCTGTTCCGATATTCCCTGAATACAAAACGTGAATAATTCCATTCAGTGTGTATTTACATAGCAAAGCCATAACACGCCTATATAAGCAAGCGTCTGATAAAATCGTCAGACTTAATTTGTGAATGTGTGTATGTCCTCGCTTTCCACTGGAGGACAAGTTTATATGACTTACCACAATGTAATCAACTCACCCAAAATATACTATGATTTGGAAGTTTCAGCTATGTATAGACTTCCAATGACAGAAAGTGGCCACTGTGTGAATAACTTTAGCTGACAAACTTCAAGGGATGATAAAGTGAAGTTGCAAGGTGAAGGAAACCACCTCTGCCAGGTCCAATCGGATCATTTTAATGTAAAAATGAAATGCCTGTCTTTTAGATGATTGTACCTGTAGCCACAATGATTCCCGGTACAGACTTTTTGCTGGTGATGGGTCCAGATGTGTAGGGGTTCTCTGACATCTCCAGATGAAGATGAAGGGAACAAAATGGCTGTCAAAAAAAAGAGAATCCAATATAACATAGGATGAGACAATATATATCAGATCCATCTTAACAGAGCCAGTTCTATTTGGTTTTGCCTTCAGACTTTTCACTCTATGAGTGAGAACTGCTAACATTTTCAGAGACCATTTATAAGACAAAGATACTTTGTTCTTCTCAACTCGTCTGCCAGAAAAAAATGAAAATGGCTGAGAGGACACAGAGGGCATTTGAATTGTTTCATTCTAAAGCAAACAAGGCATGTAATTAAAATTCCCCAAGATGCACTGATAAAACTGGCGAAATTGATTCAAATCATTTTGACTCATCTCTCAGACTAAAGCGCTGTGAAAAAACATCAATACAGCTTTTCTGCCAGCTGAGGTTGGAGCAGGGTCAGAAAGCAGAAAAGAGCATGACGGGCATTTGTAGACGCTGCGACTCGTAACCCACTATTAAGTGAACAATGTAAATTATTTCAAACACTCTTAAGAACACACTCATACTTAGGTGAATATCATACCTGATGAATAACAACACAGGCCACATAATGTAATTCAATGCAATCTAACATTCATTAGTCCAGTGTGACTACAGGTAGTAAATTGAAATCACTGGGGTTAATGGAAAGTCTGGACCCCTGAAACTAACCGTGATCACACTCTGCGCTGCACACAGATAAGGAGAATATTCCAGCCAAGCATACCCTCAGCCACTTAGGAAGCTAAAAAGGAACACTGATGCTAAAGCTGGCACATGGCCTTGTGCAAATATGGCTCTAAATCAAAGAATATCCAAAGCACAGTTGATGAGGTTGAAATAATTGATGAATGATACATGTCATCTGCTTCATTTCCTCTGAATAAGAAGATTCATTCCGACCCAAAGGTCCAACTTACCAGGATGCAATGAAGGTTATTGCCAGCGACATCAGTTGCAGGCGCTGGCAGCAGGGCCCACGTTTGTCCCTTATTGTAGGTTAGGAATGTCTTCACTTGATTATCTACCAATTTGTTAGCTAGATACATGCCATTTATTCCCTCAACCTGTAGAGGAAAAGACACATAAATGTATACATGGACCACAAGGAACACTCAATATTATGTTAAGATTTTAACAACTAATGATAGTTCAATAATTATTAGTAACAAGTCCCTGATGAACACTGATTGATAGAGGTAGACCGTGATTGCTGGCTTCACAGTGGGTGTGTATGTGCTCAGAATATTATAACCAACAACAGAATCATGTTCTTAATGTAATATTTTAAAAGATACCCAGTATGTTTGCATGTATGTAGCACTTAACCCAAAAAGACCCAGTGTTACTGTTTTGGCAGTTCCCAAATGACTTCAGTTATGTTATTTATCTCAATTTATTGTAATATTATTGTCTGTATTTTGCTTTTTTTTTTTTTCCAATGAAAAACCACCTATTTTACCATATTTAATTCACTGATCACGTAGATCAGTATTCATAAAGCTCAGATTAAAACTGATATCCATAATATCAGGAACAGAGAAAAGTAAGAAAATATGTGTCTTTTTCAGTCACATTTATCACTAACTGAACATAAACCATGTGTCCAGCCACTGTCATTAATCACTTACATTAATCATTTACTGGTGAATGAATGTCGTAGAAAATGACAGTGTTTCTAGGTTCACTACGGAGCATCTGAACATCTAAATGGGTCACATCTGATGACCATAAAAAGATGACACACTGCATATTACACCATGTTTTAATATATATGTATTGAGGTCATATTTAAGTAAACTCAAAACCTATATTGGTTTAGTTTTTAATTAAACTCTTACGTTTAACATTGCTTTACATTGTTACTTTAATTTCTATTTCTATTTGTAACTGATTGTTTGTTTGTTTGTTTCATAGGACAAGTGGATTCACAGCTATTAGACTGTTTAAATCAGAAGAAGGTTTTGGACACCCGTGGCTGTTTGGGTCTTTATGGGTTTAAAAAAAATTTAACTGTTATCTTCCAAGACCATATTTGAGCTGCTAAATTCCAATTACAACATTTGCCATTCATTCTTATTTTTGTTGGGATAATGTTTTACTTGACGTGAAAAGACAATAATGAGGAAGCGAAGTAGTAATGAAAGATACGTTTTCTGTGATAGACTGGTATAATTAAGAAGACACAAACGTGAGAAGTAATTATTAATGATTATAAATAAATGAGAAGGTATCAGTATGCCAGTCAACTACTCTGAGAAAAGTTAATCATAAATGACTAATTTATGAGGTGTTCAGTATGTTGACTCACAGGTATTTAAGAACTAATTGTTACATAATGTTTCAACCACATTGGAAATTGTGTTTTCAGTTAACTTTTAATTGTCTTTATAGCCTTCCATTCAGACTTAATGATAACTCATTATTAATGATTCCTGAATTAATAATTAGGGCCTGTCTTTTCTCCATACACCATGATTGGTTTTGCAAATCATGCATATTTAAAAAGCTACAAAACCATTTTTTAAGCATCGGTTTTCCTAAGGACTGTGTATTTATGCAGCATAAGACAGTGACTATTTCGTGTTATGTTAAGTGGGAGGGAAATTAATGGTTCAGTGACAGCACAAGCCAATGAAGAACACTAAATGTGCACCTTATAAAAGTCGACCAGCAGGTTACCGGCGGGTCCTCTGCTGGTTCTTAGATTCTCTAATGAAAGGGTAAAGTAGACCCCAGGGGAGTCAGAGATATAGAGGCTGTAAGTGTTGTTCTGATTCCACTCCTGGACTGCAGCAAATACTTGCTTCTCATCTGTGCTGATAATATGCATGTCCTGTTGGGAAGTGTTGGTGAGAGATGGAGGAAGAGAAAGAGAGAATGACAGGTGCAGGCAAGCAAACACAAAAGAGACAGAGGGAGACTTAAAAGAGAGGCCATTTATTGCAGAGGTGCTAGATAAGAAATTGTGGCATTTCCGCACAAAGAAACCGTGTTGTACCACAAGACTCCAACAAAAAGGAAACAAAAGCGATTCAGAAAAAGAAAAGGAGAATCAAGTACCTCTATGATAATGCATCTATCATAATTTGACAGCTATTTTGTCTCTTTGATGCTTACCTTTGGTAGACAATATTTAGGTAATTTCATTCTCTTGAAGGACTCTCTCATGTAGGACACAAAGTAGCTAGCTCGACCAGACTTGGTTACCTTTTCATTAAAAAAAAAAACATGAAAAACATGTCACTCAATTGTACTGCACTGCACTTTAGAGCTTCATGGCATAATGTAGAACAAGAAAAACAACAGAATTTTCCTTCATTGAAGAGGCTCCTTTATATGTATTTATCTGATTCTACAAAATGAGGAAAGATAATGAGATAGAAGGTTTTAAAATAAGACATGTTTGGGAATTTGGGGACAAACAACAACGCTGTAAAATTAAAAAGATGAAGATAATATGTCTTTTGGAGGAAATTTGACTGACGGATTGAAAACACTTGTGATCTCTCTCTCGCTGCTTTCCAAAGCGAAGAAAGCAACCTAAAATTACAACCACAACAAAACATTATTATCATTATCTCAATTAGTCTGAAGCGGAAAGGTTCTGAAAATTCTGCTGCCTTTATCTACAGTGTCTCTTGAAGATCTTAATGCACTAACTCTTTCCTATCCACTTACAGGCAGGGCAACACAGCTTGATTGCTTATTTTCTAATCAACTAGAAGGATGGTGTTTGTCCCCCAACGTACTACATTAGGGCTCTAATGGAATAATCTATCGAAAATCAATGGGCTGCATTTTCCCAGGCCACATTTTTGAGGATGTTGCACTTGGCTGTTCCTTCTCTCCCAAGAGACTTTGGAGGTGTTGAAGACTGCTTATTTCGTTGTAACCCAATCGATAACCTCATTACTCTTTGTCAAGTTAAATCCAACTGCCCCAAGCAATGAAAGTCACAAGAAAGTCATCTGTGCCACCATGGTGTTCTACAGACACCTCATGTCCAGTTATTTTCACCAGCATCATCCTCATGTCTGCCTCTGCTTTAATGGTCAATGTCATCGAGATGCAATTTGGATTTTTATTCACAATTTTGATCTCACGCTGTGAACCCCCTCCTCCTCCTCCTCCTTCCATATTTTCATTCTTACATTGCAGCCATTCCAATCAAGTCTCTGGATTAAGTGTGTGTCTATGAAACTGGGTCGCTAAAGTATTGCTGCTGCAACGTCATATCAAATGATTAAATCTGTGGATAAATACATTAAAAACAAACAGCAAACATTTGGGGGCATCTCTGAAAAGTAAAAGAGCACAGTATTATTCACGGCCGACTCTGAGCTACATAAACTACTATTGTTTGATTAAAAATTTAGAAGGGGGCGGGGGCGGGGGGGGTTAGCAGAAATGACCAAATGTGTCAAGGCTGACCAGTCATGAAAAAATTACTCAGCTGTAGATGGAAATCAATGACAGCGGAGGGCATTTGAAATTAAATTTCTAATAATGACCCTGAGTGACTCAGTCTAATGGGAGTCAAAGTCAGTGTGAATGGTAATAAGGACATCGGCCGCTTCCTTTGTCGTCTGCTCTCAGCTAGCAAACACATTATTCAACCATGAACTATGTCTGCACAGAAACTAGGAGTGTGCTCATGACATGAGCATGAAGCAAAACATAATCAAAAAACACATTGGGTCAGTGGGGAACAGGTGTGTTGGAGAGAATCATTATGTGGGTTTTGATGGAAAAGCACGAACTGGATGTACAAAAAAAAAAAAAGTACAGAAGAAAGGAAGAAAAAAGAACAACTAAGTTAACCAAGACAGGAGCCTTTGTCTAAGGGAATGAAGACGAGAGATCTGATCTAATAAAACAATCCACTGCTATGCAAACCTGCGTAAAGACATATTCATCCTGCACAACCAGTGAGTTGGTGTCCACATGTCCATTGAACAGATATTGCCTGTTGACCTCTGAGCATCTCTGGGCTCTGCACTTCACATACTGGGCACCTGCAAAGATGCAAAAGTAAACCAGTTAGCAGTAAATGACTTTGTGATCAAACTGCCTTATTTCAATGGATTCATATTATTAACCCTTTGATCCATACACTGGTCACTCCAGTGGACAGTTATTCCACAGCTGTTCATTTAATTAACAGTATTTTTTACCCTTGTAACCACTATAGTTTCATAATAAAGTGAATAAAGAGATGACTTACCCTTCACAGAACAAAGCAAAACAATTTTCATCCCTTTCCACACAGAATTACTTCATATGTAGAGCATCTATTCACACCATATCTTTACTCATTTCTGGAGAAGTTCTCAACCCAGGAGCACTGTAGTCATGCAAGTCACAGTCTTGCTAATTCAACATATAAGTAAGTAACACTTAAAGCATAATAGTTTCTTGTACTGCTGGGCAAAAATTCTATAATTGCCTCTCAGCATATTGTGATTCAAGTGGTCTGGACTGAAATTAGACTTCTGCATCTGCTCTGTGCCTGTGTTTACAGGCTGCAGAAAGTATAGCCTATTTTGAAAATTGCAATTAATAATATTTGGTATATTCACAGATGTTTTCAGACAGCTAAGTGGGGATTGCTGTTCAGATTCAATCAAATGTGAAATGGACTTCACTGCTCTTGTCTATGTTTTAACACAGAAGCTTGGAAAACTGACTTCACTTTTTCATCATGGCATGAAACACCACCAAATCATCTATAGTTATGTTAATTTTGTGATTTGGACCCAGAGGAGAGAGCTGCATGGGATGTGTATTTTGAAATCCTGCCATTTTTTTCCCCAATAATTCCAGAACCTGCCGCTTTAACATGATAAACTCAAAAGACAGAAAATAGAACTTCAGATGATAAAATGTGTGCAATAGGTTCATTATTGTCCGTAGCTTGTTTTTACATAAAGTGGGACTCCCTAGATAATGCTCCTTTCTAGGATCCAGACTTATTGCACAGCCAGAGGTCTGCTGCTGCACATAACACCTGCTGTTAAAGTGAACTAACTGAACATTTTAGTACTTCCAGACTCTGAAGTATCACTGAATCTTTTACAGTTTACTGCTTTCATACATATGTGATCGAGTACCTGTTCTAATGCTACAATAAACATCTAATTGTAGATAAATATTCTCGTTTTGCATTGTGTTTGTGAAGAAGTAGTAAAATATTTGTTGCATTGTAAAAAGGGATACATCAGGATATAGTTGGGGTTTTTTTAGATGAATTTGTATGCTAATTCAGACTTTCTCAGCACACGAGGAAAATTAGTAATTTTTTTAAAGGAGGAAAACCCTGTAATTGGTATGACAGAATATACTATACTGTTTAGAAGGGGGAGTTGAGGTTTGTCTATGAGGCACAAGGGATAGATTAAGAAGAAGAAACATCCATCACCCCACTAAAACTCTCCGTTTTTGTCAGGAGACACCTATTCTGTTTTACTAGACTTCAGGGACCAATCTAAAGACCAGAACAGGTCTCATCTTGCTAGTGACCTCGCTCTAAATGAGAGCCAAGGGGTCCTGTGGGTCTTGCTACTCGTAGCAAACTGAAGTGCAGCACTCACGGCTTTTTGCGATGCGCGTCTCGATGTGGACCACATCTGATTCTCTGTCCAGCCCCATTACCGCCCTTGAAAGAGTGGGAGGCGGTTGAAGACAGAGAAAAGCAGAAAAACAGGGAGGAGGAGGAGGAGGAGGAGAGAAGAGGGGAAATGAGAAAAGCAAGGGAGGCTGAAGCTAGGTTGAGCATCACAGCTGCAGATGGACAACTCAATTCTGGTAAACCCATAACAATATGTTTTGATCTCATGTGAGTGAAGGATCTGCTCCACCTGCAGCAATTAATCTCAATTCACCAAAGCACAGGAAATAAACAAGGGGAGGGCTAACAGCATCAGCAATTCCCATAAATATCTACCATAGCAAAATGATGTTATGAAATTGCAGGTGGCTGCAATAGCATTTTCAAAAATACCTGTTTGATGAAATATGAGCGAAGAATTGGTTCTGAAGAGCGCAAATAATGCATTGTTTCAAGGTACCGCTATACCTACTACAAGATTCTTATTTATCAAACGTCTTGCTGTTCACGCATGTGGAAAGTCTGTCCTCCGAACAGCGTCCCTTCCATACCATTCAAAAAATACACTTAGCTTTGACACATACCATGATAAACATGGATAAACTGGCTCACATCAATATTCACTGCCTTGTGCCCATGCAGTTGAGATTACTAAATGACAGTGACAACAAAAACAGCATGTCATGTTTATGCTGTAGAAAAAGAAGCACAGTATTCAGCCGAGGCCTACGTGACATGGATGTAATAAGTCTAGGGTGTTTTATGGTTCACTGCCACAGGGACGATTTGTTTTTGACAAAAGGTCACTGGATTCTTCTGACAGCATAAGGTCATGAATACTATAATTATGCAAATTACTATCAATCACTCTCAGATATAGAATTCACACAATCATACCAGTAGAATCGTCCTGGCATCACGTTTTCATGAACAAGCTGCCATCTCTTCCCGAAGTCCAATGAGCTGTACAGCTGTAAGATAAAATCAGGCCAGTCTGCACTACAGTAGATATTATTAATGAGAACCACAATCACATTCAGTGTTGAAGCAATAAAAACAAACAATCAGATATAGTGAATTTAATCATTAAATGTAATAAGTGTTATTGTATTACACATTTGGTGTTAAAAATGACGCCAAAACTAAAAATACTAGTGAAGTGATAACATTTCATATTACATTATCAGTGCATCACAAACTAAAATGGACCATAATTGCAGCTAAAATACTACTAAATAACATGCACTTTGAAAATAACTCAAGTAAAATATATTTAATATGGGGCTTTGATTTTCTAAACTTCAATGTTAATTAATATTTTTTACCTTTTCTCATGAAATGGTTATGACAATATGATTAATTATTGATACATAAACTGTAAGTATCACGCAGGATGGAGTCATTGCAACAGCTCAAAAGTGATTATTAATGTGCATACATTGGAATAAAAAGAGTATGTAATGTGTGTGAAAACAGAATTATTCCAACTTTATAGGCAGCACTATATATTTAATGTCCTACAGTAAATTCTAGTAACTAGAAGATGACAAAAAATAATGAAGCTGACATACTACTAATAAGAACCACTATCGTGCCCACAGTAAAAGTAAGAAAAGGAAAATAACAGGATATGCATCATTATACACATGTTAATTCCTTAATGCCTGAATGTAAATATAAGTACATATTTTAAAATTTAATTCTGATTAATCTGATTAAAAATTTTAACACAATTAAATGGAACAGTTGTTTACAGTCTCCTTTTTTTTTTTTTTGTAAATTTTGCACTGAGTCTTTTCTTTTATCTTGCACTGCTTTTCTATTTCTATTTCTATTCCTGCTCTGGAGCTGTTGTAACAGTGTACTTTCCCCATTGTGGGACTAATAAAGGTATCTTATCTTATCTTATCTTATTGAAACTATAGACAGTGTTGCAGTGATATATATATATATATATATATATATATATATATATATATATATATATATATATATATGTGTGTATGTATTTGATCACATTTTCTGGTGTCTTTTTTCTTTATTTTAGAAGAGATTTTGAATATGTTTTGGATTTTTCATCTTAGCTTAGTTTTTTGTGAATTTTATTGGATTTCGACCTGTTTTGTAGATTTTTTCTCTCCACATTTTTTTTGTTTCTTGATGTATTTTTGTGTATTTTGTGGGAAACTTAAGTACAAAAAAGGAAAACCTGTTACAGAACAGTCAACCAACAAAGTGTTTTGTTCATAATTTGACTATAGCTCATAGAATAGATTTTTTTTACGTTGCATATTTGTGGCAGTAGGCATTAAGGGGTTAACACTTGAATCTGGCTTGATTTTAACTCTACCTTGCTGTCATGACTGTAAGCCAGGATCCAGTTCTCCTGTGCAGGGTGGAAGAGCAGGCTCAGGATGTTGAAATTAATGGGATACTTCTCAAAGCTTGCCCCTTCATCTGAGCTGATGAGTACAGCACTCTCTACCTCTGGGTCGCTAAGCATCATTATCTAAAGTACGGAGAACCAAACAAGGGATACAGTGTTACAGATGAAGAGAGGGACATAGATACTGTCATTCTGCACTGATTTTTAAAAGGAACAAAAAATAGTACGTTCATGTCAAGGTTTGAAAGGGTTGTTAGACAGAACAAAATGTGAAAATAAGAAATTGCTGACCTTCTGTTTGTTGGTGGGGCAGACATACAGGTAACTTAAAACTGTTCTTGAACCCACTTTGTCATTGAGTTTCGTGTAGGTGCTTCCATAATCACTGGATCTGGACAAAAACAAGCACAAAGTACAAATCAAAAGCCTCTACAAATGATGACTATTTTTGATCTCATGGCAGCTATTCAGTAGGTTTTAACCCATTAACTGCAAATCAATAATTCAATACCCAACTGTACTTCTAAACCCTTCATATATCTTTTATATTGATCACCCCTCCTCCCTTCCCAACCATTCAGTAGCTGTGTACATAGCATCAGTGGAGTGAAATGTAAATACACAGAGCCATTAATTAAGTCTATCACTGTTCAAGGTTTCTTTGGAGCTTCTGTGTTGATAGCTTGATGATTTAATGGGCAAATCCCTGCGTAGCATGTGTGTAGCATGGGCTCTGCTACTCCTGTATATACACAGAGGGACCCTGAAAAAGACAATCACATAATATACATAAGAAGAATGGAGAATGTGTTTACTGAATGCTAAAATGTTGGCAGCTAACAATGATACAAATGTTAAGACATAGAGAGAAATGTGAATATTAAAGGAACAATATGTAAAATATTTCTACATAAAAAGTTCCTGATTGAAATATATATTGTGAGGGAAGTAGTGCAAATAATAATGATAACAAAAAGCAGCATTTACTTTCATGAATTTGTGTCTGTAAAAATAGAATACATATTCTGAAAATGATAATAGGACCTCCATGTTTGTTTGCGTCAACACTGGCCATCTCTGATAAACCCCACCCTTGACTTTTATGTCCAATGTTTGTACAGTTCATAAGATGCGTACTTCTGTGTGTACATTTTGGTCCAGTAGGAAAAAGTGCAATGACAATGCAATCCCAGTCAAATTAAGAAAGTAAAGTCAGAATCAAAGGAGTAGACCGGAGGACTTTCCAGATTCAAATACACCCTTAATTCTCAAATTGTACTTCCTTGATTCTCCCAAGGGAGAGATAAGACAAGACCGAATAAGATATTCCTTTATTAGTCCCACCAGCGGAAATTCCAGGTTTACAGTAGCAAGATTATATCACAGCACGCCAGAGTTATCACTTCTATAAATAAATCATTCTATATATAAGGTTCCCGTCAGTTCTAAAAAAAAGTCTTAAAAAGTTTTAAATTCAGAAACTTACATTTTAGGCCTTAATTGCTTAAAAACACCCATATTTTCATCACAGGTCTAAAATTTAATTCATTCAAGTCTTTTTTTTTTTTTTTTACGTCCGCTCCGAGAAAAGTGTCTGTAGAAGAAGAAAAAAAGTGCCTGTTGTTGACACGGGGTCATAGACGGAATCAGGACGGAAGAAACAGAATCCAACATGGCGCCCGTTGATTAGCTTCATTTACTGGATTTTAAATCATCCAAAAGTGAAGAAATTATGTATTCTATCAGTAAAACAAACCCAGCATTAGCAGTAATGGGAAAATAAACTGTGATTGTATCATGAAAAGAATGAAAAATGGCTCTAGGCCTAATATATAGTAGAACATAATGACACTGATATAATGATCAAAACAAACGTTTATTGTCTCTTGTCTTCTAAGCCTACGTTACTTTTGCCAAAGACATGTGAATTAAATTTTAACTCATTCGTGCACTCATCTGTCAAAGTCATTTGGTGCAGGTTTAGCGCAAGTACTCTCTTACCAAATTGTTTTCCTACTAGACAACACCGCCAGGAACTCATTCCTTGATCCTTGTAGACATCAAAAGCCTCCAAGGTTTCAGATTTTGATCCAAGAGTGAAAAGTATTACACGTTGTTCATGATGATCAGCAGGTACCGACTCGGTAACCGCCATATTGGATTCTGTTACTTCCGTCCTCGTGCCGACCTCTCGACTGTGACGTTTCTACCGTGACGAAAACGAATTATTTGGTGGCTGTGTGTGTCCACGACCGCATTTCGTACCTTTCATATTTTCGTTCCAGCTAATGTAAACTATGGTGGCCAACAGGGGCAAACCCACCACATCAACAACATGCTGCAAACACAAAAATGATGCAGCAACAAAAACACACACACATAAAACAGAAGTGCATTGCAAGATAAAAAAAATGGTGCAATAACAGAAACGAAGCAGAAGCAAACATATACAAACCCCCAAAACAAATGCGAAAGAAAAATGCTGCAAATACCAAAACACGCAAAACAACTGAAAGAGAGAAATGCTGCAAAATTCACTCTACAACAAAACGGAAGTTCACCAAAATAAAAAGATTTCACCAAAATAACACTGCATTACTTCAATATAATCTTTTTTATTTGTTATATTTCATAAATATAAGAAACTTGCACTTTTTCATTTGTAATACAAATTGACATGGTTTTGAGAATCAAATGCGATTGTCTTTTTTTATTTGAGGGGGTCTCAATGTTGATCTAAGATGTTTCTCATAATGGTCTAAAAAAGTAAAAAAAATAAATACTTGCAAGAACCCTGTATATATAACATGCAGTTATTAACATTTTTAAAATATAAATATATACACATGAATATAAATTATTGCACTGTTACCAGAACAATGACCATTTAACATGTAACATCCTCAGCTCAGATCTGTCACATTAAATAGACATAGAATGACATAGAATATGAATAGAAAAAAATAGACATATGTACTGTATGCGCACATGTGAAACAGTAGTCCGTCATTTAATTACAATGTACTGTGTTATTATAAGATAAACAGGTGTTTATAAAAACCTACCATTAACTTATGAATTAATGTGTCACTAGGTAATGTAGATTTAAAATCAAACGCATCCAAGTTTAATCATGCATTTGATCTTTTTTAAATAACTGATATTACATTATACAGAAGAAAAGTTAAATTTTCCCAGTCTGGCTCCTGCTGTGTGTTATATAATTTAGATATGTCATACATCTTGTATGCAGCATGGAGTCTAGTTGCTAAAAACACTTATCCAATCCTCTGTCTTATAACTAGAAACTCCAGTAACCAAAGTACATTTTTGTATAATGAGACATCTTTTAACAGTTCCAGGTCATAAGCATTAGCCCATTTTACACAGTACTTCTTTTACAGGAATATTTCTCTTTTATTCCAGAATAACACCTATGAAAACAGAATGATGGGATCATTTGGTCACACATTTATCGTCGCTCAGTAATGCTTCTGTAGGTACAAACAGAGCCGTGATAAAGATGAAATCATGATTCTGGAACACTATGCAAAAGGAACACCTCTTGTTCTGCAAACCAAGGTGTGATGTTTTGATGACCACGACCCCTGTGCCTGGGGGATTTAACGGTGATTGGTTAAAATTGCAACATCGAGCTGAATTCACTGGGATTGGCTGAATTTGCGTTGAAGTTGCAAATCGCAATGTAACAAAATCCTGGAGGGTTTGATTACTCCTTTGACTTGGCTGTGTGAGTTGGGTCAGTGATGGGGAAAAAAGCTGGGTTCACCATCTCACCTTTTTTCAGGGATCTCTGAGTAAAAGTGGCTATTGAAGAGTCAATGATGTTTTGATGTGAAAAACAGAGAACTGAGAAGAGCCTATTGAAGCAACATAATAGAAAAATGGCATGGCAACATGACAAATGCCATGGAGTAGATATGCTACTTAGTACTTATTTTCAGGACGTGTGCTGAAATGATAACTGGCTGATATTATTGTCAAAAATAAAAAAAATAATATACGTATATATATATATATATATATATATATATATATATATATATATATATATATATATATATATATATATATATATATATATATATATATATATATATATATTATATATATATATATACGTATATTATTTTTTTTATTTTTGACAATTATATATATATATATATTAAATGGATGGACATGCTGCCAAACTCCTTACTTGGTCCATCTTTATAATATACAACATGCATTAGATACCCCGGTCCTCTTAGATCTTACACATTGAAAATGTAATTATGTGCCTTACATCACAAATTAAACTTTTTGCTACTTATTTACTTAAGTTATAGCAAATGTTTTACATCACTGCTCAAATTCAAAGAGATCAATATTTCTATTTGATGGAACAGCTCTTTTTGTTTGCATTCCTTTCAATCCTACCATATCATTATTATAATTACTTGCTACTTTGAATGAAGTGACTTAACATGAATAAATGTCACCAAACATAATGTGAATTAAACATCAAGATTTTTTTTTGTTTTCTGTCATTTCAGATTTTCAATAACAGTGGTGATGAAAACACTACCTCCCATGTTCATACCCTACTTCAAAAACATCTACTAATGTGTATTTTAATATTCTTTTTATTATAGGACTTCATAGTAGCAGATATGGCATGCTGTGCTTTAAAATCTGCTTGCACTAAAGAGGTTGCTTTAGATTGGCAGCTTCCTTTAAGTACTGCTTGCAACTACAACATTGTGACAAACACGTTATGCCACAAAATCATCTATTTTTTTACCACGTCAAGCAGGTTTCTGGATATCTCTGCAAGCTGCTATTCTGACATAAACGGCTGCTCAGAATGGTCAGCAGTAGTAGTAGTATTAAGTATTAAAAAAAACATGTAATTTCTTCTTTGAGAATCAAACATCTCACCAAGAATGTTCTTGAAATGAACACATTACAAGCTATAATTGCCCTCCATTCAGTTTAGTTGATGCTCACACAAGTGTTTTTGGAGTGTTGTTGCAAAGTCAGTAAAGATGCGGATTCCATTTCAGAGAGAACATCTATGCATATAATATCACACCAAAGAGGCCAATTCTGTTTTGTTTTGAGCAGTCATAAGTGCAGCTCCCTGTTGCTACAGGGTGATACATTAAAAATAGAAGTGAAAAAGGAAATGTCACCTACAAGTTGAAGGTGAAATGTGTTACAACCTGCACAAACAGAGAAAATATGAATAAGCCTTCAAACCTGATCCATTAAAAGGCCACCTTATAGAAGAAAATGAAACCTCATGGTCAGTGGAAACACATTTCTATAGTCTCTCTTCATATAACTCCTGGTCTTTGAAAAGTCTATGTATGCCATGACAAGGTTGTAGGTATTTACAGTACCATCATGATCTTCATATTTCTCCTCACTAAGAACAGCCAATCCACAGCCTTGGTTCTACCTGAGTGGCTCCAAATGTAATTTCAATACATAATTGGATAGATACCCAGTGGTTGCTATCATCGTCTGGGTTTTAATCTCAATCATTCCATTTACCGTTGACATTGTTTTCAAAGACTCCCCCCTAAACACATTTGTGTTTTGTGCTTACGTTCTCCTTCCACTTGACATATCTGTGTTTGATTACGTCTCTGGAAGTGACGTTAAAGTGATGTTATTACATTGTGACGTTACCTTGGCACAAAAGGGCTTTTCCAAACACAAAGGGAGTTGATGTTTAGATAGCTTCAGTAACTTACCCATTGATCTCACATTGCATTTTGCCACCAACAGTGGCCTGAAGCTGTAGTCATAAATCATTTATTGGGTTATCACAGAAATCATTTACTCCTGTTTCTTTTCATAACATTCAAATCTGAGCACTTATAATACCCATACTAAGAGCCTTCATGCACCCCCTGAGGTACACTCTAATTTACTTGTGGTGCCATTGTTAAGCAGACACCTTGAAGATGGAAGACCTCCTGTACACAATATGGGATTTCAAAACGTGTCAAGTCGGGTGTAAATCTTAGTGGCGCCTCTGGTGAAACAGATATTAATTTGAAACTCTATGCTTGGTGAGCTGATGGTCTCTTTTTCACGTGTATTTCAAAATGAAATGAGTTCTCTGCAGGCTATGGAAGAGGTGAAGAAAAAAAAGGCACATCAGAGGCTAGATTGGGCTCGATGGTATAATCCTTAATGAATTCCATTCTTATTTATGACCTGACAGGGCACTGTAACTCACCCTTCAATACATACTGAATGGAATTACTATGGCTATACAGTAGCAATTGCATGTCAATTGCCTCTGAAACAAAAGGTTAGGAATGGCAATCAATCAAAAACCCTATCAGGAAGTTTCTAGGTCAGGGGAAAAAGAGAGACAGATCCAAAAAAAAAAAAAAAAAAATCTTCTGATCTATCTTTGTCATAAAAGTTTCTTTGCAGATGATGGACAGAACTGCAGGAAGTAAAGAGGAAGATGCTCCATTATGAACTATTTCAGATCGCTTTATTAAAATATACTTCATATTGGCTTCCAGAAGTTGATTGTTCATATCCAAGCAGAGGAGAATGCCATAAATCATACTATACTGTATGATGCATATTCTATGCATATATTATTCTTATTGTTTTTAGGGGTGTGCTTTTGCATTTTTATAACATTTTTACAAAGATAACCTTACAATTTAGATGGAAAAGACATTACATGACACAAAAAAGCTTACCTCCAGAGAGAGCTCTCAGTAACAGCCCCGAGATTAAAGTCATACAGCTTAGTCAAGATCAGGATTACCTAAAACATAAAATGAATAGACACCTTTAATTACATGACAATGTAAGTACTGCAAGTTTAAAATCTTCTCTGCAAGTACCTCACTAACATACATTAGCTGTCGACATCAAATGGTGTGGAATGAATACAACATGTCGGCCACACCTTTGTACTAATAGATATCAGCTATATATTATCACAATGACAAGTGATCCTCAGATTGTCAAAAGATGTCAGTGAGATGGAGGCAGGATCAGAAAAAAAATACATGAGTTGTCAAGAGTTGCCTGTATCTCATGTGGAATGATATCTACATGACAGTATATCTGAACATAATTGTTCAGTGAACAATGAAAGGGAAATGCAGAGAGTGTCTGCACAGCACCACCCTCTCTCTCTCTCTCTCTCTTTCCTTTTTTTTTAACATCTGTCTTGCTTTTTACCTTCAAACTAGTGAGGTGAATTAACTAAAAAACAAAACAAAACAAAAACATAACAGATGTCCACATCATCAAAGTTATGTTATGTTATGCCACTTATTTCACTTATTGGATGACATCCATTTTTTTTTTTTCTTCAGGTTTTTGTGTTCTCTGAGGATGGTTGGACAATGTGTTTCTAGGGGAAACAAAAATGTGGCCCATAAAAGGCTGGAAAGGCACAGAGGGCAGAGTGAAATGGTGTGCAAACACATTATTGTCACTCCAATGGCATTATAAATGACTTCCCATGGGGATGTTCATAACTCAGACTGGAAAGAAAGGGGGGTAATGTGGACACTTTAGGGCTGGGGATGAAGGGAAGGAGCGGGAATATTAGATAATAACAATCAGGGTGCAGAAACATGGCTTAATATAACAATTTTTTTTCATCCTGAAAGATAGGTCAAAAGCTCAATTACAGTGAGTTTAAACACATTAACCTTATGGGACCCATGGAACGAGTCATTAAACGGAAAAAAGCCACACAAGACTTGGAGGAACAAAGGCATGCCTCTAAGTCTGCTTTGAAAATGTTAAAAACCCAATTGACCCACAATTTAGCCATCAAACGGCCACTGTGCATGACTGGGACTATCTGCATTACAGGTTAATTAACCAATCACACAGTGAGATAAGCATTTGCATAACTAAATGCACCATGTCTGCAAGGTCCAACGCTAGAGTCTGAATCAATTTGGAGTACAGACTTAGTTAAATGGCTGTGATGTTAGGCCTAATTGCCTGCTTTGAAAAATAGATAGGAGGGAAAAACTCTGCCAAACTGTTGATCGTCAATTCTCCTTTGCTCACAACAATGACTCAGTGTCATGGGACATTATAAATACTATGAGGTAAATTAAATCCAGAATTGATTTGATCAATGTCAGACTAGAGCGGTTAACTCCTAACCAAAGGGATTGAAATATCCAGTGCTGCAAATTAATTGAGTGAACAACATTTGAATGTTCAGTTTTATGGGTTTCAATCACTTGCACAATTAGATACGAGGATTCAATTTAATCAAATGTTCGTGAATTTAGTTGAGGATGTAAAACAACCTCTAAAAATAGCCTGAGATGACAAAACGTGATAACCAAGAGCCTCTCAGTACCCGTGCAATAATTGTCATTAGAAGATGTGCCGTAACTGCCAGTGTGTTTGTGCCATCGGCTCATTAACAGAAGCTGACCCAATGAGTTGGGTCAGTGAAGGATCTACCTCAGGGACCAGCAGACTACTGAGGCAGATGACTATTTAGATGATTTGTCCCTAAGTGGATACATCAAGAGTACATCACTGAAGACGATGTGTTCCCACGTCTTCAACATTATTGATAAGCTGTGCATCTGTGGCTCCAGTCAATAGGGAGGAACTGCTACACATGCAAATGCTGAGGCCGATGGGGAGAGCACACGGCTTGCACACCAGATGTGTGACTTACACCGTGTGAGAAGAAATGAAGCTGCTGGAAGTATAAAGCAAAAAAAAAAAAAAAAAAAATCTCAGGGTTTTGTGGTGCAGCCTTGCATTTATGTAAATAATGGAAACAAACAAAAATGGGTCTAAGAAGTATTTTGAGCCTTCAAGGTAAATACAATTTTCCATGCATATCATTGCTCAGTTGCATACATGAAATTAAGTAAGGACCCTGGAAGGCCAAAAGCAGTGCATTTATTCATGTTTATGTTTTATTGATGTGAGCAAAGAGAGCTTTGCCCCGGGAAAGTCAACCAATCATTTTTCAGATTGGCTCTCACCCTCCAAGGACTTGGGTTTAGTCATCCTTATATCCTAACATGCTATTCTTGTTGATGCCCCTCTTTCTTTCTTCCTCTCTTTCTTTTTTTTCTTTTATTTCTTTCTGCATTCACTTTACTTCATAAGGACCCAGCACATATAAAATTATTAGAAAAAAAAAAACATTTAATGTATATCACAGTCAGCTGCTGTTTGGCTATGCAAAGATTTCGATGCTTACAGATGGCTGCATAGACAGCCTCCATGGCAACAAAGGTGATCCAAGCATAATGCCATTGTATCAACTCAACAAAAATATCTCATCCACGCCCAAGCCTACGCAGCCAATTTACACAAGTGTTCATGTAGTCTAACTCAGA
Source organism: Siphamia tubifer (assembly GCA_020466265.1). Lineage (NCBI taxonomy): Eukaryota > Metazoa > Chordata > Actinopteri > Kurtiformes > Apogonidae > Siphamia > Siphamia tubifer. Next base: position 32,647,750 of record CM035797.1, read on the forward strand.
CACAAAGGCCGTCGGACATATTTTCCAATTCCATATCAATCTTTTTTTTTTTTTTTTTTTTATTTTAAGAAGAAACTCTTGCATTTTTGAGTGCTTCAGTGGGACGTGAGAGGCATTTCAATACCATCATAGTGGGCTGAAGTTTTTCGACACAGCTCTTGATTTTGGAATGAATCATTTTCTGTGTCCAACCTCACATTATTCATATTCACTATTAATCAAATTGAATGGATGTTCCTAGTCCTTGTTGCCAATTTAGCTCTATGTAAAGCGTCATTAAGATCCTAACCATCAGATATTCTTTCTGCCTAATTGGGCAGTCTTGAGGAACAAAAAAACAAAACAAAACAAAAAAAGAACAGCCCCCACCCCCTTACAATAAACAGCACACCTCCAGATGTTTCTTCGGTCTTTTCTGTTCAGGAATTACATATCACGGGAACAGTCAGGAGAAATGTAAGAAAAAGCAGCCACTTTCATGTAGATCTGCCTGTGTTTTTGAACCTAACCGGAGGGGACAACTGATGGATCTAAATTAATTTCCATGGGACCCCCAAGTTGATAACAGTGAATGATGTCAGGGTTTTGAAATCACATGGCAAACAGCTCACATGTTCAGAAATGCTCCGACATGCAGCTTTATTTTATTTACCTTTAACATCCTGGGGAAAGTTCACCTCTAAAATCAGACACATTTCCATTTTCATGAATACACATAAGCTTTTATTTTATACTGTAAACAAATCACTCAGAGCATTATCTAAAATAATTTTCTGTGCTTTATTGTTGGAGGTTGTGCATTGGATTGTCCTTTTCACAATGGTCTTTTTTTTTTTTTTAATTTTAACTTAAGCTTATCATAATCTCTTGAGTAAAATATTCTCTCCATCACTGTCAGCTGGGTGGAGGTTAGTTTTCATGACCTGTGAGGTGTTTGCTTTAAATTCACCAAGTGATTGAATTAGAGATAATCCAAAAAGCCTTGAGTGCAGATGTTTATTCATTTATACTGGCCCTTGTACAAGGACAGATTCGTGTGTCAGTTTTTTTTTTTATCCATTTATGCATATTTTAGTACAGATATTTTTGTATAGGTGGATATTAAAATAAGAGAATCAAGCTGTGAGGATGACTGACATTACAGTTGTGGAGTTTCAACAGTTGGTTTGGCATTTGTTCTGTTAATTACTCTCTCAGTTAAGTGTTTAGATGTTTGTTACTGTATGGGACATGTCATAAAATGGTGAGCAATATTGTCTTGTGTGGTCTGCAACCACAATTTATTGTCATTCATTCATTAATTCATTTTCCCACTCACTTAATCCTCAGGAGGGATGCTGGAGTCTATCTTGGCTCCAAACCAGGGTGATATATACAGACAAACAACCATTAACTCTCACATTCACACCTACATCTAGAAATTTCGATTGACCAACTCAGTTATTAATGTGCATGTCATTGGATGGTGGGAGGATTTACCTGGAGAAAAGCCATGCAGATATAAGTGAAAGCAAAAACACCTCACAAAACCCAAATATTTTTCCTCATGTGAAGTGACAAAGTTAAGCACTGACATAACTGAACCCAAGAAGTCATGCAGTTTTCAGAGTCTGCTCTGTTTAAGCTCATATGCATATAGGTTTAGTTTCTATTGGTGTTTTTTGTCCAAATTGGATCCACACACAGGAACAAACAACACATGGTGCATTTCTTGAACCTGAAACATCCATTTCAATGGCAAAAAGAATGGACACCAACTATAAAAAGATATAATGTTTCATTCAACTTTCACTTTGTAAAGCAAGACACTTGTACTTCAGACAAAACTGTGAGCTTTGTTTAAAACCAGTAAGATTATTGGCTCCTAACATTATGAAAATACTTCCTTGGGAAACTTCTTTCTTAAATCTTCAAGTACTATCAGTTGATACTTCTGTTTGGCAGTATAATCACATAATACATATTTAGAAATATTGACATTGATCAGTGTGTCAAAAAAGTGGTCATATTTGTTACTCCATTAAAAAAATACATATTTGAGCATTGAAGAATAAATCTATTGTAAAGACACAATCACTAAAATATATGATATAATGGCTATGTTTTTAAAGCCAAAATGTTAATATTATAGCGGTAACTGATCAAAGTATTTTATGACTTAAGAAACTCACTTGATTAATTTAGTGGTTATCTATTAAATTCTGCAGCTGTGTATTCCCACTTAAGATCAAGGGTGACAAACAGGATTAACTTCATTTTCACATGTCAAAGTGTGTAGTGCTCCGAATTTCCTCAACATTTATTATCGCTTTGAAGAAGATGCAAAGGAAAACAGTCTGGAAGGTAACGCAGAGTGACAAACATAAAACACTGAGAAAGTAAAGTCTGCCAAATAATGCATCCACTGAGGTCTGTAATGGATCACTGGCTATTATCACACACCAAAAGCTGGCACATGGGTGTGAGGGGAAGTGGGGACTCCATTGTTCATCTCATGACACAGAATAACACTGGTCTGCTCATGCAGATGCAATCCTGAGCAAAACAAATATAAAGCTAAAAAAAAACAAAAAAAACCCCCACATTTAATTTGTTTTTGAGCTCATTACAATCTCAACTTCATTAAGAGAAGCAGAGAGAAGCCAAGGGCAAGAAGGAGTCAACTGATTAATTTGACAAATATGATTTTCTTTTAGTCAACTAGCCAATTAATGTCCCAGATCTGCTGCACAGAAAGTAGCTCAGGTATGGAGACAGAGCCAGTTTTCATTTTATTTGAAGGAAAAAGGTTGCCAGCAAAGTAAGAACAAGGACTATTTTAGTTTTGCATGGTCTCAGATAAGGGTTCATAAGAAATCAACACAAATATAATAGATTGATAAAAGCAGCTTATTTATTGAGACTAATGTGTCGCAGGGAATCCAGATCTGAAGACATTAATTCTTTTTTTTTTTTTTTTTTTTTTTAAAAACTCATGTGATTAATGATTAATATATTCATGCATCTATTACAAATTATCTGATGCAAACACCTGCGGAGAAAAGAAACACAGTATTGGTTGACAATTTGAATAAATGTCTCTAAGGCTCCACAGCGATGAGAGGAAAATGGAGAAGCACGGCAAGTGGGCGGAGGGATAAAAACACAACATCTTGATTGTGGTTCGAAGAGAACGTCTCTAAAGTATAGAGTTTTTGCAGAAACGACAAATGTCTTTTAAGAGAAAACGCTGCGGTCGAAGAATGGCCTTACTCTGTCCTCATCTTATCTGTGGACTAAATTGATTGTTTGTACTTTTGTGGGTGAAAACATACTCTGGGGATGGTGCTTTCATCAAGTAAACCCCAGTGAAACGTCCCTTGTGCATTAGTCTGTTTTCAGTATGTTTGCTTATCCTCTGGACTCCTGAGCTTTGGTCACATAGTGCTGATGCTTTAAGCTTGAGAGGGTACGGCAATCAATTCAGTCCATTATGGAGGTAAATTAATGAAATGGACTAAACGTAAAAAGGGCCTCACTTCAAATACAGCTCTATTGTGGGAAGATTTTGTGGGCATGTCGTGTCTCTCTGCTGCTAATAACAATACACCATATATTTTGTCTCCCATTTGACAGATAAAAAAGATCGTGATCAGTTTGTGTAAGTCGACTTTATTTATATACAGACAACATGATGAAAAAAAAAAAGTCTTTGTGTTTTGCTTAATGGACCAGGTACAGAGGTTTTCAAGGATTTTGTTGTTGTCTGTTGTCTTGTTTTTTTCACAATTTGGAGCTTTAATAACTAAACCTCTTCAAATATAAGCTCAGGTCAAAGCTTTGGTCAGTAATAATTCACATTTTACTTTAACCTAAATGTATTATTTAGCCAGCAATACAGTATCAGACTTAGATTTTTCTATTTTGGTCACATATGTTTTTCATTTCATATATTTTGCAGACACATTTCGTCTTTCACTTTTATACATGAACAGAAAAACTACATTTAGAATCAATTAGTGAGTCAATAGATAAATAAATGTCACACACTGATAATGAATTAAATTTACCACCAGCTGATTTTCAATGGCACCCATATCTGTTTCAATAAAATGTTGACACTTTATCCTTTTCCTTAAACCATGTTGTTTTATTACCAGTCATGATAAATCTATATTAAAATAGGAGGATTTAAACCTATCACTGTACCCCTACAGAAATGTATTGATTTTCATACAGTTCATTAACCTGCCCTCCTGAAGGAGAGGGAAAATGTATTGTTTGTTGTTCATGTTGTTTGTTCCTGTGGTTCTTTGTTGTTGTTGAATTCATATCACATTGGGTGTGAAGGTCAAAGTTAAATTTTTGAGGGGGAATTTTGTCCCATTCATAGTTTTTCTGTCGTTCATCCATCGTTCTTATAGACACATAAAAATGGACACATTTTTATATGTCTATAAGACTATAAGACTTCAAACTTGGCATATGTACAGAGGCAAATGATATACTGATATCAACACATGGAGACGTGATAACAGCAGCTGGTTTCATGCCAAAAATAATATACAATACATGTGAGGGGTGGGGTTTCTTCTGCCTGGGACCAGTTTATTTTAGCATTTATCTGTGAGTCAATGCATTTGTAATAGTTTACAATGGAAAAGAAACAAAGATTCATAAAACAAACACATAGGCAAAGATATTTTTTGGTATAATACAGATGTCTGTGCAAAGCGATTCATAGATTTTATATAACTATGAAACAAGACCAAAATATAAATTTATATTATGAATTGAGATGTCCTTTAATGAAGAGCTTCATAACAAAATAACAAAGGACACTGTGTTGAAATTTTAGGCTTGAAAACAGATGAAAAAATGTGAAAATATCAAACTTAGTGGAGAGTGGAATTAGCACTCTTTAAAAAAAAAAAGAAAAAAAAAAGTTAAATCTACTAATTAGATAGATTTTAATGATAATTGTTGATTAAAAAGTTACTTGGGTGAAAGGCTGCTTTAACACTATTTCCATTAATTTGATGAGCAATGACAGATGGTATCAGTTGGAGTGGAAATCAATTAAACAGCAGCTGTCTAGTGTAATTTTATATTAATTTATACATTATCAAATTATACAATATTCCAAAATGTGTTGTAAAATGACACTAACAGGCATATACAGATCCAGATTATAATATTAATATTATATTATTATATTCTCTCAGAAGAAGATCAGGTTTATGCATTGTAAGAAAGTTTTTACAACTTTAAAGCAAAAAAAATAACATGATGTTTTTACAGTGTGGACAATGAATCAAAATAAAAGAATTTGGGGCAAGATCTAATATTTTTCCACAACTGTATATAGTTTTCATTGAAAATGTGATGCTAAACAGTCATCAAATTCACATTTAGCACGTTCTGCACTGATAATATGTGTGCTCTGACTCCTGTTAGTCCTGGAAAACCACTGACCTTAACTCTGAGGAGAATCATTTCACATCCACAGCTGCCACACATCATCATTTCATCCCTATTTGTATCATAGTACCCTGACAGTTGCAGTCCCACCATGGAAGTGACATGTTTGTGCAGCTCCACACTTTTAGAAGTTCCTCAAGGGGCTTCAACATGAACTCTTCATCTACTTCAGTTGCTCTGGACCTTCAGTACTTTGCATAGAAGAAATGAGTTATGTGGACTATCAATAGATGGAAGGGGGCACCGTTTCTAGAAGGACACACTGCTGTTGATTTTTTTTAAATGTCATTTTTCAATCCTGTGAGCACCACAGGCAAAGTTCCATTTATCATCATTGTACTGGCCTGGCAGCAGAAATCTAAAGTGATGGATATCTCAAACTCTGGACAAATAAAACTAAATGCATCGCTAGATACCACCAAAGCTAACTCACATATACAGTATGGGTTGTAACTTCAACAAAGCTGCAAGAGCTCAATAGCCTGAATCATAACCACAGTTAAACACTTGTTAATTACATTTTCTGCTGAAGTGTCAATTTGTGACATGTTAAAATAGCTCTAATAAATCATCCATAGTTAACTTTTGAAGCTAGGACATGACCATGAGATATTAGCTAATAATAACCTAGTGAGGAGATGTGGGTCCTCCTACTGTTGTTTGTTTGACATGTAACAACAACACAATTACAAGTAAATAAGAAAGATGAAGGTCTAAATATAGACAATAAAGTACACGGTAGCCTTATACAGTAGATATGTGTTAATTATTATCACTCTCTATTTTCATGTATTTTTCCACAAATACATTATTATTTTTATTTATTATTATTGAGTATTGTTGTTGGTTCTGTATTTATTTTTGTGTATGGTTTTAATTTTTTGTTATATACATATATATATATATATATATATATATATATATATATATATATATATATATATATATATATATATATATATATATATATATATATATATATATAGGTATGTATCGCAAATACTTAACAAATCTAGTGTTCTTTTCTTTTGGAGGAAGGGGATTTTGTAAGAAAAATTGATACAGTAAGAAGGGATGGGATTATATAAGTGTTAACTCCCACCCACTCCTTTTGAACATGCTTGGTTGTTTTTTTGTTTTTTTTTTAATGTGTTTTTTTTTTCATTATTATTATTATTGGGGTTTTTTTATGTTCAAATAAATCGAATCATCATCATCATCATCATCATCATCATCATCATCATCATCATCATCATCATCATCATCATCATCATCATCATCATCATCATCATCATCACTGTTACTCTCAAGAAGGTGTAGGAAGGAAAGATAGTAAATCCAGCCCTTGAGCAAGGCACCGGCTTAAATATGGAGTGAGACAAACAAAGGATCATTTCACTTAACAGCAGAATTTCCCCTTTTCCAAAATAACACAGAGCATTAGTAAGGACTGTATTTTTGGTTAAGTTTATTTCAGATTGTGAAATTATAACATCCTTGGCAAAAGTAATTACATGAAACAAGCAAAAAAAAAAAAAACCCACAACAACTTAAGCAAAGATATTCAGATGGCCCTAAAACATGCTCAAGGTTGCAGACATATTACAAAAGTGAACTGTAAAATGTGGTCCTGCCTTGGCTGATAAGACGTCTTTCAGCTGCAGACACAGTTGCTCTGAGGCACTAATACCTGCCAAAGCCAACAGGAGGATCACAGCCTGACACAAATAATAGCATCAACACTCTAAACAGCTAACATATGTCCAACAATGAACACATTCACCCTAACAGCATCACCAAAGCTCACTGTTATTTATTTTATTTTTTTGCAAATAACATTTGTATATAATAAAAATATATGTCCAGTGACTGTTATGAACGTGATGCTGGGTCTATACGTTAAATAAAAGGAAAGTTCCAAAAAACAAACAAACTATTTATTAATATTATTTGCAAGTGATTAAAGCAATGTATCATAAATGCAAAAGTAAATTGTTCACCGTGGATTTTGTTTGCTTTCTGGCAAAATATTTACCAACTTTTATAACTGCTTGTTTTTTTATGATGGAATCATTAAACTTTTTTATGGTTACCTTTAGGCACTGACAGAACATGATATCTGGTTTATGCAGAAAAGTCTAGTCCAAATACAAAGAAAGGAACAATTCCTTAAGCTAAAATCAACCTGTTAATAAACAAAGTGTGTATTTTTTGTTTATTAAAACCTACTCCACTCTTGTAACACTGACAAATCTCAATTGAAATCTTGACAGATAATAATTTGTCACGTGATAAACTTTCCAGAGGGTCATACAGATTGAATTATTAAAAATACATTTTAAAAAAGACTATTAAAACATTTCAGTTCAGTTAATGTGTAATTACTGTACAATGTTTTACAGACAATATTGTCACTAGTACAGGTCACTATGGTAATGAGTTTCTTGCAGTCCATTTTTAGCAATGTGTTTGCAATAAAGTGTTCAGGTTTAGTCTATATTAACATGCGGATTGTGTGTAATGTGTTGTTTACTTGCTGCTGAAGAAGAACAATTGAAGGTCAGGTTTCTGAACTCTGACCTGTAGTGACTCAGTTTTAATTTAATTTGATTAATTTGAACCTTACTGAACATTACAAATACTTTACAGTTACAGTACGTTGATTGATTTTGATTTGAATTATTTATTTCGAACATGTGCAGAATGCAACAATAATCAATACAACAACAACAACAACAACAACAACAATAACAATAATAATAATAATAATAATAATAATAATAATAATAATAATAATAATAATAATAATAACAATAATAATAATAATAATAATAATAATAATAATAATAATAATAATAATAATAATAATAATAATAATAATAATAATAATAATAATAATACCATGTAGGTCAAAGTGTCAACGATGTAGGGCATTAATGGAAACACTGCACCCGTATGTATAAGAAAATATTCACACATTTTATCTAGGAATTAAGTTTCTAAGAGTTTAATCATTTTGTTGTGCAGTAGTGAGTCTCATACATAACATACGGTGGCTGGGAAGGCTCACAACAAAAACAAAAGCCACAACTGTAGTGACTGTTCTTTCTGACAGACCACCAGAAGAATGACCATAGTCGCTGTTGAGCAGTCCTTTCTTGTAAAATTTAAAAGGAACGTAGAAGTGAAAAGGTTGGAAAAGTAAGTCAAAGTATTAATATGTTTTTAACATTCTTATTCCACCCGTAAATGTCAGGTTTGTCACTGACTTTGTAGTACTTAACAGCAACTATTATAATTGGAAAATACAATCATTTCCTTTGGCTTTCTGTGTTATGTTGTGTTATGTTGTGTTATGTTATGTTATGTTATGTTATGTTATGTTATGTTATGTTATGTTGTGTTATGTTATGTTATGTTATGTTATGTTATGTTATGTTATGTTATGTTATGTTATGTTATGTTATGTTATGTTATGTTATGTTATGTTATGTTATGTTATGTTATGTTATGTTATGTTATGTTATGTTATGTTACGTTACGTTGTGTTACGCTGTGTTACGCTGTGTTACGCTGTGTTACGCTGTGTTACGCTGTGTTACGCTGTGTTATGTTGTGTTGTGTTATGTTGTGTTGTGTTATGTTGTGTTGTGTTATGTTGTGTTGTGTTGTGTTGTGTTGTGTTGTGTTGTGTTGTGTTGTGTTGTGTTGTGTTGTGTTGTGTTGTGTTGTGTTGTGTTGTGTTGTGTTGTGTTGTGTTGTGTTGTGTTGCGTTACGTTACGTTATGTTATGTTATGTTATGTTATGTTATGTTATGTTATGTTATGTTATGTTATGTTATGTTATGTTATGTTATGTTATGTTATGTTATGTTATGTCCACTTTAGTCCACTTTACTACAGTCTGTTATTAGAGTCTAGTCCACTTTACTACAGTCTGTTATTAGCAAGGCTTACAGTGGAAGGTAAACAGACATTTATCACTTTGCAAAGATACCATTTACACATCTCTGTCCAGAGTTTATCAAAGCATTTGAGAATGACTGTATATAGATAATATAGAATATCGACTTTATCAGATGGTATATAGATAATATAGAATATCGACTTTATCAGATGGTATATAGATAATATAGGATGTAGAATTGATCAGACTTTTCCCCTTTGAAAACAGGTTGAAAACTCTCTTGAATGTTACAAATAAAAGTCAAATTACATTCAACGTGTGCTTCTAATGTTTTTTCTTTTAATCTCACACTATAATAACATGTTCTGCGTACACAAAAAAGTGCCCCCCCCTTCCCCCCTGAGCACTTGCCCCCCCAAAATATCTGTGCACGCCACTGGTCAGTCCTGATACATGACACGCATATATGTGACTTACACATGTGTACAGAGGAATAAAATATTCAACTGTACCCAGAGTTAGACTAGCAGTTTTACTTCTTCTGGGTCTTTTAACCATCTGCCTTCTCCAGATTCCTAATAACGAAAACTCTTTGGTTTTCAGCGGGAGCACAGTTTTCCCTTAAAGGCTATTGGATGAAACCGTCAAGCAGCTGTAGCACCATTTTGTGTCATTTCACATTTGATGCTTTCACTGTTAAAATGATGTATGCTTGAATGGGTTTCTGTTATTGGCAGTTAACAGTTGCTCTATAATTCGTGTAGATCATGTGCAGTTTCTGTCAAGTCCAAACAACCAACTGTCTTATTTTAGACAAAGTCATTTTTAAAGGAATTGTTCCAGGCAACCCATTGAGTGAGTTTCCCATTTCCTAAATGTGCCATTTGTATTTGGAAGGTTCTCATCATCTCCATTGATTGCTCAGTGTGTGGTGCTTTAGTTTGGGTCTTTTGTGTCTCACTAGATGAGAAAAAGCCATTTCTTCTGCTACTAATACATTCCTGTCACTGTAAACTGCCAACTTAAACCATTATTTAGGCTGACTGCCACCTGAGCAACACCAGTCATCTTTAAACATGATAGTAGCTGCTGTGTTCCTTGAGGCAATACGCTTCTTCAAGGCCCAGTCAGGCTCAGTGTATAATGTCCTCATATCTGGGTACTCACATTACCTCATGTTCATACTATTAAAATTAAACTGAAAAAAAAAAAATCTGTCCTGACATTTAAGTAGAACTAGTAGAAACTGCACAAAGTGACATTGTTTGTTGTAACACTGCCTCCCTCGTAATTAGCAAAGAAGTTGTCTCCCTATTTGAATTTCAATTTTGTGATTTTCTCAATCAGAAAATGCATAAATTTGTTTTCATAACCTCATCACGATTATAATATGCGTCTGCCACTCTGCAACAGTTATTAAACTAATTAATCACATGCAAACCTGTCAAATATGATCCTGCCACCGCTTTGTCACTTTGATTAAAATTGAAAAGCAAAAGTGTGTGTATGTTGTTGGGAGACGAAAGACAGACAAAGAGAATAAGGACAGGTAAGATAAGTAGATGAAGAGGCAGAAAGTTAAAAAAAAACCCCAAAAAAAACCAAGTGTACTTGAATGCAACTGATGGGATTCTTTTATTTGGCGCCTAAAAGACAGTCTTGGAGGCAAAACTACGGTCTAAGTGCTGGGGAAGTGCTGAAAGCTCATGTTGATGTGATGCATTATCGTCCCTAAGCACAAATGATTCATGAAAAAAGGGCACACATGAATGTCATTTGAGGAGTAAAAACTGGGATTTCACTGAATTATTACTTCAGAGAGGGTTAAATTTATGTGAGCTGTGAAATAAAACTGAGACCAAAAAATAAAAAAAAAAATAAAAAAAAATTACTAAATAAAAAACACCCATGGAAGTACTGCATTTTCTGAGCAGATTTTTAAGAACTGCTTGTCCGTGTTCACCAACAAGCAGTCCAGCTCTAACACAGCATACGCAGTATTGCTGCAGTTTCTTTCAGCATCTTAGAATCACATCAGTAGACATGCACACCTAAAGACTGTAGACGGGTTGGATTAATGAACAGACGTATGGTGTTGACACGTTGAAGGACAGGCAGGTGGAGGACAAAAATGGCTGCTGAAGTGAAAGAAAAATCTGTTCTGTTTCAGCAATTATTGTGACTTAAAATCAAACCTATTTAGCCTTTAAAAACAACATTTTAATCATTTGATAATCGCAAATAGTTTAGACAATTAAATAATAATATTCACCAAACTCTGAAAAAGACTGATGTGAACGTTTGTTTTTACTGCTGAGGGCAGCATCATTATCTGGTTACAAAGTCAAAATCTGCACCACTGGAGGGAAACCATTTGTAGTAAAATGATAAATGTGACCCAGGATTGATCACATGTTGTTTGGATCAAAACTGCATAGAAACCAAAGGGGGTGGGGGGGGGAGGAGGAAAGGGATGATGAAAAGTGCTTGAATAAAAGATTTTTTTTTACAAGGTCACATATCAGTCAACATCCTATGACTTTGAAAGTATCAAGGAGATTTTTTACCCCAATTAATTACAGCAAAATGAAGCAAATGCAGCTCTTTGTGTACAGGATAAAAGAGCAGTGTGGAAGATCCAAAACAGCAGAAGACAATGAGACTCACACCTCTGATGCATCCACATTTTTTAATACACTTTTCAACATCCTGTAACACACACAGACTCTGGTCAAACGCTTCTGTGAATTGGGAGCCCATTCCATTTGATTTTATGGATCAAGGAGTTTCTATGCAACCAGCTCTGGCATGTTAAATGGAATAGCTGTCTATCTAATGAACCGCTTTTAAACACAGGTGTCCCCCAGGGCTGTGTCATTTCCTCTTTTTTTTATTGTCTATTTATACCAATGAGATTATGTGCAACAATAACTGCCTCATTCTGATTAAGTATGCGGACAATGCGGCCCAGGAGGCCTGTCTGATTCCCAATCAGATGCGCCAAAAAAAAAACAAAAAAAAGACAATGTTACAGAGAAGACAGATTGGTTTGACTCTCTCCACCTTAGAAGAAGCATGACAAATACCAAAAACATTGACTCCACAGCCAAGAAGAGCAGCTGGTATCATCTAATGTTCAAACCCTCCCACACTTATGACCTGGAGCAGTTACTTTAAAAAAAAAAAAATAAATAAAAAAAGCACAAGAAGAAGCTGGTCTGGGGATAACTAGACCTTTATCCCTGAGATGTGTGGACAATATTTTCACTAACAAACATCATAAAAAATTCTACAGCAGGAGTTCATGGGATGTAATATCAATAAAGACTCTCATTAGCAGCACTCAGATTCAAAACAGTGTCCTAGTTTGGTCAACCATCAGTGCAGAAATGGTCAATCACAACCTTAAAATCATTTGGCTGCAACTAAGTCCCTAATTTTCAAACAGTCAACTGGCTTAAATACTAAAAGTCTTTTGTCTTTGAGGGATAGGGGGGGGGGGGGTCTGCATCCCTTGAGTGAAAGATATGCTGTGTGTAGAGTTTAGAAAGATTACCAGTCTACTCATAACACAGCTTGAATATCTATATGAGTGGAAAAACTGAAATATTGATTATCCATACATGACATCCAAAGCCAAGTGCTATTTATTTGTATTTGTTGGATTTATTTTAAATTCTATATTTGCTTATGATGGTACAAATCATGAATCCACAGTTCCAGCCTTATCCACATTTTAAGGTACATTTAATCAGTAAAAAAATAAAAAAATTCTACCCAATCAATACTACATGTAGTTAAAAGACATGTTTTTTTTTTATCTGGTTTGTTTTATTCCCAAGGTTGAGTTCAATCATCGTTATCTGCCTTCACGTCTGAGTCTAGAAGACTATGACTCGAGGCTTTGATGCCTCAGACAATCACAGAAATCAAATAATAGCAGAGACTGATTTGTGGACTGATTTGTAGTTATATACAATACCATTCTTGATCGTATCTGAACTCTGAAGATCCCTGCCAGCATTTTCACCATCACCTTCTACATCTTTCTCATTCCATTCCCTATGGGATTTTACATCTTGCTCAGATCACATGCTGAGTCTTGAAGTGAATATTTGATAAAACTACCCTAAACCACAGGAATGAAGTAATTTTCCTTCAAATGTCCCTTTTAGATTGGATTTATTATCAGTCATTTACATCTAATACAGCCTGAGCTCTAACATCTAGCCATAAAATGCCATCAATTTAAACTCTGCAGTTTCAGTCGTACATTTGGGACCGCACAGGAGAGGGTTCAGACTATATAAATCTCCAATCTGTTGACTGGCGGGACATAGTGACAACCCCATCAGTGATGATCCACTGAACAGTGTCATCCAGCACAAAAGGCCATCTTTGAAAAAGACATCTTAAAATATAATTCACAACACATGCAATAAATTCACAGGTGAATTTCTGGTTTATTTATGGTAGACAGTATTCAGCAGCATGAAGTAAAGATTCTACCAATGATTCCACAAAGAAAATGGAAGGAAAAATTTGCTTGAGAGATACACTCATTAATTTAAAGAAAAAGAAATGAACACAAATACATGATCAGTCCCCCCCCCCCCCCCACCATGTTAGTGAAAGCATTCTTGTGGCCAGAAACTGAAGTGATCTGAATTATCTGAAGTAAATAAAAAGGAGAGCATCTCCTCTCTTGTGTCTGAGGCTGTTTGTATTTTACAGATCTTCGTATCTGATAAACATAGTTTTGCACGCTGCATATGTAAAGGTAGAGATAACATCATCATGCTTTTGTGTCTCATGGTAAAATTGTGCATAATCGCATCGTGCATGCGCAAACAGTGTGCTGTATGTGTATGTGTGGGTGGGGGTGCATTGGTAGATGCTGCAAAGTCTTATCATTATTTAAGTTGTAAACAACTAACCCATGAACCCAGAGACTTACTTTGAAGTGCACACCTTGGCACTGGGGGTCAGGTGTTAATGACAGATATATACTTCTTCTACCACTGTTGTTTCAGTGTCACATTAAGAGTCTGGATACAATCCTCTTTAAATATAGTGACTGCACTTAGATGATGGATGTTACTTGATTAATCCTTACATAATTGATGTGTTTTAATTGCTGCCACACCTTCTGGTGCTCACTGTCTCATAGCCTAAATGAACTGGCGCAATTAACTTTTAAAGTTGGAATATAGACTTAGTTGAAATGAATTAGCCTCCTTAAGATTTAATGAGGGAATCCTGCAGGTGCACTGTCATATCCATCAGGCGTTCACACACACACACACACACACACACACAGATTCCCACTGCGCATACAGACAGCATTACTCTATGGCCAAACAAAAAAAAATACAACAAAATAAAATAAAAATAAGAAATAAAAATTCTGAAAAAGAATAGAGACATTGTGCAGTGACATGATATGTCAGCTCCATGATAGATTCATATATATATATATATATGTGGAATGGAACATTTTTCAGTCTCTGCGCGCATTGAAACATGTGTGCGTAATATCACCCTATGAAAAATGTTGGCATATCCGACAAAAAAAAAATCACTTTGTCTCATGAATTGTACGTGGAATAGAGAGCATATTCATGGCATCTTTATTCTTTTATGAATAGTGTTTGTGCAAAACTGAAACTTACACTGCTGTTGTGTCCGGACCAATGCACCATCGCTTGGTTATGTGCAGAGTCTCCCGATAGAGCAAAAGTAGAAGTGTCCAGGTGCGGCTCACTTTGCCTGGGGTTAGACCCTCTGGCATCCTCTCCAGTGCGCCGGTGCTCGGCTCTGGAGCTGGAACTACCCTGGACAGCCTCCACAAACCTCTCTCTTGACTGCGCTTCTCCAGTTATACTCCTTTCCAAATTGTCCGCGCGCGCTGAAGCCACGCTCCGTGATTTTCTCAGTTTTTGTTGCGGATTTGGGTCCTCCAGTATTATATCTACATGTCGCAAATCTTTATACTTTTTACGTCTTATTTTAATAGCATTGGCATAGTTTGGAACAGGTTTGATGATGTCGGTCGGTGCGTCATTCAGTCCACTCACTGTGCCATTCCACATTTGCGTTCCGTTGTCTCCAAAATCAGGAAATTCTGTTTCACTAAAAACTTTTGTGCTGTTGTTGACTTTTACTGAGACTTTAATGCCCGTTGATTCTGAGAGATTTTCCAGAGGTAATACATCCAAACGATTAAACCTGTGGTTGGATTTAGAAGTAGTTATTTCCGCTTGTGCCACAAACTTGGAATGAAAAGGGTTCATCAATACGAAAACCAGAAGAGAAAAAGCGCAAAATGACCACAGTCCCAACATTGTGTCCTTCCAAATGGATAGTCTAACGGTGGAAAAACTGTTTTGCAGTTCAGTTCAACTTCTAAAATATTCAAGGTGTCATCTTTAAGAGAGCAAGAACCCATTCAGCAGATCCGCTCACGTCCAGGAATTTGTCAAAGTGAGAGACCAGTTGGGGAGGTGCTGCGCATCAGCCAAACGCACCGACGGAGAATGACTGTAGGTTAGAGCTCATTGTTCAAACGTCTGCTTGGAAAAAAAAAAAAAAACAGCTTTAAACCGAGGGATTCACTCGAAATTGTGATGGAATTTCTTCCCGATTTTTGTTTGCCACGTATGACAATATTAGTGTCTTTTATTCTAAACATCTGAAACTTACACAAACCTTTTGCCTTGATTGACTCGGTGGTGACAGCAAAAGTAATTTATTATTTGTTGAACAGTGTCGTGTTCAAGCTGTGACAACAATTCTCCCCCTGAAACGACAGAAAAGAACATCATTTGCTTGCATCCATCACCTGTCAGATGCGCGTGTGCGTGTGCGTGCGTCTCTGTGAATTTTTTTGCTGGACTTTCTGATACAGATCTAATAATGCTGTCGTTTTCATGTGCAGAAATGTCGTGCAGGAGACCAGGTTTTCTTCCAACATGTCTGGTAACACTGGTGACTTTTTTTTTTTTTTTTTTTTTAATCATGTCACACATACAATCAGCCCAAGGCCTTGTAGAACATAACAACCTTGGTAAATAAAAGAGGGTTTGAAGTCATACTATGGCATGTGTGCTGTTATTTTAATGACTTCTGATACCACACAGGGAACTAGCCCACCACCAGCTATGTTTTAATCTCAGCATTTTCACACTGTTCATTCATTTTTACAGTGTGCATTTGAAAAATCGAGCCTTTTTCCAAATCAATATGCTATTTGAAAGGTATTAGTTTCAATTAGTGGAGCCAAATGAATCCTGAAAAGCAATTCCTATTTCCTGCTGACAGAGCTCTCTGTCAGTTGTTACAGAAATTGTATGTCAGTCTTGTTTAAAAAAATATTATTTTTGTGGACTGGGCAAGGTGATTATGATGTGTGGTGATAAGAAACTAAATACAATAACTGCAAAATTTGCATCAAAAGTCAAACAACTGCCCAAGGGGGAACTACAAAAACATCTTTTTCAAGGACAAGAAGTTTATTATTGTTTTTTTGTGTGTGTTTTTTTTTTCTTTATAACACAAGTCAGAAAATTGTACTCAATATTTTCTTGTGAAATGTAACTAGCATACTCCAAACCAAAATATATAAGTATATTCAACGTCAGAACAATCCAGGCCCTGCAGACACTCAGGACTACTTTCCACACTTTCCGAATATGTCAAACAGCTCTGGCATTTAGTTATGAGCAAATCTGTAAAAGTGAAGGAAAGAATATTACTTTGCTGCCAACGGTGCCATCTTCCTCTTACTCCTCATTTGATAGCGGACACTATAACCGATTTTCAGGAGATGAAATGAAATGAATACGCATTTAGGACTTGGAGTTGTTACTGTAGCTTGGATGTAGTGCCAACTGGAGAATCATATATCTGTTGAGTTGTAAAATATTGGGTAAATTGGAACTCCAAATGTTGACTGTCTTTGAAGGTTGGAAACATAAAGCAATTCACCAACCGCTTGGATATCATTACTAGGATGGTCACTGGCTGATGTTGCATATATCTGAATGAAAACAGATGTTGACTTGCTGGCAATTCCTCCTTAGAGATTGTACTTTTTGGTCATTGTTTTCTGGAATGGCTGTACACACAAATTGAGATTCATACAAGTGAAGGCTCAGGGCAGCAGGTGCTACAGTTGCGACTTTTGCCGCACAACCAGACAGCTCTCTCTCTCTCTACAGGCCATTCCCACAAGAACGCCTCTGCAATGAGGGGGTAATTGGACTGATCACACTCTGTTTACCCATTATGCTGCTAAAATGAAGTGGGTAGCTCCCAAACACACTCTGACAGGCCACGGAGAAAGCAAGAGCCTCCTCCATCAATGACACATCTTTTAATCTGTGCTAACCTTGGGCTGGGAGACCATGCTGCACCCTCTGTGCTTGTGCTTTTGTGCCACTATACTGTAGGTATGGATGTCAACTTGGGTGAGACACAGACAACAAGACAGAAGGAGAAAGACATGTCTATTTAATGTGGGACAATATATCAGAAAGAGATTTTTGGATGGCTGTAAGCAAGAGACTTAATGTGTCTGTGTGTGTGTGTTGGCCTGGGTATGTGTCCCACATTTTGTATTAGTTTAAATTATGACAAGGAATATTGCATATCTTCCTGGGTGGAGAACATCTCAGATTCTGCATAAATCTGAGCCCCAGTGAAAGAGAATAAGAGAAAACGAGAGATGAAAGAACAAGACAGAAAACTGTATACATCGGTGTAGCTCATTCAATTTGATGTGCTCTCGTCCCTCGTGTGGATCATTAGCAAGATTATCAGATGTAATCATCTCATTCTGGTGGCATATAGCTCAGACGGTCTCCGCAAACAGCGTCATATACTCTTGGCTGCTTCTACTGAAGACAGGGAGCAAACTCTAAAGCTTTCAGGACAAAATCCCATTTGTGCATCCGCTGTCTGCATCCCAAGCTTGTTAGTTCCAACACTTCAGTGATCCCGGCGGAGAGGACGCACAGGCAGTAGCAGGAACTATAATGGCCATCACCCAGACAGCTCACACTCACATGCAGGAGATGAACAGCAAGGTGCACTCCCCACTCAGCTATACCCATGCCATTAAAAAGAAAAACTTTCTTTTATTGCAGATGGCAAAACACTTATTTTGTACCTCCTTCGTCGTCTAGATGAAAGAGACGGCATTTTAAAATCACAGTGGGAGGAGTAGTTTAGGACAGTTTGCTATTGCAATAAACTGGTCTTGTCACACAAAATACAACTGTCCTCATTGGTGAATCACTGTGTTACCATTATCTCTTTGAAGTCTTTGTTCTCTAGTATTTCCTGTACTTGGATGAACAGAGGAATACTGCTGTCAACACATCAATAAAATGTACTTGATTTCCCACAGCTGTATTTGTTCCCATGGTGTGCTGCATCATTCACTCTCCGTGCACATATTCATTAATACTCCTTAGACTTGAAATGATCACTCCTTAAATACCAGCTGTTTTTTTTTTCTCACGTTTGTGTCATAAGTTACAAGGAGGCTAACAAAGCAAACAAATGAAACACATTCTCCATACATATATATATATATATATATATATATATATATATATATATATATATATATATATATATATATATATATATATATATATATATATATATATATATATATATATATATATATATATATACTTTATTTTGAAGAAAAACAAATATGTTCTGATGTCTTCCTCCCACGGTGCATCAGAAAGATCTTTGTTTTTTTTACAAGTGCATCAGGTCAAATTTCAATCCATGAGTGTGAATAAAACCTACGAACCACCTGACTACTTGTGAACCCTGCCTTGTTAGATTTTCTCTGTCACTTATTGCATCTCCTCTCTTAGCTATGAACTTTGTGAGTGCAGTTGTATATTCCAACTATTATCAATATATACACTATGTCCAAAATTATAAAATATATTTGTCGTTTATTGAATCATATTTCTATACAAAGATACAGTTTTACATAATATAATCGTGGTGCATTTTCAGCTGGATAGTATGTACAGTATTTCTTTACAGTAGCTGAGTTTGCATGTTCTTTTAGTACTACTTCCTAATGCCAGTTGGGTGAAATGTAGGCTTCAAATTGGCATATGTGTGACGTGTGTGACTGTCAGCCATGTGAAGGACTGGCAACTTTCACAGGCTGTTTCGTCTTGAGCCAAATCTATCCTGGAAAGGCAACAGTACTCACAATTCCTGAATAAAGTTAATAAGAGGTAAAATAATAAAATAATATCAATAATAATAATAATGAATGGATTACTTCCACTAGTAAACTACTTCTGAGAGAAAATGTGTCTTTTAACTGTTATATCTCCAAATATCTATTTTGTGTGTGTGTGTGTGTGTGTGTGATTGTGCAACTACACAACACAACTATTACAAATAGCACCACAATTATTATGCCAGCATGTTCAGCCATCAAGAGTATGTTTGTTTATTGCCACCGGAGAGTGAAAACCATCTGTTATCAGACAGGAATTATTTGACCCACTTTGAAAATACCAAATCTGCCTCTTAAAGGAAGGATCCAGTAATTTGATGCACTGGGGCAGCTTGACTTGCACAGAAGAACATCACTGATAATATTCAAGTTTCCTATTATTATTATAGACTGCAGGGCAACAGGGTAACAATTTTTCCTCTCCACTGGAGATATACAAGATTGGCATTTACAAACACACATGCAATGGATGCACTTATGTAACATATTTTATTTCTCTCCTGTTGGAAAAAGATGCAAAATGGACTCATCTGCAGTTCATATCTGTAGGAATACAACACCCTGCATTTTACTGCACAGTGGGGATTTACCTATTGTCTTTTATATAGACATTGGACAGAAGGAAACCATAGAGGAAGAAACATTGTGTTAAGAGATTTTAAACACACGGTGTGAGAAAATGAAGTCATATAATAATACTAATAATAATAATAATTTAGTTAGTTTATTTTCAGTTACAAAATTACAGCACCTTAATTTCATTCTGTGCAGTCAGTTTTATATATATATATATATATATATATATATATATATATATATATATATATATATATATATATATATATATATATATATATATATATATATATATACCTATATAATTTTTTTTAGAAACTTAAATTTTTTTACTTTTAATTTCTCCCTGTTGACTCTCCGAAGACTTTAATGCCTGCTTCATAGGTCAGAAATCCATCAATTTTAAAACCCAAATATTAATATTCTGAAGTATATTCCAGAGTTATTGGACCAAAAGTCACATTTTGTTCACTTCTTGTAATAACTTGATTTCTAAAATGGATGACCTGTGTTTAACCCAGATTTATTACACCAAGTGTCTAACAAATTATATATATATATATTCATTTATTCCTGTGTAATGCACACAAGGTGCCAGCCCACATGGGTTTATAAGACACTACAAAACACAAAACATGAAAACAAAGGCAAAATACCAACATAGAACACCAAGAATACAAATAATCTTAAACAAAAAACAACCCTCCTGATGTTTTCTCCAGGCTTTCTAAACAAAAGCAGTCAATTTAAACACATTAAAATCAAACAACCATTCCAACCCTTCATCATCAGAGCACCAAAACATATCTGAACTAGAAAAGAACAGACCTACGCCAAGGTAGACACATACATCGTAAAGCTGTAAATAAGTAAATATCCAAGATCTTGGCAAACTTTTATTTTTTTTTTTACTTTTACTTTTAATTTCTCCCTGTTGACTCTGTTAAGACTTTAATGCCTGTTTCATAGGTCAGTAATTCATCAAGTATAAAACCCAAATATTTATATTCTGAAGTATTTTCCAGAGTTATTGGACCAAAAGTCACATTTTGTTCACTTCTTGGAATAACTTGAATTCTAAAATGGATGACCTGTGTTTAACCCAGATTAATTGAAAGCCTCCATTTATTACACTCAGTCTCTCACAAATTTAACATGCTTTGCAAATCTTCCTCAGATTCTGCCAATAAAACAATATCGTCAGCATACAATGAAATACAACAAAAAAAAGTCTGATTATCCAAATGAATACCTAGATTGGACTCTTTTATAACACGTTCCAGATCATTAATATAAACTTAAAACAGAGTGGGAGACAGAACATCACCTTGCTTTACACCATAGCAGAAATCCCAAGTTCCAAAAACTCATTTCAGGGAGATACTTATCGACCCTTTCAACCCCCCCACCCCCTTTCCGAACTATTGAACGAAAACGTGTAATTCATGAGTAAAACATTTGTAGAAAATCAATGAAGTGATATAAATTAAATATACGAGGTATGTTTTGTGTGCCCAGACCAGGGCTATAAATTAAAGGCCTATTGGAGTCCAGGGGTCACATGACCCACACACTATTGAACAAAAACTTGTAATTTGAGTAAGCATTTACTAGAAAATTAATACTTAATTATCCATTTATTTATGTATTGATTCATTCATTTGTATATTTATTTATACATTTGAGATGAATATACAATTGATTGAATGGAGAAAAGTTTTTTGTTTTTAGTCTTGCCGGTCAATGTATTTTGTGACGTTCCCTAAACTCCCCGACAACAAGGAAGTCTGTGTCCACCCCTGAAGCCTCTCCAGTAGGGTAAGGCTGAGCGGACAGGTGCACATCTGTCAAATATCAGACTTAAGCAGCTCACTGGGCATTGGTTCAATCAGAGAGTTGGTGGAGAGGTGCCTTTACCATAAAATCTGTAATAAAAGTGCATATAAAATGTTGGAGTGGCTGGTGTGACGACAGGTTCCATTAGCTGACAACCCCCCCCCCCCCCCCACCCCCCCCCCCCCCACCCCCTCCTCTCACTCTCTCTCGTGCCTTAGTAATCTAAGCATGATGCATAAAGTATTGTCTTGCCTACACGCTCTCACTTGCAGTGTTAAAAAAAAAAAAATCCCTTTCATAGTCCAAAATCGGCAATATTTTATCTGACTCACAGGCATCAATGAGCCACTATCCATATCAGGGAGACTCCCAGAACTACGGGGAAACTTGGGATGTCTGCCATAGTGAGCACTGAACCAGTCATTCTACATGTTATTTACTTTTATGCATGATACAGGAGAACTATATACTGGTTTTAAAACATTATAAAATCTCCCATCCACACCAGCTTTTAAAAGTTTCAAAGCAAGTAAATCTCTTTGGATCCAATGCAATCCAAAACATGCAAAAGTAGATTTATACTCAGAAATTCTTATTGTGACGATAGATGTAATAGAGTGAATATGATCAAATACAGGCTCGATTTTTTTTCTAAACCCATTTTGCTCATCTACCAAGTAGTGTACCGCCTCTACAGTAAATGCTACGATAACCTAACATTCAAAACACTAGAATAGACCTTATAAACCGTACTAAGAATGCTCTGCTTCCTCTGTAATTGAAAGGTATTCTTGGATCATTATATATATATATATATATATATATATATATATATATATATATATATATATATATATATATACATCTGTCTCGTAATAATGCTCTGATTATACAAACATATTTTAACATATACCTCATGTAAGTATGGATCTTCAGCTCAGACTGACCAGCTGATCTGGTCTCACTCTCGGTTGATCAGTGACAGTTTGGTTGTCGTGAACAGGTGCTGGAGACACATTACAAAATCGTAATATCTGACAATGTTTGCCATTTTACACATTTTCATCAGTCTACTCAACAATTATTAGTATTTTGATTTCCTTTGAAGAGTCATTCAGACCCAGGTGTGTAGAGGAGGAACTTTCTCTCTCTTGTCTTTGTCACTTTTCTCATGTCGTCGTCTCTTTGACAAACACTGAAAATGAGCTCCAGAAAGTTTATTATTGAAGAGGTTTTATTACTGATGTTGAACTGGGAAAGTGATGCAGAGGAAGAGATTTAGAGACAGAGGAGAATGTTATTGATGATCCAGATTATCAATGTTCCTATGATGACGATGAATCACAGAAGTGTTTGTGAAGATAAAAGTTTGATGAAGTAGTTCTTAAATTTAGTTTTGGAATTTAAAAATGTATTGTATGTATTGTTTCTAAATGTTTATATAATCTAAAATAAAGTTGTTATTGTGTTTAACCTGGGGTTTTTTTTGTGCCTGTTTTGAGTGAATTTAAAGGGAACGGGTCAAAATGATCCATAATCAATGTAATTTTTTTCAACATAATACAAGGGTTAAAACATATTCTGAAGTGACACCAAGTAGACAGAAAATACAGTACCTCACAAAAGTCAGTCCACCTCTCATATTTGTGAAAATATTTAATTATAGCTTTCCATGAGGTAACACTGAAGAAATAACACTTTGAGCCAATCTACAGTAGTCAGTGTACAGCTGGTGTAAGAATGTAAACATACAGCCATTAACTCATTCACTGCCAGGTGAATGAGAAGATAATATTGACTCAGAATATAGTCAATATTATATAGTATTGTATATATTATATTATATTATATTATATTATATTATATTATATTATATTATATTATATTATATTATATTATATTATATTATATTATATTATATTATATTATATTATATTATAAAAGACTAAGACTACATAAATATGGCACCCATCAAAATAAAGTGTAGACTGTTCATTTGGGTTTGAATTGATGCCAAAACACATCAATGGCAGTGAATGAGTTGATGTCAAAACCAATGGCAACAAAAGTGAGTCTTCCTCCACTTCTGTATGATGACATCATGGAGCTGGTGGATGTTGGAGACCTCCACTTTCCATTTGAGGATAGGTACCCCACAGATGCCCAATAGGGTTTAGGTCTGGAAACATGCTTGGCCACTGCATCACCTTTACCCTCAGCTTCAGTGGTGGTGTTCAAGGTGTGATTGGGGTCGGTATCATGTTGAATTACTGCTCTGTGGTCCAGTTTCTGAAGGGAGGGGCTGATGCTCTGCTTCAGTCTGTCACAGTATGTGTTGGCATTCATGGTTCCCTCAGTGAATTCTAGCTCCCCAAAGCTGCCAGAACTCATGCAGCCCCAGACCTGGACAACCCTAACACAATGCTGGACTGTGGACAAGACATACTTGTCTTTTTACTCCTACCTGGTTGAAGCTACACACACTTGACACCATCTGACCCAAATACGTTTATTTTGGTCTCATCAGACCACAGGATACGGTTCCGGTAATCCATATCCTTAGTCTGTTTGTCTTTGGCAAACTGGTTAGCTTCCTTGTGTGACATCTTTGGTTCAGATGGTATTTGCAGAAATGTGAGGGGGTGGGAGGATACCGACTTTTGTGTGATACTGTATATACCATCACACAGTTCCAGTCATGTCTCTACCAAAACATGGCGTGAAGAGAAAGGTTGGCCATGAGTGCAGGTAATTTCAAGAAAAGTAGGAGACTGGGGCACCTCTAGATGTCTCATATGTACGGAGATTACGATGTATAAGGAATACGACGTCTGCCATCATTATTCAACTAGACATGCTGAGGTGTGTATAAAATACCAGGGAGATGAGAGAAAGAACCGGGTCGCCAGTCTTGAAAAATGTTCATTGAGGTAACAAGATTTATTCAAGGAAAGAGAATGAAGGAGCAGTCAAAGCTGTGTGGTGAGTGAAATGACTGCTACGACCGAAATCCAATCAAAGAAGGTGAATTTATCAAAAAGTGCCTGTTACTAGCTGAGTAAAGAAACGCTTTTTTGGTAGAATACTTCACACAGTCCAGACTTACTCAGACTCTATCTCAAGTGGCCCCCAGGTAAGTAGAGTTTGTGACTCCTGATTTCAGGGGATATGATACCATTAAGGAGATCAAAGTAAAATTAAAACTGGAAGCAGTCTCAAAGGCCTTTGCCATCCCTCGCCACCGCCTCCCTTGGCGACCGCCTCCCCACACGACGTCCGAGTCAAATTTCAGCCAAATCGGTGTTCGTATGCCCGATCTACGGCCATTTCGGTAAAGGTGATTTTGTAGGGGGCACTATCGAGCAAAATCGCAATTTCTATTGATAAACTGGTGTAGGACCGAGAGATAGACGTCGGAGTCAAATTTCAGCCAAATCCATGTTCGTATGTCCGATCTATTGCCATTTTAATAACAGTGTTTTTGGCAAATCTGTAGGGGGCTCTATAGTGTGAAATAATCATTTCATTTGAGAAACAGGTGAAACCCATTATGCGCCATGGCCGGGTTCACAGAGGAACCACGGGCCAGCCATTGGTCCCTCTCCCACCAAGCTGCAACTCACACAAGGTTTGAACCCACATCCCCAGTCATTGATCAAGCATTCTACCAGCCTGTGCCACCAAGGCTGGTGACTGAGGAATTAATTTTAAACACTTTAAATCTACTGTTTGGGTTTGTGCCTTCAAAACAGTGTGACACAAAGAGGACATGAACCCACATTCTTCTGTTTCCTACCAAGCGCTCTACCAGCATGCGCCACAAAAGCTGGTGACTGAGCTGTTTATTTTAAAAACTTTTAGTCTACTCTTTGGGTTGTGCCCTTCAAAAAACTTGATGCCCCACTTGTCTAGATCGTATTCACCGATTTTGAGCTCATTGGGCCGAATGGGCCGAAAGTTTCTTAAAATACAAAGACATAGAAAATCCATGACTCCACATGTTTGAAATTTCAAGATGGCGGACTTCCTGTTATTTTATGGGCATGGCCATCGTAAAGTTTTTTGTTTTTCATATGATGAACATGTGTACTGATTTTCATAGTTCTAATTTTACTACGGTGTGATCTGGCCTAATACAATATATTTTCACTTTTCTAGGGGGCGCTGTAGACACATTTATTTAATGACTTTTATGAAACCTATAAATACTCACAATTTTTCACACTTTTGAAGTGTGTGCAAAATCTGGTGAGTTTTTGTGCATGTTAAGGGGCTCGAATTTGAGCTCAAATGGCTGACGTCATTGCGTTCACAGCAGACTCAATGGGATCTGTGCTGGACGTGGTTCACAGCGAGGGCTTAATTAAGTCAAATTTGGTTGGTTGAAATTTAAAATGAGTAGCCTAGATTCTCACATTACAGAGTCTGTCATCATGAATACACACTTCAAACACTCAACTACATTTACTGTGTTGTCATCATAGCTTGTAAAATGTTGGCTAATAATGTGTTTAATAGGAAGGAAAAGAACTCAGGTTCATTTATATGTTAACTCCACCATATCAGCCCCCACTCCCCACACACTCTACTATAATGCAAAATCTAAATAAAATAGCATTCTACAGTATTTGTGTATATTTTATTTATGCAGTGTATACAATTTAACAATGAGATAAATCATAAAACACTAAACAGTATGTTATATATTTGGACTACCACAAAATTTTCACACTGTTATATTGCAGCCATTTGATAAAAATCATTTAAGTTATTTTTTTTGACACACATTACCCCATTTTGATAGAAAAAAAACAAACAATTGTGGACATTTTTGCAGATATTTCTAAAAAGAAAAACTGAAACGTCACATGGTCATAAGTATTCAAACCCTTTGCTCAGTATGGAGTAGAAACACCCTTTTGATTTAATATACCCATGAGGCTTCTTACAAATGATGTAACACATTTTTTCACCTATGGATTTAGGGATCGTCTGCCAGTCCTCCTTCCTGATCCTCTCCAGTTCTTTTAGGTTGATGGTGAACATTGGTGAACAGCCATTTTCTGTCCAGAAGTGCTCAGTTGGGTCAAAGTGGCTGGGTCATTCAACAACACTCTTATTATTTCAGCTGTATGCTTAGTTAGGGTCATTGTCTTGTTGGACGGTGAACCTTCAACCCAGTCTGAGGTCCAGAGCACTTGGTCCAGGATTGGTTCACATTCATCGTTCTGTCTTTCATGCGTTTCCTGCCCAACTCTGTACTTGCACTAATGACAGACTTCCTTGAGCCATAACCCACCCATGAATATCAGAAACCAACCGATTGATGGAGGGCTGCAGTGATGATTGACTTTCTACAACTTTCTTCCATCTTCCCACTGCATCCCTGACAGTGACCTTTGGATTCTTCTTTACATCTCTCACCAATCCCCGCCCCCACACACACACATTGCTGAGTTTGACTGAATAGCTCTAGTAACAATTCCGGTCATCCCGAACATCTTCCTTCTAAGGATAATGGAGACCACTGTGCTCTTAGAACTTTAAGTGCAACAGAAGCCTTTTGTAACCTTTGCCAGAGCTATACTTTGCCACATGTCTGTCTCTGAGCACTTCAGACACTTCCTTCGACCTCTCTTGATTCTCATTTGTTCACAGTGTGAGCGGTAAGGTTTAATATAGACAGGTGTGTGCCTTTTTCTAATCAAGTCCAATCAATTTAATTAAACACAGCTGGACTCCAATGCAGTATCACAGCAAAGGGTGTGAAAATGTGTTGCCATGTGGTATTTAATTTTTTCTTTTTCAATGAATCAGCAAAAATATCAATAATTCTGTTTTTTTTATGTCAAAGTGAGATGCTGTGTGTCCATTAATGAGGAAAAATACTTTAAAAGATTTTTTTTAAAAATGGCTGCAATATAACAGTAAAATATTTAAGTGGATCTGAATACTTTCCATACCCACTGTACAAACAACAGTTAGTTTACTGCCAGTTTATCCATGACAATAGAGCTTGAAACCACAGAATGAATCAAATGAAATGAAAGAACTAGGTAATATGCAGTAACAATAACTGCCTCATGTCCAATAATCTGCCTACAACAACTGGGGATGAACAACAAGAGAACTTTCAGGTCATTTTTCTCAGTTTTGTGTCTGTGCAGTTACTGGCTTTTTACGTTGTAGGACAATATCCTGATATGAATGTATCTAGAAATGTTGATGTTATTGATGAACAAAGGCAACATTTCCTTCCAGTGACTGTTGTATATATAAAACATGAATATCTTTTCGTACGATCAACCTTATTTGCTGTTTTTCTGTTATAAAATGTCATTGCATGACCTATACTGTAATGATATAGTTCCTTGTAAATATGCTGTACAGAATGTCAGACTATATTGTTGTCTTAAATATGCACGTACTGCTTTAAAATCACAGTGTTATTGATATTCAAGTTAGTTCTAGTAGGATCAGATGGCAGACAACAACAGGAATAGATTAGATCAGAGAAATGATAAAACCCGAATGACACCAAGTTCATCCAAATCCCTTTTCTCCCTGTTAGAATTAGTATGATGTTGGGGCAGATTTATAGCAATATAACACGGCAAATTAAAAGGAACCAGTACGTGTCGTGAATGATAACTGATTAAAAAAAAATAAATAAAAAAATAGGGGGGGGGGGGGGGGCATCTCTGCCATCTCCCAGCCTCAACATCATAAACAAGTAATGGTTGTATCAGTTTACTGTCGTGTTATATTTTATGCTGACAGGAGAGAAGCCAAAGGAAAGAAATGTCTTCCCCATTATGGATTTTGTCCCACATTTACACATACACTGTGTGCACACTCGGACCTTCAGCGGGTTTCCTTTAGGCTTTCCTCTCAGACCGAAAAAGGAAAGTCAATACTGCTTAAAACCCTCGGCAACTTTTCTGAGATTTTTTAAATGAGCACTTTAGGAGTCGGCCAGAGGTGATGTGTTCACTGTGCTCCCTCACTCTCTGGCTGTATTGGCAGGCAATTGCTTACTACCAACAGCCGTTTTCCTCCCACAGCCAAACACACATACACACACCAACTCTTTTTTTTTTTCTTTTTTTTTTTGTCTCCTGCTCTTTCTTGGTCTTTCTGTCTCCCTTTCAAGTACATTCCCACCCCCCTTTCACCCCCCCCACACCCCCCCACACCCCCCACCCTCTCTGTGTCTATGTGTCTGCACTTGCACTTCCTCACTTCTTTCCCATCTCGGCTCTTTTGAAGTCAGACAGCTCAAAATCCAACATGTTTTTTTTTTTTTTTTTTTTTTTTGGACAGCCATGGGGAAATGGCTCAGAAAGAGGGGCTCAAGTTCGATTACAGCTGTTAATCAAAAATCTACACTGTCCAACATGGCGTGATGTGAGAAATGATTTTGGTTTCAATCTGTCAAAGATACAATATGTTTCATGCACGGGCAGATATGAAGATATATGGTGGATGTACATAGTGGTAAGAATTTAAAGAAGAAAAAAAGGACAGTTACTGGGACTATACAAGATATACAGTCTAAAAAAATAAAAAATAAATATATATGCAAGAGGGGACAAATGAAACTGGGAACATAAATACCCATGCTCAAGCTAGTGTATCTTCACTGGCTCAGTGCAACTCACTGCTTCACAGATATACGGTAATATGATTCAGCAAAACCCTGGATTATGTTCAATAGGACGGTTTCGCAGTGTTCACTCCCAGCATTTCATTTTTAAAGCTGCTCTAGGTTTATATGTAAGTACAGTATCCCCAATAAGTTCCTAAATCCTAAAGACTTTTTTTTGTTTCTTGTTAAAGTAGAAAAAAAATTGAGGATTATGCTCCTATGATCAGGCAATATTAAATTAATGTTTTATTGGTTTACACTTTATTAATAGTAAATGAACAGTATTTAAACTGTGTATATTATTATACACAGTTGAGGTATATTGTAGATTGTATTTTGCAAAGGTTTTTTGCTCTGAAACTTCTGTACCTTGAACTGAAGGCTTAAAATGATATTTGACTGTCAACACACATTTACACAAGTCCCATCCCTCCACACATCCAACCGTCACTGTCACACTTAATGATTCCTTGGCATTTGAGGAACTAGTATAGATTCTCAAGTATTGCACCTTTATTTGCCTCACCTTCTCGAACAGCTTCACTATTTTTAAACACGTCTACATTTGTAATTCCCACTGGTTGCATTGGTCTAAAAACAATGCCTCTAGAATAAAAGTGGAGAAACTTTACCAAATTTGGGTCACTAATGAAGAAAAATTAAGTCAGAAGTGCTAGTTTTCTGTAGTTTTTAGGATGTGTACAGTTTTGGGTCAAAATGTGAAATTCTCTGAATTAATGAGACAATGGGTTCTTCTAAAATGGAATGTTCTATTTAATTTTTTTTAACACTGACTGTAAATATTTAATATAAATGTACATGAAACTATTAATCTATATAGAATAACACATCACCATATATAACCTTAAAAAATAGCCAACGAGCATGCACGATTTGATGCATTTTAATTGAAGCACACAGATTAATGTCATTAGAACGTCTTAGACCTTTGTAGGTACATCCTTATTTTTATACATGTGAGCTAAAAATATCCCCCCAAAAAATTAATTAATAAAATAAAAATAGGAAAAACCATCTAAGTGGTGGTGAAAATGAGAGACAAATCATTTTTGAGTGTGTTGGAAATGTGCTAGCATTTAGACATGATATTTGTGGATAGTGTGATGGCCTGCTCCCTTAGGCCACAACAAAAAGTCATGGAAGTCCACACAATTATTTTGTCTTCAAAAAATATCTAGTTATATTTTATTCTTTTATTTATGAAGAAGCAAAGAATAATGCATGGCTGCTGAGAATAATGAGCCAAGAAAATCCACAGTTCATTTCTTGTTGCCTGTGATACATATCACTACAGTAATACCACTGATATGGCATATGTCATCTCAAAGTTTGGTGGTTCAATTTAAATAAACCGAGGTAACAATTTCCACTTATCTTCTTTAAGTTGCTTTTAAGTTGTTTTCAGTTCATTTTCAGATCACTTATTTGTTTGATCAACTTAGTTTCCCTCGTATTACATTTTATTTAAATATGTCATTCCGCTGAAAACCACTTTTCCACGTTACTTTTGGAATCTGATGGGTCACCCTGAGTTACCAACACATTGACACATTTGACAGTGGTTCATCACCTTCACTGGCTTCATACTGCACTCACAGAAAACAATGAGAGGAACGAGGGACCCAGAAAAAGACGGTCCATCTGACATCAGATGGACTTTAGCATCACCTATGTAGGGTTAAGCCTGTCCCCCATTGCAGCTGAAGTAGCATTAGCATTAGCATCTAAGAGAGAAGATGGCGCCACAGTAGCTGCTGCAAAAACTTTAGAAAAATGGCGGATCAAACTGGTTCATGTGCTCTCTGTGGAAATAAAGCCTCGTTTTTTTTTCCTGCGCGTTTTTAGAACAAGCAATGGCACGAAACCTAGCTGGATGCTACTCTGGTAAAGGTAAACACACACGGAGAGCGAGAGGGGAGGGAGGAGTGTTCCTTCATGCATTCTTAACCAATCAGAGACGCCAGGTTGAAATGATAAAAAAAATGAATGGACATTGTTACATCAATTTTAATTTAATTTAATTATACTCAGCTTTTAAAGGAAGCTTATACGATTTTTAAACTGTACTAACTTAATATACTTCTATTGCTATGACATTCACGTACTGTAAAGTCAGTACTATCCTCTAATAGAAACACCACCAAGTTCAGTCCAGTTGAGCTGAGCCAGTATTAGGGTACTGGTAATGAGGAGATATATCAATTAAAAAATTAAATTAATGATGTACTTAGATTCCTTATGATCTCCCCTTCACAAATATACTTTATTTTTGAAAATCGGACCACCGGTTGCTGAGATACAGCACTTTGAAATTTGGCGGCCAAGCCTTTTTGCGAAAAAGTGAAAAAACGAAATGATGAAATCTCAAAAACCGTTTGTCCAATTTTGCTAAAATAAGAAAATTTTACTTTTCTGGCTAGGATTAACCTATAAACCAATTTTTGTTGAATTTGGAGGAGGACATGGAATGACCCACTAGTGGACGTGGACGTAAATGCACAAAGAATAGTGCAATATCTATTAACATTGAATACTTCTATGTACTTGTTGTCCAAATGAAAATTATTAATAATCATCATCATTATCAGTCTAGAGATTGTTACATGTTTTCACTGCTCAGTGTGTGGACAGTGTGGAAACTGAATATGATATAATTCATGGTGTCAGTATTCATAGGCATCACTTCTACCTGTTGAATCTGCATCATTATCCCATCATCTGCCTCTACTGTACTTTTCATAATCATGCAGATGAATACATCAGTGGCATTGAATTACTTGTTATGAGACTCACATACATAACACTGTCACTGACAGTTTTTTTTATGTTTGTTTTGTTTTGGGAAACTAAGCTGTCATATTTTACATCTCCATAGTAGATCTCATGAAAAGATACAGATATAAATGACAAAAATGACTGTTACAGCTGAATTCTGATTGTGTTTCCATGCTGCATGTGTACAAGATGTAGCAGACCAGAATAAATCACACCAATAATTGTATAGGGGGAAAAAAGGGTTAATTTAGAGACAAATGAAAGGAGAAGTGGATGTAAAAGTCTGGAAGTTAACTGTGGATAGAATGACTCATGCTACAGTTGGATGAGCAGACAGTAACATTCTGGTTTATGAAAATCTGTTAAAGTTTTTTTTTTCTAACACCAATAAATGACTGTAGATAAATACAGATTTTATGTAAGACACAAAAAAATAAGTAGCTTTTGTGCTTGCTGTCAAAAAACATTTAATTATTAAGGGATTATGTATGGATTTAATAAATCTTAGCATGCTTAATGTACTATATTAAAACAACAGATGTACTTTTTTGTTTGGAAAGAAATACATTAATATTCTATTTACTTTGTTTTGGAGTGAGTGATAGTTACAAAGTGCATTCAGTAAAAGCATGTAATTAAACCAAAGATAGAGTATTAGATTATTTTAGTTAAAATAAAAATAAAAATCAAGACTCTACAAATTTCAAATGAATATTTTTTTTTGTTTTTTTGTTTTTTGCATAATTTATTAATGAACAAACCAATTAAAAATGGCCAGATGTGGCTTCAAATATTATTTTAAAAATAATATGGTTTATCCTTATATACAATGTAAGAGTAGATTGACAGACAAAGCAACAGACAGAGTTGCTTTGACCATTATTATACTGCCTCATATCACACTGACACACACTTGTACAGTGTGATAAGAGGATGTTTGGCATCACATGACCGTTTGTTTGTGTTCAGTTCATCTTCATGAAAAAGCCACCAGGGACCTGCACATGTTGTCGACTACAAAGCATTACAAATAAATCTAACTTATATTGTTTCACTTCCCATTAACCCAGAGTATTATTTGCTGGTTGTTCATCATTGTTGATGTTGAAGGTCACAAATAGTCCCAGCAGCAGATGTTACCGTGCCTCCTCAGGTTCACTACTGGTCTTATTTTCACAGTTTTTCAGTCATTCAAGGACAGCTTGCTTTCAGTTTTACTTCTAATTTGATCATTTTGATGAGGAGTATCCAAATGCACCATTAGTTTCAGTCTCTCTGCAGTTACACCATCTAATTTAGGAAGGAGTTACAGCTTCAGTCTAGCCTTGGGGTCTTTTGAAGGACATAGCTTAGTGGGCCACGTCCTTCTAAAGAAGCAAGCCCCTGAATTTGGATGCCATAAGAGACATATTCTGTTCATTTCATCACTGCAGGTGAAGTTCATTTGAAATGAAAAACTTGTGTTTGGGTTTGACACTTTCGGTTCAGGGCCGTCTGTGTAGAAGACTGTCTGACAAAAGGTTAGATATTTTTTTATGAAACAAGTTTCCAGTACGCAGACTTAGGTAATATATCTGACATGAATTTGTTATTTATCATTTGCAGAATGAACAGTTTATTTTAATGGACTAAATAAATTAAGCATAATTTAGCCTGTTTATTATTCAAATACATGATTTTAATTATTGTACAAATGACAAATGTTCATCAGCTATACTGGCTGGATACCACTGTGTTCTGGTAATTATTTTAGCTCACACTGATTTGATTTTATTCCTCTTTACTGGATGCTGTTTAGATACAGGATTGGGTTAACATTATGTTTGTTACACATGTGCATTTCTCACTGTCTGCGTCGAGATACATTCCTGATATATGAGAACTATGTTACAGCATTAAATACTAGGAAAGCAAACCTCCGCCAAGGCAGACCACCAAGGAGAGTTTTCTCTGTCTGTTAGATAACTCCGAAAGTTATGGTCATGATGAAACTTTCATGACGTGTAGGGGGTTATCACAAGGAACAAATCAGGAAAAGATCCTGGATTCTATGAATTTTACATTGGGGAAAATGGAGAATACATTTCAAAGTGATCCAGAATCCAGAATCTCTTTCACTTCATCACCAAAATCTAATCATTTGTTCCTTGTAACACCCCCAACATGTCATGAAATTTTCATCAAGATCTGTCCATAACTTTTTGAGTTATCTTGCTAACTAACAGACAAACAAACAAACTGGGCAAAAACATTACGTAACAACAGTTTCAGAGAAAAGATCAGCATCTATAAACCAAAATGATTGGTTGAGTGTGACTGTGTTTAATGTTTAATATGTATTTAACCACTGCTTTAATGAAAAAAAATAGTTTTGTTTTCATGGGTCTTTAAGATAAGATTCAAATAAGATAAGATGGAATAAGCCTAGAGTTGGGAATCTCAGGGTATCTCACAATCCGATATATGATACGATACATGGCTCATGATAATATCTCTATAGTGATATTGTGATCATAACTATAGTACTATTAATACCCTATGAATATATGGGGGTGAAACGGAAATCAACAACAAACAACAACATTTCAAACTTTATATTTTGCAGCATAATTTAAAGTGCAAAAACAATTACGCTGTTCTAGTGCAACATAACTAACAAGACTAAACAGTAACATTATTTTAAACAATGTGATATCATGACTCTAATCAATATACACACCACTTTCAATTATATTCACCTTAGCCCACTCTTCAGCCACTTACAATGACAAGTAAAACAGTGACTCGACTTGCTAAGGATGAACGATGAAAGAAGTTTATAGCAGCTATATTTTTAGAATATTAAAAAAAAAAAAAGTTTGTGGAGCGAGCACATCGATAATCCATCATGAGATTAAATATCACAATAATTTTCCATATCAATATTTTATCACTCTCCTATTATGCAGAGTACAATACTTCCTAGATCTATGGATCCTCTTTATTAGTTACCCATATAAATCTGATATAATTAGCTTGGAGATTTTTTTTTAAAAATGTGAATTTACAGAGGATATTATGAAGATGAATATTAATAAGTGGTAAATATCATATGTGATTCAACTGCCCGTCAATGGAAGCATATGAAAAAAAAAAGTGTCAAAGCCAACTGCTCAGTTAGTTTGTTAGTTTGGATTCATAGTAATGAATGACAAAGTCACATAATGCACAAACACAATCATGGCAGTTCTATGGAGAAACATTTCCATTTTAAGAGGAATACAAAACATTTTTTTCATGATTCAGTTCCCATTAGAAAGAGCTCAGAATTATATGCAAGGTACTGAAGAGTAAATAGAACAGTGATTCAAAATGAGATTTAGTTTTATTATGTGGTTGCAGTTCAGTACTGCTCCTATTCATAACTGTACAAATAACAGTAACCTTCTCAGATATTCGTAGGATGATTGTGGTCCTATCTGACTTTCCATTGTTGGAATAATTCCTGTCCCACACATCCATGTCTTTTCACCCTCATCCCACATCAGCCCTTCAGCAACTTTTTAGCATTTTTCCAAATCACGCAGTGGGTGGAATATGGTTCAGACCAGAGCAAATGTACCCTATTAAACTATTCTGTCTGCAAAAATCTGTAAACTTTGAACCAAATTTTTTTTTTTTTTTTTTTTTACAAAAACTCCAGTTCAGTTCGACCACAGTCTGACTAAGGTGTGTATGTGGTTTTTAAAACTTCAATATTACAGTAGTCTGAGGTCAATTTTCTCTAAGTGCATGTAAATGTACTGAGTGAAAGGAGAACGAAAATCATAAAATACTTTTTAACCTTCAAACACCTGAACAGTTGCCAATGACCAAAAACATCTAATGATTAAATATGTTTAATAGCTTTTGAATCACCAGTCCCATCAATAAAATGTAATAATTCATCCAAATGCCATTTTTTGTAGCTTTTTAATGACATCAGATATGACCCATTTGGATGTTCAGAGGCTCTGTATTGAATCTGATAATACTGTCGTCTTCTGCAGCATTGATTCACTGGAAGAATCCATGTGATTAAATAAATATCAGTGGTCATAAATGTTTATTTTTATAGCCAGATACTGATATCACTTTTTTTTCCAGTTTTCTCTGTTCTGATATAATCTTTTTTATGAGCATATACATGATCCATGGATTATAAATATTAGAAAATACTTGCTCTGTACTGAAAAATGCAATTATTGGCAAATAAATTGTTAAATATAAAGGAACCACATAGTTCTAGGTCTTGAAATTAGTCTTTATTGAATTGTATCAACAATGAAATCCAATTGTCAGCATGCCACATGCAAAAAAAAAAATAAAAAAATCAAGTACTTGTATGCAATTCTAAATGTCCATGATGTATTTGTTTAGGATTCACTGTAGATTCCCAGTGAGAATGAAACCATAGTCACAACAAGACTTGATTAATGACAGCCCACTTTATGATGCCCTGCTCACTGTTGCTAAGAAAGCACAGTTACAGAGAGGAAAAGGCTGTCACTCTTATTTACACCACAGACAAGTCACAAGTCTTACTTTATTTAAAGGCATAAAGTGTTATGCCTTTAAATAATTCATATCCCATTATACACATCTATATCTGAGACAATCACATCTTACACATTTTGCCTGCAGTTTATTTGCCTGAAGTTTCCAAGACAATTTAATTAGAAATCTACTTGGATGTACATGTTTTACATGCTTGTGTTGAATTTAAAACATATCTCAAGCATGGAGATAGAAAAGAGCTTCTGAATAAATAAAGGGTCATATTCAATTTGGTGTTTTACCAAAGTGCTAACGCTGTCACTGTGAGCTACTAAAGCAAAAATAATTCTTAGTGAAGATTTTCAGGCTGAGGATATAAACATGGTGTTAAAGTCTGGTGGGCATTTATAATTTCCAAAGTTTGAGCTGCTTCCTGTAAGGCCAGAGGCTGACTCTTTATCAAGGATGACATGGCTTTTACTCTACGGATTCCCTGACAACTCACTGTTGTTAGCTCTAATGCTGTACAATTTTAACTCTCTGTTTGGAGGAAAAAAGCACCAGTTAAGGCGCACAATAGATACAGAACATGGATACCACAAAAAAAGAAAAAGGCTATATGTTCATAGCCATTACACACCATTTCTCATCGCTGCAGATATGATTGAAGTGCTGTGATAGGAGTGAGTGATGTGAGAGGGCAATGGAAGTCTGCAGAGCCTCATGCTGCGCTCTCTCTCTCTTTGGTAGGATCGAGGCTTAACGCTTTCCTGTGAGACTAAATTAAAGGATCTTCCTCCTGTGCCCCGACTCCTCTGTGCTCCTCCACCTCTCTGTTGGATGGCTTTCACCACAATGAGATGGAAATGTGACACAGTTAGGTGGGACTCCTGCCTGGGCCTGTACAGAGGAGTGGAGGTATGTGTGACATATTTCCAGCGACTCCTAGCTGCTCCCAGAACAGCTGCTGAGGACTGTTATGACAGCTTTCCACTGAGAGCACAGGAATCCATCTTCTTTCTACGACACTTCTATTCCAGTTCAGTCACTCTCATTTTTCCTTTTTCCTCAGTTTTTGCAGCGCTGTCATTCAAGCAGCAAAGATTGGATGATTTTATGGACTGGATGTGGTGAGAATTATTACATTTAAAAAAACAACAAGAAAAAAAAAAATCATGCGAGATATAATTGCTCGATTCTTTAAAGAAAACTTCCTGGTGTATATCACGAAGCTCTTGATTGCTCGTTCATACCGACATATATTAGAAAGACTGCTTTGATCATGCATCATCACTAAACACGCTTTCATGTGATTCTTGACAGCTTCATCAAACCAAAGTTAATGCCTTTAGACAAATCTAGGATCAGCTGGAGATATGAAAGGCAAAACAAAACCACTGTGTTTTTGTTGTCTTTGGGTTTGTACCATTGAAACAGCATTTAACTCGATACGCTTGACGAACACACAGATTGCATACCTTCTATGAACTGAGAAAGTCTGCAGCTTGATTCCAAATGGTTCTATTGCAGTGAATAATCTTGAAACGGGCACCTGTTTATCCTGGCTTTGCTATGCAATACCAGGAGGAGAAATGTTTTCTAAACAGCAGCTTATGCATAAAGCTGTGCTGCTAGTCATACATTTATAACTAAAAATTAGAACCCCCCCCCCCCCCAAAACATCCAACAAATAAAAGAATGGGATTTTGCGTTTGCAATGAGACATTTTGAAGACATAAGGCTTTTTTTTAATTTATTTATTTTATTTATTTTAATAATCTCACTGAAACAGATGACATTCGTGTTCCACTGATATTGTCTAGCTCAGGGTAAAAAGGCTGAAATATTCATAGGCTGTTGCATATATATGAGTGCAGATGAGTGAAAAGAGCTAAACAGCCAACCACGGGGTTGTTCACCAGGAAGGCTTGAAGCCAGTGTGTGAAATGACTGCCGGTTGGTTTCAAATGGACCACAAAATACTTAGTAAATGACAAGATTCAACAGCAAAAAAAAAAAAAAAAAAACGAGAAAATGTTTTAATCGTTATTTAGTGAGTTACATTGCGCTTCCAAAGTCAGCCCTGAGAACAAGACACTTCATAAACAACAAAAACACTGCACAAAATAACAAGCAATTAATAATAGAAGGAGTTAAAAGTATTTCAAAATTAAATCCCTCAAATGATAACTCTCCAAGATCTCCAAAGGGATATAGGGCTCTGATTTAAAAGCACTTTTCAAAGGCAGTTTGGAACGTAAAATCAGATCTACCAGCATCAGTATGTACATGACAGACACCTAAGGTTATGTAATTACTGAATCATGCACTGCAGTTACCAGATTTAAGCAAAAGAAGAAATGCCAAGTTGTTTTGAAGCATCAACACAAGACCATTATAGATGAATAACATTAGATGGATATTTTGTAATTATAAGGCAAGGCACGTCTATCTGTATAGCACCATTCAAAGACAAGGCAGCTCAAAGTGCTCTACAAAGGTATGGAAATACAGTTAAGTCGAGGAAAATTACATTAAAATCATAGAAACAGAACAAAGTATATGGTGAATAAAAGTGCATTATGAAAACAAACATACCTTTATGACGAATGATGACAATGCTACAGTAAACAGTAGTGCTTTCAATGAGCTGACCATCTGAGATATTTACGAAGGTCAGTCCACAGGTGAGTGTAGGAAGTGAACGCTGCTTCACTTTGTTTGGTTCTATATCAGGGAACACAAACATATGTCCCAGGTGACCTGAGGGACCTGGATGTTTCACAGGGAACTAATAAATCCTGTGTGTATTTTAGTCCAAGATCATTTAGCACTCGGATTTGTAAGGACAGAATACAGTAATAAGGAACTATGTGATACAGAGCAGGTGTAAGGTAAAGAATAAGTTAACTTTTAATGTTTAATTCTATACAAGAAGTTGTGTTGGACAATTACAATAATATCAGAGATTTATCAGAGTTTAAAGGTGACTGTAGAAGTTATTACAGTGAAGCAATTTAAATGGCAGAAGTGAAAACCCCCACCACATACCAGCCTCTAGGGGAGACCAACACCCTACAACTCTTCAGGAATCTGACCAACGGACAGATGACATCTGAAGAAGGAAGGGTCGACTAAGGTGTTAAAGCTGTGTGTCTGAGCTTTTTCCCCTTAGTGTTATGTAGCCATTCAGAACATGTACACTGAACAACCAGACTTAGACTAGACTTTAGGACTCATGACGATGTAACTTTAACTTTGCTGATATATTTTGTACAACTGTAACTGATTGTAAACTATGGTCATAGTTTACAATTGAATTGTGCTGCTGCTGCTGCTGCTGCTGATGCTGCTGCTGCTTATGCTGCTGCTGATGCTGCTGATGCTGATGCTGCTGCTGCTGCTGCTGAGGCTGTTAAATTGCTTTTCAGTGTTTTTAGCAATGACAATAAAGTTTTCTGATTCGATGGATTTCTATTTTTATTTTTTGAGAAACTTGTAAATTACAAGACCGACAAGTTAAAATAACAGCCTAGTTGCTTTTAAAAAAAGTAATTTAAAAAAAGTAAACAGATAATAGTTTGATATTTTAAAGACAGTTGCCAGTTTAAATCCTGTCTCGTCTTTGTAAGACAATGAACCTTACATTTCTCCCAGCAGGCCCTGGTACATATATACATGTTTAAAATGTTGAATCTACATGTTACTCAGTAAATGTGTTTTTTTTTCTGCCCTGTTCTATACTATAAAAAAATAAATGAAAATACATTGCAATGTTATTTATTTGAGCATACTTTTGTGTTTACAATTAAATCAAATGAAGCTGTAGTTTTTACAGGAAGAGTATGTGAACAATACCAGATTTGCATGTAGAAATTGTTTATTTCCATTTGTTTTGAGTAAATAAAAGGCTGTGTTTCAGTTGGATGAGTGGATTATGACCAAAGGGTTGGCAGTTCAATACCTAGCTCTGACGTTCAATGTTAAATTTACATGTATAAAATGTTAAATTTACATGTTTAAAATATTAAATCTACATGTTTAAAATGTTAAATTTACATGTATAAAATGTTAAATTTACACGTATAAAATGTTAAATCTACATGTTTAAAATATTAAATCTACATGTTTAAAATGTTAAATTTACATGTATAAAATGTTAAATTTACACGTATAAAATATTAAATCTACATGTTTAAAATATTAAATCTACATGTTTAAAATGTTAAATTTACATGTATAAAATGTTAAATCTACATGTTTAAAATATTAAATCTACATGTTTAAAATATTAATGCCACATGTTACTCTTGTAAATCTATTTTATGTGTTTTTACAGAATTATTCTGGTAACCACAGCTGCCAGTTTTTTTTTTTGTTTTTTTTTTTTGGGGGGGGGGGGGTCCCGTAAAAACAAAATTTTTTACAGTGTATGTATTATATCATTGCCAACAGTAGTCTCTTATAACTTTTCTACCCACATCCATTTGTGTTTCAAACTGTTTTGGAGCATTGAAACCAAAATGTCATTAGTTGGTTCAGTGCTTAAAATGTTGGTTTTCAGCTGGATTGAAAATATAATAGATTTTTATTTGACCTTAAGATCAAACTGCTGTATCACATTGAAGAGAAGATAGAGAAGGCAACAATAATGATTATGTCTGAGAATTTGGTGGGGGAAAAAAACATGTTCTCTGCTGAGGAAGAAAAGTTACAGGTACAATATATACTGACCGAATCAAATACTTGTCCAAGATTTCACTCAAACATAAAATAAAATCATAAACAAACTTAAAAAAATTAAATAAACTCAAAAAGGATTACTGGAATTAATACAAATGCATGTGTAGTATATTTACTGAATATTGTGCAATGCCTTCTACTGAGAACACATCCTTGGCTAAAGTGTTTTTACTCAGAAATGGAATAAATGTGGGCTGCTGTACTTCATTAAACCAAGATTCCAATAATATTGAAGAATTCATTCACAAAAAGGCTCCACTGTGAGGTTAGAGTGGAACCAATTAACCACGGCTTCAACTCAACCTATTGACAGTAGTTTGTAGGTTTTCATTATCAATGGTCTCAAGTGACTTTCAGAGGCCAGTGAACATGGCAGCGCAGATTTTTTTTTTAAACTGTTATAAATCACATAACATATAAAAGAACGAAACACAAACAAATATCTCCGTTAAAAGTTCAGTAGTCGACGGAATAACCTCCACACTAGTACAGTAGCTGCAACAAATTAGACTGTTGTTTGTTTGTTTGGTGTTTTTTTTTTTGTTAAAGGGATATTCAATCTGCTCCACAATGAAATATAATATAAAATATTTAATATTGGATGTCTCTCATTATAAAAAAAAAAAGAAAAAAAAAGTGTGCTTGGAAAAAACATAGCACACAACTGAACAGGAATACAATCCTTAAATATAAACAATTCATTCTTGAATAATAAAATATAAAGTTGTAATTTTCAATTTTTATTCAATTATACAACAATGAGAGCATAATTATTAATACCATATTAAATTTCTCAAATTACATGCTCCTAAATCCCCCTTAATCTCACACACTGAACCTTTAATACAGATAACAGGAGCTTTCAATATAATTTAACCAGAGGAGAAACATATTCAATCTCTTGTATATTCTTATCATGAGTCTATTAGCAACATAACGACTTGTTTTTAGGACAAGAAAACTGTGGCTCAAATGAATGTATAATTCAAAGACAGTACTTTCTTTAGAATTCCTCAGGACAGAGACTGTTCTGATGCAGTCAGATGAAATAAGATAAAGGTTACACTGGAGAGTAGTTTGTTCTTTCCAGAGAAGTGAATTAAAATGTGGTTTCAGTGACCTTGCAGTCAGGTGAGTGTGAGGCAATACTTAGGCATCTGATTTTAAATACTGTTGAGCAGGGGCAGATCAAACTCTGCCTAAAGCCTTTGTAAGCTTCAAACTCTCAAATCACCCCCTCCTCAACCAGCAGACCACAGTGCGTGGCCTCTCCAGCTCTTGTTGGCTTATGTGTATGTATTTCTGCCACTTTGTTCTGAGCCTTTATGCCTCACACCATTACTGAGCCACCTCTCTCACCCCCCCCCCCCCCCCACCCCCCACCCCTCTCACCCTCTCTGTTTCCTGCACACGCCAGCAGGATTTAGATACCCTATGTATTATGGATGGGAAAAATAAACAGAATGCGCCAGCCATTTATATGACACACTTGTGAGATCACAGGACAGCAGCGATTAGAACGGTCAAATAAAGCTTCAGCAGAGGAGGGGCGAGATAGGGAAGGGGGGGGGGGGGGGGGGGTATTGAGATAACGAAAGTCTTGTAAATCTGCTTCATTTTTTGTAAAGCTTTCCTCTGCGTGTCGTCTTGTAACCAATTACATTAAGCCACCACTCCTACTCTTGCTGGGAGTCTATTAAAGTGGGCCTTAATCTAATAGAGGCCTTATGTATGTGTTGTTGTGATAATTATTCCTCTCATTGAGGGTGATAGCACCTTCATCAAACACAGCCTTCCTCTGGAGGACCTCCCTTTGCACAAATAAATTAAAAAACCTGTATATGCAAAGTTGTCATGCACTGCAGCTTTCTGCCTATGAGAATAATCACTCCCAAGGTTAGGAGGGGGTATTTTTATTAAATTCTACCAAACTTTATACATCAGGTGGGTCTCTAACTACTACAAAAAAAGCCTTAATGGCTGTGTAGCCTTTCCAACCATAAATGTTAAACAGTCGAGGAAGGTCAAGTATCATAACAACAGTGCTACCCTGCAAAAACAAATGGAGGGAATTTCTGCACATTTGCACTTTATGAAGGTCAAAGTGGAAGCTTTCGTCGACAGAAATAATTATATTGCTATTAAAGAATATACAACTTTTCTTTTCATTTGTATATTCTGGTGGATTTGAAGAACTGTTTCTGTTTTCTGCTTAATTATACGATCTGCTAACAAATAGTTTCCTCTAAAAGCTACATTGCTTAATTATAACCTGAGTAAAAATGATATAATTTCCTTTCAGCATGTTGTAATTAAAGTAGAGACAACAAACAAGAATTGTAGCTGATTCCATAGATTTGTGATGATGGCAAGTGTTTTCAAACAGGTAGTAAGTTTAAAAAATGAGAGTAACCAGTGAATGGCTCCAGTCACACATGATTCTACTGCTGTACTCTGACGCTCAATATGGAACCTCAGAAATCATTCATATTTAGTATTTTGGTTCGGCCAGAATGGAGAGTGAAAAAAAGGTCTGTGTTCTAAATTTCTGGAGTGCTTTTTTTTATTTTATTTATTTTTTTATTTTATTTACACAGATTCAGGCTCCAGCAGCTCTATAGAGGATAGGTAGTATATGTTCTATAGTACAAGACATGATGTAAAAGGCAACTGCACATATAAATATAGATCATCATTGCATTATTTACATCCAAAAACAAGTGGTGCCAGGCACAATAAACTCACACATATTCTAGCTTATTTTGGCATCGATCATG
Organism: Siphamia tubifer; assembly: GCA_020466265.1. Classification (NCBI taxonomy): domain Eukaryota; kingdom Metazoa; phylum Chordata; class Actinopteri; order Kurtiformes; family Apogonidae; genus Siphamia; species Siphamia tubifer. The sequence goes on from CM035797.1 coordinate 32,692,290, forward strand.
TCTATGCATGCTGTCATGTCAGCAAACTATCAATTGCCTCTATATATATATATATATATATATATATATATATATATATATATATATATATATATGTGTGCCAAGTCTGACGTAAATTTAAACAGAATTTGTGGTGTTAAAGACATTTGAAATTTCACTCATTGTACATAAATTAGAAAAGAAAAAAAGATTTATAAAATTAATTAAAGATTTGATATTTGAAAGTTCACACATTGTAAGTAAATAGAAAAAAGAAAAAAGTTTAAAAATTCAAACAATTTGAACTTTGACCTACTGTTCCCAAATGTAATGAGATATATAAACATAACTTGGTGTGAATTCAACCAATAGTTTTGCTGATAGACTGTGAACAAACAAACAAACAAACAAGTGGTTCTAGGCATAACAAACCCCACCCCTCGCACAAAATGTTCCCGGATTTATTCGATTTTGGCGACCTTGAACTTTGACCTACCTTCATCAAAATTGAATTCTGGACTAACTCACAGCTTACCTAAAAACATCATGGGAATTGGTCAAGTACATTTTGCTGACAAACAAATAAACAAACACAAAAACAATCCTCACCTCAGGGTAAAAACACTGTTTGCTTTACAGCGTTAACATTTCCTATTATTCCAGAGTGAAATGTTTGTAACCCAACTGTAATATCTCTGGTAAATTATAGACTGTGGCAGATCATGCCACTAAGGTGACCTTTTTACACTGCAGCGTGAAGACGATGAAATACCAAGTGAACACAGTAAATAGTTCATTTGTGTGTTTTACGTGCATGCATCTAGTAGAAAAAGTTCCACAGATAATTTCTTGAAACAATTTAAAATGACATCCCCAGAAAATATTACACAAAAACTCTGTAAATTATGCTGCATACCTCTGCTGGAAGTACACAAAAGCACCTTTCATATCATGCTCAAAAGTTCATGATATCAAAGGGCACGGCGCTGATGATAAGACATCCAGGAAATTCAAAGGCCTGCAGAGAAAATTACACATATCCCAACTGCAATATCTTGACCAAAATGAAAGTGATAAGTGTGTAACCTGGCTGGAAATAAAGCTATGAATATATCAGTGTGTTAGGGTGCAATTTTTCTGATTGTCCAGGTGCCTGCAAAGCTATGGTTTAAGCATTATTGGTGTGGACAGAGAAAGGCATTTGTGACCTCTTCTGCTGCATAAAGTATACATGTGATCGGTCAAACAATCAGATGATAAAACGGAGACTTCATGGGAGTGGAAGGGCAATCCCATCCTTTTTGTTAATACTTGGATCTCTGTAGACACTTCATCTGGTATCACAGACTTTATTGTTCTGCAGGAATGACAATATAACCAAGGCTCCAATATAAGAGGATCAGATAGCTGGCTATTGACACCCAGACATGTTCTATAAAAAAAAAAAAGACATGTTTTTTTTTTTTTTTCTTTCTTCATTTTCGAGTTTACGTTTCCTACACTACATGAAAATATTAACACACTTTTTTTTCCACTTTGTAATACATAGGGTGTAATTATTTGATAGAAACAGTGAGGCTTTCTTGTAAATCCACCTCAAAATCACCTAAAAGGAGGATAAATGAAGTAAGAGTATATTTATTACGGTACACAATGCATGGTGAAATTGTTCTAGCTTGTGCCGGCACCCGGCCCTAATTTTTTTTTTTTTTTTTTTTACAAGTACCAACCGCAGTGTTTCCTGTCAGCTCTATGACAAATAACACTCAGGGGTCCTCAAACGCACTAACTTTCCGAAGTTGGATAAAGATGAATTCAAGTTCTCATTTATGCATAATTCATTATCATTATTCTTTCTATCCTGTCACTTGGCAATGTGTTTGAGTTCAAGGGCAAAGATGAAATGATAGTACAAAGGGGTTGGATAACTCACAATGGTAAAATGGCATTATATCTCTTCCTTAATGTTTAATCAACGCTGTCACTGAGCCCACACAAGGCTCAGTCAGACTACTCAATTTCAATGACTCTACTATGTGTGAGAGTGTGTTTGTGTGTGTGTATGATTGTGTATGTGACCAGCTTAGAAGCTAACATCCTTTCTGAAATGTCCTAGAAACTTTCTCTGCCGTCAGTGTATTTTTGGTGCAGAATGAGAGCTGAAAATCACCAATTAAAATGTCAATGCTAAAACCAGCAGTCAGGACAATGACAGACTTTCATCACTCTGATGCAATGTGTTCCACATACATATTTCATAATTGCTTTACCAATTAAATTAATGAATTCTTTCTTTGATCCAAATAGCTGTGCCAAACCTGGTTTCATTCACATGCCAAGGCGGTCTGAGAAAGAACATGACCAGTGAACATCATAATTATCATAACTAGCTGACACTAGCTTTTATAAAGACATTTTCCCCCATGGTGCTTGACCGCTGTCGTTGGCTTTTAATTATGTGGGAGACTTACAAACTGCACTGATTTCAACACAAACCTTTTAGGGAGTGTTTACCATCATTTATATCTGTCTGCATTACAGCTTCACTGAAAGCTACGGGATGATTTTTCTTACTCCGCTACTCACTGACCTTACAACAGATGATGATTGAGACCAACATTATGGGAGCTATTCATTGTTTAGAAAATAGAAATTGGAAAAAGAATTGTCCCATGGTCATAATTTGTAAGGTCTGCCTACATCCAGATCCTCAAAACCCAAAATAATTGGATTTCTATTGATTCAAACATAAAAAAAAAAACAGGTCAACTCCTCTTGAGTGTAAAAAAAAAAAAAAAAAAGCACTACCATTAAAAAAAACCGACCTTATTTCATTAACATTATTGAACTGTGAGTGAAAAAAGGAACTATTTTACTGTTATGTTGGTTTAACAGTCTTGCCATTGTGTTCATTTGTTTTGCTGGTGGCAGTACATAATACCATCATTTAGAAGATGTAGTAGCACTGTAAATACAGTATTCAATTTGTCAAATGTCAAATGCAGATACAAATAACCACCGCAACTGTGCTTCATATGACACAAAGATTCCTTTATCTGCATAATGATGGCCAAAAATGTTATAGGATAAAGGTGTAGGAAACAAAAAAAAAATACAAATGGGGGAATTGGACAATAATGCCATCTATTATCTATAAATGATGTAGATGAAGTTGTAATCATCTGAAGCTTCTCGGCTCAGTACAGAACCACATATTCTACAAAAACTGAACCGATCCTCCCTGATCTGCTTCCACAAACTCAGACAAAATAGATGCACCTGTAATTCGTAAACTCACCTGTTAAAATAAAGTATATACAATAGCACCTTATGTAGTTTAGCATAAATATGATAAACTGCACTTTAATTATTAAATGACAGCATTATAGATATGTGCTTTATTTTCTAATTTACCTCATATGTTATGAACAGTGGGTGAAGTTTTCAATAATCTGTTCATTATCAGTGATGTGTATAAAAAAAGCTGATGTAATGAGCGTGTTTTTTTGTTGTTGGTTTTTTTTTTGTTGTTGTTGTTTTTTTAATCTATTTTCCCCAGGCCCAAAACTTATCTGCATGCACACTGTCCCTCGGTTGCAGACTTTTAAGATTTCCAAATGATACATCATTATGTTTGACAAGAAAATATCACTATCATTTAGCTTTCAAAGCAGCCCCCTTGAACACAAAACAAACAAGATAAGGCACCACAATATACAAGACGTCATGTGAAGAGAAGATTATGTTCTCTCGACAAGTCTTATTTGGATGTATGCACTCGACCACATCTAGCTCTTTATTTACTTGCTCTCAAGACATTAGAAACACTTTGCGGTCCAGAGTGCCTGCCTAACTAGGTCCAATTTTCATTTCAAATGATGTGATTACCATTTTGAGGATACATGTGTAAACAACATTATGTTTGTTTGTTTTTTTTTTTTAAGTGCATATGACCATTAATTCCACATCATATCCCCCTAAAAAAAAAAAAAAAAAAAATCACTGATTATAAGATGTTAGATTTACAAGATTAATCGGGCGTGAAACTCTCCCACACTCTTCAAAGGAGGGGAGGAGTGAAGATGGGATAGTACCAGGCAGATCCCATATTGCTTCTGTTTAATGTCATGTAAAGTACATCCATCTGAGTGGAAGAAAATAATCTACGACTACAAGAAGCGCCTCTGGCAGCAGACCACTCTCATGGTAACAGATAGTGCTAGGGTGTTCAATCAGCAGTCAGGAGTGTAACAAGAGTGAAATCCTTTCCTGTGGTGTCTAATAGCATAACTTCTTCCATCTCTGGCATGGGAGGGGGGCAGTGGGATGGTGATGCTGGTGGGAGAAGGTTGGCAAAGGTGATTCTGCCCCCCATGTTATCAGACCCACGGTGACAGATCTTGAGCCTATGTGTGTGCAGAATACAGAAATAGCCTGGATTTAATGACTCTGGCTTGGATCCCAAAACGTGTCCCTCTCTCTCTGTCTATGAACTGTGAAAGTTATCTGACTGGGGAAGAGGTGCGCTGGCTTCCACCCCCCCAGTCAATTTATGTCTTGAGTCAGGGCCTTTACAGATCAAGCTGTTTGATCTGGCTCTGTTGGCTCTGCCGTCTGCTCCTGTGCATTTGCCGCAGAGTCCATGAGCATCTCTGGCCTATTGACCGAGGCAGCTGTGTCGCTCGCTGCAGCCGATGACACAGAGTTTCCATTCTGTTCATCTCAGAGTTTGGGAAAGGAAAAAAAAAAACCTTCATCTCTGGAAATAAGAACATGTCAACATCGATTTATGTCAAAGAATGATTGTATCCCAGTCCCATTATGAGTGTGTATGTGTGTTTTAAAACAGTGAACTATGCTCAATTGTCTCTGGTTTAACACTACAAAAACTGAGAAGCCCATGTTTTAGACCAAAGTGTCTTTCTGTATATTTTATAATGTCATAATATCATAATAAACTATTTATTTGTAGAAAAATCACCTGAACTCATAGGTTTAAGATCAGCTCAATAGCTAAAATCACATTCTACCTTAAGATATGATGCCCATGAAGTGAGAATATTTATTTCTGACATGTTCCTCTTTTTATTTTTATTTATAGACATCAGTTACCAACTTTGACCATGTATAATGATTAAACACTGAGTTCGAGTTGCACTTTATGAAGAATAAATCACATCGTTTTAATTATTCCATGAGAAGAGGTAATGGACAATGTGGATATGATACTAAATGTATTTTGATTTTATATATATATATATATATATATATATATATATATATATATAATTTATTTATTTATTTATTTTTAGTATTTTTTTTTTGTGAGACACTGCTGACCATGAGATGAAAAAGTTTAATGTTAAATGAACCTTTTACCCAATTTAACATTATGTTAGTTTGAGTAAAACACTGAAGTGATTTCCAGTCGTCAGGAACACATTACATCACTCTTGATGGAAGAGTGTGGGCTAAATTTAAACTGAGGAAATTGAATTTCTAAGAATTCTACTCCTCAAAACTGAGATGGCACAACAATTGAAACTCTGACAAAGCAATGTATGATAGGAGATGATAAGATTTCACTGTAATGTGTTTGAATCAATACCAATGATACTTTTCAAACATCCGAATAAACAGAGAAAGTTAAATATTCAAACAAGAAATGTGAAATAGCTGAAGACACATCACAGAGGATGAAGACGTCTAACACTGTACGTAAAAGAAAGTGGCCAAAGAATAAGCTTTGAGTTTGGCATGTTGAAAAAACACTCAAACTAGAGACATAAACACTTGGTTATGTCAGACTGTGAGGTACTTATACTGTGATTACACTGGTTGTCATTTTAGTGTAATTATAACAATGACACATGCATGTATGTTTTTTGTATTTTCTATATTTTGCTGTTTGTAGGGTTGTTTTGAGGCTGCTAATTTTTTTTTTTTGTAGCTTCACTCCAGTTGTCTTTCACACACAAGGAGCTTTTCAATCCACAAGAATTAAATGACAGAGGCATCGAGGGTTTGAAACCATCCTGATCTGTGAAAGGAGAGAAGGAGAAGGATATAAAGAAAGGAGTAAAGCAGGAGGGAGGGTTTGTTTTTCATTTATTTTTGGGGTTTGGATGCATTGCAGAAGGCCTTGGCATACATTGAACTTAACATGGATGCCAGATGATCAAAAGGATGAATGTTAAAGTGAATGATACTGAGGTTTAATGCACTGTTTGAACATTTTCTTATAATTAACATCCTCTGTGTTAGACTTAGTTTGCATGAGCAGACAGGACATTGTGTTTTATCACAACTATGACAAAGATTCAAGATGTGAGGACATATCTTTTGGATTGCATTGTCCATCACATTATGAGACATATACAGATGGTAGTGTTGTGTAACGCTGCTTCTCTCTCTGTGCGTTAAGGTTTAATTTACCCAAAAGAAAACATCAAACTCAACCCTCGAGTCATACTTTACACTGAGACGGTATCATCCAGCCCACACTAAATATTTGTGTTGACAACATATTGTGATGCCTTTGATGCAGATAAACTTTGCTCAGACTGTCCAACATGTTCATGCACCAGCGATGCAAGTAACTCTTGTGATAATAACACTGGATCTGAGCTAAGCCAGGCAGGACGTTTAATCCATGACTATCATTTGTTTTTGGATTTTTTTTTGCCTCTCTAAAGAGGCTGAGTTTGTGGGTATATTTGAAAAGCTTCTAAACATTTTTCTGGTGTAATTTCTGCCTCCACACTAGTGCTGCACTTTCATTTGTTCTTTGTATTACAACATGTCTATGCTACTTCCATACTGCTGTCTGTCTTTTTTGCCCAGTCAATTTCACATGGACACATTTTTAGAGATTAAAAACTTTTTTTTTTAATAATAGAACCTTTTAATAGCAATCATATCGATGCATTTTTAAGTATTTTATTCCATTTAGTAAATAGATACAGCATCAAAGTTCCATTTCTATTTACCTCATTTAACTTTCTTTTTGTCCATCGCTATGAATATATTTTGTGTGTGTGTGTGTGTGTGTTTCTAAACCTTCAGAAAGTTCTCCAATGTGAAGAATATTTTTTAACTGTCTATATTCAATATTGTCAGTCAACTAGGAAGAGACAGGCCTACAGTAGGCTACCCTTGAAATATGGGGAGAATGAAATTGTATAAAAATAGATGCAATGCTCATCTGCTCAGAGATTGCAGCACAGACTGACATTTTGATTTCTTTCCTGCAAGTTTGATGTTAATGATTTGGCTTTGGATGGGGGACCTTCATAGAGTCTGAGCCATATGAGTGCAATTTCCGTCCTGGGGATGAAAGCACATCGATTGCCCTCTGATGGTTTTTATGGGGGGCTGCTTTCATCCAGGCTGAGACATTATTGAACTGCGTTCACCATTAATGCAAGGCTGATTCTGTGTAACTATATCAAGAGGAGTACAGCCAACATTCAATATGGTATAGTAGTATGAATTAGCTACTTTATTACTACAAAAGAACCCTATTGTTTTGGGTTTTTTTTTTCTTTAGCAAAAATACAAATAAGTTAAATAGGTTAATAACATTTCCTTACAACAGAGCACAAACCTCATACGATCCACAGAATGAAGACTACAAGAACGCAGCATGCTATGCACCCTTAGTCGGCATAAAAATGAGCTTTTTATTCTCTGTAATTGATTAATATTGCAATTAGACTTTGCAATCGGAAAACGCTTCTGCATTCACATTAGGAAGTTTTATCCCTGCTGGTCTGCAGTAGGAAGGTTGCTGCTGGAAGCCTTTCTGCTTTTATGAATCCCCTTCTCAGTGTCTGGTTGGATTAAGGAATCATCCACAGCTGCCTCTGCTGCGCTGATGGGGTTTATGCTCGGGTTAAACGCTGCAATGTGCTCAAGTGATTCCCTTATAGTCCGAACCTTACTGAATTGACCCGCAAAGACAGAGAGAGGCAACTGTCTAAATGAATATGTCTAGACAAAGGCTACTTGTGAAGACATCACACACATGCATTAAAGGCGTCTACTTGTGTTTGTGTAGTGACAGCAGCCACCGAACTGATTAAAGAGGTATTTAGTTCTATAGTACAATGGAAGTGTGAGTGTTCCACTGCTGTATTTCTGATTTCTACAGCATTGTAAGCTGATTTCCATGTCTACTTCTCCTGGGAGTATGTTTCATCTTTTGCATTTCATTGTAGTCATGATCACATATACACACACACACACATACAGGACAACAAAACTCTCAAGAGATTTATAGCTTTTATGTGTTTGGTATTCGTAAGTTGTATATTCATGTTGACAGGACCAAGTCGGTGAATGTTTTCCTACCAACCATCTGAAGCCATTCAGAAAGCACAGCTATAGGTGAGCTATTCTGCTTCTTACATCATCAACAATTTAATCTTTTTAATCAGTATGTTTGGCTGAATTGAACGGTTGAGTAATCATCATTGATGTTGGTGTTTTTAATAACCTTTTTTTCTTTTTTTTTTTTGCTACTTTAGGCTGAACATTCCTATTTTGCTGCAACAGGGAACAGGGACAACTTGAAGATACTTAGTACCCAACACAAGACTGCAGAGTCTGCAATATGCCTGGAGAGCAGGCATTGACCTCTGCTCTTTTTTTACTTAATTTACTGTCAAAATATAAATATGGAACATAGATGTCTCACCCTTATACTCTAGATTACCGCAGCCAGAGGTGAGCTAAAGGGCAAGGGTGATTTTAGAAGTCAGATATGTTTGCATTACGGTGGTATAAACATAAACTCATACGCATGTCAAGAGGTCCAATTAAATTCTTCATTACAATAGGCAGCTGTATGTAAAATGGGGACAACTGATTCAAGAAGTATTCTTTTTTTTTTTTACGTAGTAATAGGTGGCAATCTGAAGTCAACAACGCTGACAAACAATGAAGCACATTATGCCAAATTGTGTTTTCCCTTGGTGATCTGAGACCTGCTTATCCCTTCTCTCCGACACGTAATGGTCTGGAGTTAAGAAAGCACAACTGATTGTTGGTCTAACCTGAACAGCGTCAAACACAAAAGCCAGCACACCCACAGGACACTTGCATCTCATTCGATCCAATTTGCAGTTTTGTTCTTTAGCCTGCTCACTCCTCTTTTTTTGTTTCTCTTTTCTCTCTCAACTAAGACCCACAATCCCTTCAGATCTCAAGAGGCTTAATCAGTGTCGGTGTCAGACTACTTCATGGCAGCCTTTGGCCACAGCGGATATTATCCATCTTTTCCTTCTAACAAATCTGTCAATCCAGTCTACGGGAAATGAAACTTCTCTTTTTGCAGACAGGCAAACTGTTTGTCTGCAAACACCACGCGGATGGAAAGAAATGCAAAAGCAGAACAACATGACTTCAACAATGAATATGAAAATAGAAGACTTAGAGGTGATGGGGAAAATGGCACACGATGCGCACACACACCAAAAAAAAAGGAGTATTAGGAATAAAATATTGGTCTCAAATTCACAATGTATGCAAAAGGGGTAACCAACCAAGGGAAAGCTTGCTTTGATTTGACTTAATTTGCATAAACCCTCCCAACTATGCTTTTAATAAGTGATCTTCACCCAGGGAGTTGCCAGTGCATAGAAGATTAGCATATTCCAGACAACATAACCACCAGTTGGTTGGAAAGGAGAGCAAGGAAGAGGGAGGAAAAAAAAAAAAAGTGGCACGGGGGTGAATTAGAGGAATAACAGGGGAGAAGGAGGGGAAATGTACCAAACAGACCTGTTTGTTTTGAATATCATTTGCAGTAACACAGCAACAAACAACTATTCCATGAGAAATAACCACCCCTTATGAGACCCCTGCTAATTTGCTAATGGCTGGGTTGTTTCATAGTGCCCCCTAGTGGTTCAAACAAGTGTATCCCTGTGATGTTATAAAGGTGTGCTGATCAGAAAAGAAAATGTATCCAGCAAGAGAAGAAAAAACACCATTAAGATTGCTACTGAGAGCTAACAATAAAAGAAGATAAAGGGGAAAAAAACAGACAAAACACATGGGGGGGGGGGGGGGGGACATGCTACCAAGACACAACCTGACATTAAAAGACGATTTCATTCTGTCAACGAGTAACTCTCTGCAGTCTTTAAAAATGCTGCAATATTTGAATAATACACTGCAACACTGTGTTACATGTATGATGCATGAGGCCTATGTCTTGAGAGGACCTCTGAGGCAGGAGTATGATCATTTCTTTACACACTAGAGGGGGCTAGATCATTGGGAGCAAGTTAAATACAGCCAGAATGTTATTAGAGAAGCTGTCCATGTACACTGGAGTACATGTTAGATCTGCTTCATCACGTTGACAATATATCAAGAACTGCTTATTCTCTCATCCTCCCAAGACGTGTAATTTTTGTGACTCACACATAATAGAAAAACAGTTACATCAGTGTTACCTGTAAAATCAGATATTAGCAGTTGTGTCAGGTTAATCCCCTTTCCTCATCATATTCCCCTTGAGATTGAATTGACTTTGAGTGCGGAATGAAATTATGACAAACTAAAAGATATACCACAGTGAGTCCACACTTCAGTGCCTGGGATAAGCTGGAAAGCCAGTTAATTTGCAGCAACTTTAATTTGCATGTATTTGAAAAGACAGAAACTAATTGGTATTAGATAGTTGTGTGTTGATAGAGCAGAACTGTCAGAATATTGGCAAGGAAGGGAAGGCAGGGTCCATTGTTTAATTGTCCTCCATAGGGAGAGGAGATTCATTAATTGAAAGAACAAATTTTCATATAAAAATCCACATAAATGCTTTAACTCTTCCCCATTGTTTTATGATTTTGGGAACTATAATACCATCTTGAGAAAGTGAATAATTCCATATCATTATGTATCATAGAGCCTCACTTGTGTAAATCCTCACACACAAATCATGAATTATGCTATGGCTACTGTACAGTGTAATATATTATCACTAAAGTGACTGTTTAATGTGTGCACTATCATGACTGTGGCACCTTTAGTCCCATAAATAATGTTTAGCCCTGAGTCAATATTTTAATATGAGTACACATGGACATAATTTTTTAGTTTCATTGCTGCAGGATTGCACTTTATGACAAATCCATTTGTCTGATAATAATCCAATATTCAGGTAAATCTGTTACTGATGCTACAAAATCATGTATTCTTGGTTTGGGATTACTACAGATAATGTCTTTATATAAAATAGATGTGTCATGTATCTTGGCAGCGTTAAATCCATTCAAAAGAAGCATATCTGGTTCATCGTGAACGACCTGTAGCTTTGAAATCATTGATACAAAATATGTGAACAAACATAAAAACAGGAAACAAACCAAAAAGAGGATTTTTTTTTTCTTTTCTGAAGGATTCTCACATTGTGCATGAGTGTGATGGTTATGGTCAGCAGTTTACTGACAGTTTCCAAGGCCACCAGGCCAATTCTGACCAGTTTCCTTGACAACAGAATAGGACACCTCAGCCACTTCCTTATCTGTATCCTTGGTGATTAAGCCTTACTCTTATGAGTGTGATTTATGTGGCACAAGATAAAAAACACAGATAAAACTGCTGCTTCTAAAAAGACCGAGACAATATTATGTTTCCTATTTTACAATGACCTTCACTGGACAGTATTCATGCTTTGAGGCTACATCCTGGATCCTGTCAGTTGTTTCAAACAGATGCCTGTTGTTGATTTTGATTTATTTACCCCCCCCCCCCCCCCCCCCCTCCCTCCACCAGCATGCTCTTGAAGTGTCTGGAGGGCCTGTGCTTGGAGGGGGGGGGGGTACTCAGTTTGCATGTGTGGAGATGATGTCAGCATTACACTGTGAGTAAAGACAGATGTGCTGAAGACAGCCACGGTCATGAATACGGACGTAGTCAAGGGAAACATTCTCCACTGCACAAAAACATATTCAATCTGATTTGATTTTTTTTTTTTTTTATTGTGAAATATATTTGAATTTTGCAAATTTCAGCATTTTTTTTCAAGACATCATCAGTAAGTCATAGCACTATTGTCTTCAAAACCTAGATCATCTGCACAGTTTCTACTTTGCAGTTTTATATTGTCTGTACACTGGTACTTGTACATTTAACAGAATGCTGTTGCTAAAAAAAAAAAAAAAAAAAAAAAAAAAAAAAAAAAAAAAAGAGTCTATCCCTGTAAGGCTGTTACCTTGACATCAGTATAATACTGTGGAAGTGCTATGTGTCACTTCACCTTTCCATTTTATTATACTGAATATGTACTTCCATTCCTGTGCATTTTAGGCTAAATGTACCTCTTACTGTATTTAAATGATTTCACAGTGAAACCAAAACACCTACAGTAATACATGTTAAAGTACAACACACATTCATCAAACTAAATACACTGTTGTCCATAAAATTGGAATGAAATATATTTATGTCTTCTCATAAAATGATTATCACAACATTTTATGCTTGATAGATAAAATGTAACTGAGATTTAGGATTATTACACTTGATCAAAGGTCATTCTTGATATGTAGAAATAGTAATAAACAGAAGAATATGTAGGAAACTTGAATTATTCTAACCATATGAGCAACAGTGTGTTTAATGCACAAAGCAAATCTAGCATTTCTGAAGCAAAATACATTTCATGTTATTCTCAGATTGATTTGTATCACTATCATTTTATTTTAAGTGTTGTGTTTTGTATGTTTTTAGAGTCTATAGCTTTTCCATTTAGGTTTGGAATACTAACAGCAGTTGATTAGACCTGGTATACGGTAGCAAGATTTGATTTAACACAGGAAGAGTCAAAGATGCGACAAATTGACTCAAACACATACCATCATTTTTGTAACATTTTTAATTATATTATTCTAGTGTCCTGAATGTTGCATGTGTATCCATTCTCTACCACCTCCTAAAAGAACAGACGTATTTATTCCTCTTTGACACATCATGGATTTATATACAGTTGAGCTCATAAATTTACATACACTGACTGAATGTCAGAGGTGGAAAGTAACTAAGTAAAAGTACTTCATTACTGTACTTAAGTAGATTTTTAAGGTATCTGTACTTTATTTGAGTATTTCTTTTTCTGGCAACTTTTTACTTTGACTCCCTACATTTTAGCATAAATGTCTTTACTTTATATTCCTTACATTCTCAGAATAGACTCATTACATTTGGAGGAGAAGAACTGTAATATATATATATATATATATATATATATATATATATATATATATATATATATATATACAATAACTATAATATATAAAATATTATAGTTATATGAGTATTATCTGACAAATTTGACTTTTTATCTTGTAATTTTTACATTTTATTTTATAATATTAACATTATTAACATTTTACCTCACAATTTAGACCTTTTATCTTAAAATTATACATTTTTAAATATTGTATTTATGTTGTTTGTTTGTTTTTTTATCTCAATTGTGACTTTTTTTTCCTAAATTTCCTGCCCATACCCACAAAACTGAGTACAGTGATCCTATCAAACACATTGTCGACACAGTAACTCACTTTTAAAGGCTTTATTTTAGATTCTTTTGAAACTTTTCAGATTTTTTTCTGGTTAAATAAGTATTATTATATTTGTGGCAAAAAATATATAGTTTTAATTTTCACTTTGGTACTTTATTACATTTTTTTCCTTTTTTTTCCCTTTTACTTCAGTAAAGGAGTTGAATCAGAGTATTTTTTCACACCACTAGCTGTACTTCTACTTAAGTTCAGAATGTGAGTACTTTGACCACCTCTGCTGAATGTGCAGGGGATGGTCTTGGATGTTCCAACATGACAATGGCCCAAAACACAAGGACAAGTTGATCTGTTATTGGCTACAGGGGAAAAAAAGTGAAGGTGAAGGAGTTTCCATCTCAGTCTCACCTCAGTATCAGTGATCCACTTTGGGGAGGTGTCAAACATGTAGTACATGCAAGAAAACCCAAAATCTGAAAAGACCTGGAGGTGTTTTACCAAGATGAACGAGCATCTGAGAAAATCAAATGTGATCAACAACGACCGTCGATGTTAAAGGAGCTCATACAGAGGGTATGTAAACTTATGAACAGGGTTATTTGGATAGTTTCTCTTGTCAGTATGATTTAAAAAAAAACACATTTGTTTGATAATAAATGACTTCACTAAACCATTGGCCACAAGTGAATGAATAGTTTTTGTATTATCATTCATATTATCTGAAAAATGGCCCAAACATCACAAATTCTGAGTAGAGTATGTAAATGTATAAGCACAACTAAATATTGGTGCTTAATCCAATTAATTTTCTCTGATGACTTGTAACTATTGGTCCTTTACAAATGTCAGGTGTCCTCAGGTCATGACCTTCTAATGACAGCAGTTCATTCATTTTTCTGTTGGAAACAATACAAAAAAAACTAAATAAATAATAATAATAATAATAATAATGCAATTAAATTATTAAATTTTTTAGGACAACTTTCATCTACATTGTAATATTTACTTAAATCCAAAGCCAAGCAATGCACACACGTTCATATTCTATGTAGAAGTTTGTCATACAGACATGCATTGATCTTCAAAGCCCACCCAAAACCTTAATGAGTAGCTGATGTAAAGCAGTAGAACAATAACTAGATAAGATAGAAATGTGAAAAATGGCACTAGGTTCTCCTGAGGCTTCTTATGTTGTTAATATTTTTGCAGTACTTTCATTTTTGGACAAAGACCAGACATGAATAAACATTTCAGGTTTACTGGCAGGCTAAGCTACAACACATTTACAATGAATTTCCAAAGAGAGATTTGCACAGTGAACAAACAAAAGAAAGCACATTGCATATTTCAAAAAGCAAGCAGACAGAAACACATGCCCACTACACACACCCATAAAAGCTATCATGGTGAATGACAGCTTATACATTGGGTGTCTTTGAATGGGGGCCATGGAGTGACAGTGTGTAACTCCCATTGCTCAGCCAAGTATAAAGAGATTTGATGGAGCATCTGTTTGAAGAGAACAGAAACAACAGGCGGAACAAGAGTGGAAATGTGGACCA
Organism: Siphamia tubifer; assembly: GCA_020466265.1. NCBI lineage: Eukaryota > Metazoa > Chordata > Actinopteri > Kurtiformes > Apogonidae > Siphamia > Siphamia tubifer. Next base: position 32,707,363 of record CM035797.1, read on the forward strand.
GACAGTCTGTACATTGTCATGCAGCCCGAAATAATAACCAATAATAGACACGGCAGTGGAAAATTATGTTTATGCAAACATAAGACTTATAGAATTAAAATCAACATATCACGTGATATAAATAAGCTTCCTTAATATATCTTATAATATTAACCAATGCTGAAGTGATTTCTAACAGCTGATGTTAACATGAGGTTCTGAGGTGCGTGAGGGTATGCATTAATGAGACATGAGCTAAAAGGAGGGAGGGAGGGGAGGGAGGGGGCAAAAAAAATGTAAACTCATTTGTATCTAGGAGATCAGAAGTGACACTCAGTTATAACATGGCCTTCACATTGTTGTCAGCCTAATATGATTGTGAGTCGTAGCCAATGACAGAGCATCTGTTTGCGACACAGAGGAATCAATACTCTGGAGTGAAGCGTCATTTATCTTATACACTGACTTTGAAAAGAAAAAGCATGAATGTGAAGAAAAGAGTAATAATTCTGAGTTACACAAAGCATCCATGTATTTTATATATCTTAGCGGTAGATTATCGAGAAGATGGTGTCATTTAATTCATGGGTGTTATTGACATTTCATTTTAACTTTTGTTGCTGTTCATTGTGAAATGTTCCTGATTTTGATTTATTATTTGAAGACTTCAAAGATTTAAAAAGAAACAGACAGACAAAAAAAAAAAAAAAAAGGACTTTTATTTGGACAGTTGTTTTTGTATTTGACTCTTGCATTGTGGGTATTTGATCTTTGTTGTTGTTGTTTTGTTTGTTTGTTTTCCTGCAGAACATATTGCAGTAAGGTATTGGTAATGGTGGGCTAAATAAGCTTCGGCTTCAGCCCTAAACCTTTTCGGTCAAGCAGTATATTCATTATGTGTGAAAATGTGTCTACCTGCCTTGTGCTTGTTTTTTTGTTTTGTATTTTGACCGAGATAAAATAAATAAAAATAAAAAAAATAAAAACATCTCTCTAACATGACTGTAGAATTAACTGCAAAAAAAAAAAAAAAAAAAAAGTGAATATTTGAGCTTTTTGTCCTAATGAATCAAATGTAACTAGTTTTTACAGGATGTGTATGTTAATTAAAACACCATATTTGTACGTAGAAATGATACATTTCTATTGTTTGGATAAAATGAAAGTGTAAATTGAAAAAGAATGTGGTGCCGTTGTTGTGATGGGTGAGGTGAAAGGGAGAACAGATTTAATAAAAAACAGAGACAGAAAACTAAACCTGAGGAAGGATCAGCCAGAGTCTAAGGTGGTAATGAAATGTCCAGGTTATGGAGGCGACAAACTGAATGGTCTCGCACCGGCAACCGCAAGCCTCACTGCTTAAATAGTTTCAGATCAGCAACGACTTGCAGCTGAACCAGGTGAGTCTGGAATGGATGTGGAGGGAAAGATGACTGACAGGTTGTGACAGCCGTTTAAACTGTAACAACACAATGGGTTGGGGTTTTTTTTCCCCCCAACCTTTATTTTGAACATGCTTCAAACAAGTGATAAAAAAAAAAAAACAACACACGCACAACATACAATAAAAAATAAGGAAAGAAAAAAAGAGAAGAAAGATGTTAAATAACAAAGAAGTACTTTTTTTTTTTTTTTCACAATTTAAGATTTTAAAATGTAAAATAACAGGTTCAGCTGGTAGAACCAGTCATCCAGTGGCCAAAGGGTTGGCAGTTTGAATCCTACCTTCAACTGTTCACATGTTCAAGTGTCCTTAAAAAACTCTGAAGACCCTGAACCTCAAATTGTATTATGTGGGCCCCAGCAGGTCTGTGTAAGGACCAGTTCATTTACTGTTTATCTCGTCTCATCATCTGAACCTGCTTTATCCTCACTAGGGTCACGGGGGTCTCTCTCTAGGTCGTCCTCAGACGAGCCTTCCATCGTCGTTTCCAGTCATCCCGATTCTCCATACATCTGGCCAGTTCGCTGGTGCTCTGAGCTCCCACGTCCATCTTGAGAATGTCCACATATGTTAGTTTAGGACGTCCTCTTGACCGGCGCCCGTGCGTTGGTTCCCATAGCACAACATTACTGGCCGGCAGCTCTCGGTGCCTTTGGCAGTGTCCTGCTAGTCTCATTCTCCTTACAGCAATCTTCTCGTTCACCCTCGGCACTCCTTCGTAGAGAATTCTGTTGGCTACGTGTTCGTTCTTGCTGATGTTAAGCACTGCACGCAGCATCCTGGTGTAGCACCCGTCCAGGGACTTCTCTAGGGTTGGCTCCAGGGTCCAGCATTCGCTGCCATAGAGGAGAACGGACTCCACTGTTGCGTAGAAGAAGTTGAGTTTGATTTGGCGGGGGAGGTTGGAGTTCCATACACTGGCCATGCCGTTCAGGGCCCTCCATGCAAGTGCCTTCCTCACTTTTAGATCTTGCTCAGTTGAGTTGACCCATGAGCCCAGTGGGGGCCTAATCCAGCTACAATAGGTGAAGGCGGGGGTACACCCTGTATGAGTCTCTAGTTCATCTCAGGGCTGAACATATATAGACAAACAATCACTCTCACATTCACACCTATGGGTGATTTAGATTAACTAATGAACCTATCAGTGCATGTGTTTGGATGGTGGGAGGAAACTGGAGAAAACCCACACAGACACGAGGAGAACATGCAAACACAGAAAGGTCTGGTGTGGGAATCAAACCAGGGACCTTATTGCTGCGAGGCTCGAGTGCTAACCACTGCACCACCTTCTACTGTTAAATGTTAAATTCACATGTTTAAAATATTAAATCTACAGGTTACTCTGTAAATATGTTTATGGTTTGATGTGTTTTCTAGAGCATTGTACTGGCAACCTCAGCCCCCCCCCTCACACACACACACACACACACACACACCTAAAAACAACAGTATATTTTACAGCGCAATTATTAGTATTTAATTATTTTGTTTCTTCAAGTAATGTGATAAACAGCAGCATCAACAAACCAATCAAACCTGTGCTGTTATCCTATAGAATGTCCTCTTCACTTTTGAGAGGGACACGTTTTGAGGACACACCAACGGGGATGCCGATGTATTTTCTAGAGCAGAACAGCAAATGTATTTCCATTTTCAGTGTATATCTTCGATGACAGCAATAAATGTTCGGAGCTCATAAAGTTACTTTCCAGTTCATTGTCCAGGTTTGTTGCCAGCAAGTTCCAGAAAGTGTGTGGAAAATAGTCTAAAGTTTGTATACGAAATTCTTTGTAAACCTGTCTGGGGGATGACACGGTTGTGCTACTTGCTCCATTAGCCTCTCCTTCGTGGCTCCCTCCCCTCGCTCTGTCTCTAGTGTGATTTATGCCGGAGTGGAAAGATTGCAGTGTTGCAATTTGTGTCCTCTGCATATGTCATCTGAGTACCGAAACTATTTAAGCTGTCAGTAAAATAAGTCACTAATACCCGTGCTTTAAAAAAAAAACTATTTGTGTAAAGGTTAGTTATGGCTTTGGTGTAGAACTATATATATTATGCATTAATGTCAACAGTGCATTATGTTGTTACACAATGCAGTGTATATGTTTGTAGAGTAAATGATGGAAAACAGTGTGTGTGACATTTGTAACCCTAAAAGTTAAAGTCTGCCCACACACAAAGATGCAAAGGGCAGTTATTTCAGATTGCACTCTATAAATATTTAGGGTTTTTTTTTTTTTTTGATATTGTATAAAAATATTAGGGAGATTTAGGATCTAACTGCAGGCCACAGCAAAAGTCAAAATGATACCAAGTGTGTTTTTTTTTTATTTATTTCTAGTCCAAATATTTCATCAAATAAGATGTAACCCCTTAAAAAGAGTATGTTTTCAGTGGGATATAAGAACTTATTTCTAGACAATAGATATTAAAAATCTTATTTTAAGACCAAGATCATTTTCATTTGTTCATTTTTTTTTTTTTGCTTAATTCAAGTAAAACTATTGGCCAATGGAACAAGTGAAAATTATCTCAATAAGATTTTATGAGATAAGATTTTCAAGATCTATCGTCTAAAAATAAGTTCTTATATCTCACTGAAAAGTTATCCTTTCCTATGATTATGTTTTATTCTAAGTGTGATTAGATATTTTTTTTTACTAGAAATAAGAAAAACACACTTTTTTTTCTAGCTTTATATTAGTAGTTGACATCCAGAACTAAAAATGTTTTACAGTTGCAATGATATTCCTTTTTCTCAATATCAGGGGGAAGTACTGACGTCATATTTGAAATTATAGCCATGATAAGAGAATGAGAGAAGGAAAAACATTTTAAAGATGAATTAAATATTTGAACTTTGATCTACTTTTCCCAACACATTTTGTGTAGGTCACTGTCAATCTGTTCTATAAACCAAATTTGTTACAAATTCAACCAATAGTTTTGCAATTACACATATTAGAATCTTAATGAAATTTTGAGTAAATTGGGATTTTTTTTTTTTAAATTTCATAAAAAAAATGTAATTCCTAAAAAAAAAAAATTTTACTTACTGTGCAGATCTATTCTCTATTCTGGGTTACTGGAAATAAATGCAATTTGGTATGAATTAAACCAATAGTTTTGCTGCTAGTGTTAACAAAGACACAAATGGAACCAAAACAATATAATATGGTATTACATTTTCTATTTCTAAAAATAAATAAATAAATACAAACACCAGTAGTCGTGTGTCATAGGCTTTTCATGTAGTTTACTGCTGATAGTTTACATTATAGATCAGGGGTCAGCATCTGTGGTCCTTGAGTGCCACTGTCCTCCATGTTTTAGATGTGTCCCTCTTTCAGTAAACCTGAAGGCCATTATCAGGCTTCTGCAAAGATAGATGATAGGTCGATCATTTCAATCAGGTGTGTTGGAAGAACATGCAGGACAGTGGCACCAGGGTAACTGACCCCTGTTATAGATGTTTGGACCATAGTTACTATCATTTTTGCCAAAAAAAAAAAAAAGATTTTAACGGCAACTTCAGTGTTAGGTGTCACTAAGCATTCCACACTAAACCCTTACAAAATACTTTTACACACTTACGAAACCGTTATTGTGAAATTGTTGAGACTTTGTGTGTCGCCTGTCGTGTAGATCCTTCAACCTGAAAATGGAGAAAAATAAAGGGTGGAAAAATCGAATTCTTAAATTTGTGATCTCCCCTCCCCATCATTTGAAGTAGATGACAGTAATTAAATATCCTGTAACTATTTCTCAACAGTTAATTAACTAGTTTGTTTTTTTTTGCCCCGTTTCTTTTTATGTTTATTTCTTGCTTTGATTTAATTCGGGGGTGAAATAATTCATAATAATTACATTTATAATGCTGCTCCATCAAATCTTATTAGAAAGAGCGTAACATTTCATTATATGCAGATCATTTCTTTACTAATTATTGCCGTACAAATGTAAATACCTTTAGTTTCAGGTTCTTTATGCTGAAAAGAAGGTTAAATGTTTGCTCTTTTTTTTTCCCATAAAGATGCACACTATGAAAATCCCTAGCACATGTATACAAACACAGGTGGTGAATTTACTACCCACTGTGTTAAACTAACAACAATGTGCTTTCTTAAGAAATCAGTCTGTATTGTGTGGCTTTATTATGTTCAAAGAGCTTTTATTTACTCTTGATTTACCATAAAAAAAAGGAGGAAAATGTTTTTGTCTCTGTCTCTACTTGTGATTCAACTTGTGCCTTTCTGCATGACCTTCTTCAAAGGTTATTTCCTTTCTGTGATAAAGAAAACAGGATCCAACATTGTTAAAACTTGTACAGCCTCAGGGGAATATCCCATATCAAAGTCAGTCATAGTCTATCTGGTGACAGACTGAACAGGTCCTTCAGGATTCATTCTGCTCTTTTATTTTCCAACTCTACGTCACGTCTTTAAGGCTGTTTTCGAGAGATAAACATAAATCTAGGGATCAAATTATTTTTCCTGAAATATAAAATTAGCCTTGGGACCAGATGCATCTGCCTGAGAGCAAATGTTCATTTGCTTTGGCAGGTCGGCCTGGCTCTGCTCCAACGCAGACTGACTTCCACTGAGCCCAGACTGGGTAGAGCCAATCACGTCCACGTATTTGACACGGGCCAGGTCAGGTGCTGCTGCCACTTGTGTCCTGTTTTGGTGACCGTTGCTCTGATTGGCTGAAGTACAGTCCAACTGTATCCAGAGACTTTTAAACTGAGCCTGTTGATACCTAGAGTTGGAAAGTGAAGCCGACTGTCAAAATCTGCAGTAACTGTAATGTCCAATGGAAGGGGGGGGGGGTGAAGGTGGTTCAATCCCCATGAACCTGAACTGTTTTTTTTAAGTATTTATTATTACCCCACTCCCCACAGGGGTGGCGGCAGGTATTATGTTTTGTTCAGTTTGTTTGTCGCTTCCTTTGTTAACACTGTAGCAGCAAAACCTGTTGGATAAATTCATAACAAATTTGGTTTATAGATTACCAGTTACCCAGAATAGATATAGTTACATTTTGGGAAGAGTAGGTCAAAGTTAAAAAAAACTTCTTTTTTTTCTCCCTTTTACTTATAATTGGTGAAGTTTAAAAAATCTATTAAAAAAATCAACTTTGTTTTAATTCACTTCAACTTGGCACATTTATTTGTATAGAACATTTCATGTACAGGACAAGTCAATGTGCTTTACATAAGACATATAAGAAAATATAGAGACAATATATATATAGAGGCAATTGATATGTTGACATGACCACATGTATAGACATGATGGCATCAGCTGGATCAATGCTAAAATAAGCTACAGTACAATACATGCCAGGGGTCTGTTGGGCCTGGTACCATTTGTTTCTAAGAAGTACATGAGTGTGTTCCAAATCGCACACACACCTACACCATAAACACTGCACACTCCATGAATAGTGTACGAATTTTCAACAAACTAGTGTACAAATGGAACACACTCCAATAGCACTTCTGTAAGTGAAACACAATGGACACTATGCAAAAAATATTCATGGTTAAAATTTGTAACTTTTTTACCTGAAAAATATGTTTTCTTCAAAACATAGAGCTGCATGTCCCTAGGACACATCACCTGTGAGCTCACTTTAGAAGTGGACATGGGCTATATTGATGACATCACCACTGCTCGTTCCTGATTGGTCAAACTGGGTTTCAACTATCCTTGTGTTACAACTGTCCCAGGTCTCCCCTGCACTCCTACACCCTCTCATCCTCTCTCTTGGTCTACATGGGTTCAAAGAACTTTGATTTAATCTGGACTTAAGTTTAATTTAATGTCTGTTTAATTTACCTTTTCCTGATTTGCTACTTGTTTGAGTTAAGGAATATTGTGTAATGTTTTGATAATTATGTTGATTATTTTTGGATTATTGATTTAAAATAAGAAAAGTAAGAAACTTGAATTTTATTGTGTTTCGTGATTAAGTCTTTTGGAACAATGAAGTGAGCAGCTTGGTTTTTTTTCTCCAGAAAAGTAGGCGGGTCAAAGTTAGCTTTAACCATTTTCGTGTCTGACGCCCAACATTTATTTGTTTGGACACACTTGTACGCTACATATGTAATGTGCATTGTAATTGTCAGAATATATTTTTAATATAATATCTCATTTCTTTTATCCGGGGAGCAGGGATAGTTAACCAGAGGGGAGGGGAACTAATCCTAGGACAACCCCTGAGTTTTCCTGTGTGTCCAGGAAGGGAAGTTCAATTACACTGGAGCATATCCTGGTGACCAACAAACAAATGCAAAGTGCACCCTGAACATGTCGTCAGGTCATCACAGCTCTGACATATACACATTCACCTATGGGAAATTTAGTTTGATCCAGTGAACCTATGAAGGTGTATGTTTTTGGATGGTGGGGGATGTAGTGTGTCACACCTGTCGAGAAAGAAGTTATGGCAGATATAGGAACAACATTCAAACTCCACAAACCACGCTACCTTTCTTTTCCTCCTGCATATCAGGTGTAATGGGAGTGAATTGTCATATAAGTGATCATTTTAGATTACCTAAATTTAAAAAAAAAAAAAAATGAGGAGGACCGGTGATGGTCACACACATGCACTAAATATTAAAATATTTGGCTGCAAGACTAAAAAATGCATTGATCTCAAACAATGTTGACACCCTCTCTGTGGTGTTAATCAATGAGAACAAATGCAGACAAAAAAAAAATGAAATAAATGGTTCATATTCATTGTAAATCAATAAGTATTTATAATTTAACAAGGTGACAGGAAGTGATGACCTTTATTTTCACCCTTAATAGGTCACTTTTAGTAATACTCAGAAAGTCAATATTTCTAGTGTCTTATTCCAGGACATAACGAGTTATATTTATGTAGAAAAACCAAGTCAATGAAGTTGCCATATTTGGTTTGTTGCAAAAAGAAAACCGAGAAGTATATTGTTTGTCCCGAACAAATTACAATTAGACTTTCTGCTTTGACAACTTTAAAAATAGTGAATTAAAAAAAAAAATATTTTAGTGTATTAAACTATAGCTTATTTCCTACATCTTACAAAAAAACCCCTTCGATTACCTCCAGTAATCACAGAGAAATGGGGATCTTTGTAAAGCATGTCAGAAGCCCCTTCTCTCCAGGTTTCGTAAGGAGACCATACAAATATATAGTTGTTCATTATGTTGTCGCACAAAAATATCTCTTTTGAAAAAATGACTGCTTGTTTCTTGCCAAAATGAATAATAAATTGCATCAAAAAAGGAAGCAGATTTCTGAGTTTTACAAACACCGACTGGTAAGGTGTGAAAATGAATGATTAAAGAAAGATATTAAATTATTAACTCATGGAAGACACACAATCGATATGTTGTGCGCAGAATTTGAATTCATTTGTAAGTTGCCCTGACAGTTGTGAGCAAAGTATTTTCATTCATATTGATGCCAAGACGATCCAAATACCAAACGTGGAAGAAACACATGTTTTACAAAGATCCACATTCCTCCGTGACCACTGAACTAAATTAAATAGGATTTTCTGCAAGATAAGCAATACGTTATAGTTTCATATCCTGAAATAGCATTTAGATTGTTTAACTATTTTGAAAGATATCAATGCAGAAAGTCCAACTGTAATTTTTTTGGACGATATACGGTATATAAAGAAAATATATATAAGACAAACACAAATACAAGGAAAAGAACCTCACTTTTAGAACATTACAACATAAGTGCTGATCCAGACTCTTGTCTACATCCACAATCTTCAGAGGTGGTAAAAATATTCACATACTTGAGTAGAAGTACAGCTCCTTGTGTGAAATAATACTCTGGTAAGAGCAAAAGTACTGATTCAACTCCTTTACTAAAGCAAAAAATTACAACTTCTCAATTGTTATAAAGTAAAAAGTCAAATTGCATTTATTGGACGTGGATGAAATAATACTTATTTAAATGTATCCAAAAAATAAAGCCTTTAAATGTGAGTTACTGTGTAGAAAATGTGTTTGATCAGGTCACGGTACTCAATTTTGTGGGTATGGGCAGGAAACTTAGGAAAAATGGGGGAAAAAAGGTTAAAATTTAGATTTAACATCATCATTAGAGTATGACATAAAAAAGCTCATATATGAGATTTAAAAAAAAAAAGCATGATTCTCAAATAAAAAGTCAAAATTATGAAACACAGTCATACATATGAGATAAGAAATGCATAATTATGCGAAAAAGAGCTAAAAAGTCACAATCATGAGCTAAAAGTCATAATTATGATATAAAAAGTCACAATTTCTCTCCGCAGATTAAAAAAAGTTTACGGTGAAATAAAAAGTTGCCAGAAAAATAAATACTCAAGCAAAGTACAGATACCTAAAAAGTCTACTTAAGTACAGTAACTTAGTTGCTGTACTTCCCTCCTCTGATAGTCTTCCTTTGAACCTCGTTCCTTACATTAGTACCACGATTTCATGGTACCTAACAAAGCAGGTACGTTTCCTGTACCCTGTAGACCACACTGGACCTGAGACTGTTGACTCACTGTCCTCACTGTAACTGTTGCTGTCACTGTGTTGTAATGCAATGTAATGTACTTACCAAAAATAGTCACTTGCTCAATAAAGGATTAACACTGGAATGTAATACAAACATGAGCATCAAATAGGTCTGGACAAGATTTTGGCCTAAATTATTCTCAACCCTATGTCCCAATGTGGAGGAAAAAAAAATAAAAAATGAAGATCCTGTACATAATTTGTGGAAACACAATATATAATATTTTGTCCTTTATTCACTGAAGGTATTTGTAATCAATAGAAGACTGAGTCATACTTTAGCAACATCGTGCCAAAATATTCAGAAGGAGAAAAAAAAAACATTTAAAAAATATTTATTGATCATACATGTCATTTTTCATTATAAACGTGCTTTATTCATGGTTAGTTTACTCTTTGCTTCAGTTCACATTCCAACATGTTTGAAGTCATGCTTTGCTCCAGCAATGCTTTACAGGCTTTATATTGGTGAAGGTTTAAACAGTTTATAATACTGTGTTAACAATGGTGGGAAGACTGTAAACAGCCGTGCAGCACTACAGCATTTTTGTCATAGTAAAGCAGAGCTCATATATTCAGGAGGTTTGATGTGAAGTTTAAAAAAAAAAAAAAAAAAAAAGCTGTTTCAAACGGAAGCTTTGTGTTCGACTGTACTATCCTTTCTTACATTAGTCACATACAAAACCATTACATAACCAACACAACACTGACTAATCCTAATAATGGCTTTTGTGGTCTGACCTGTCCTTCCTGTTAGTGTCTATGGAGTCCATGCCCAGTTGAATAGATGCAGGTGCTGTTTGCAGAGCAGAAGATGGTCGCATAGATATATTGGCTGTGATGAGATGCATCAAATGATCCACCATGCACAGAGGGACATCTGCAAAACAAATACAGTGTGAATTAAATGGCCTCTGCTTTTACTGTATGTAGGGATGTAATACACACAAGACACTAGGAAGTTTTGTTTTTTTTAATTTTAAGAACTGTCAGACTAATTAGTCAGCTCTGTTCCTCACCACTCTCTGTTGAGCCTTTCTATTATCTGCCACTGCAGTATTATTTTTCCATTTTAATATGCATGGATTTCTAGGTCAGCATATATTAGATAATGATTCCATATTGTACTTGAATTATTTCAAAGCTGTATGAGAAACTGTACTGAATTGCACAATGGGTGTGTTAAGAGTGGGGAAAAAAAGTCACAGTGGCATTTGCTCCCAGTAATAGTGGTTCAGTAATTATGAGGATATTTTTTTTTTATTATTTCTCTCTGCCTTGGATTTTGTCCTCTCTGGAGGAGGATCAATTGTAATCATCTCAGCTCTCCCTCGTAATAAAAGTGATGGAAGACCTAGTTTCAGATGCTGTTTTCACAAGCTTCAATAAAACTTCCATTACAATTGTTTCTGGTTATTGATAAGGGTATTGCATTGATGAAAAACATCCACTGTATGAAAAATGCACAATGATTAATGAGACTGACTAGTAAATAAGACGTACTGTACACAGTATGTGGTCTGGGAAAAAAAATGACAATTTAGGTTTTATTCTATAAACACATAGCATACAAGAGGCCAAAGCTCAGAGAGATTGCTCTTGGAGAATAATAAAGTCACAATTTATTTGGCCCATTGGGGTAATTTATTCATACAGCTGTATTCTGATTACATTAGCACGATGCACATTATTCAATCAAAACGGACATTTTCTACAGTTTAAATGTGCCAATGGACAATTTAATGCCTAGGATGAGGTATTGGTGCAAGTTATATTCACCAGTATGGCGAAGTTAAAAGAAATATAAATCTGTGTTTATGTGTCTGACCTTCATAGCCTAGCCACTCTAGACTTCTAGCGGTAGACTACTACGGTACATGTACTAACGTCGTAGTCTAGCTATGCTCGATTTCCCGGAAACTGGCCGACCAATCACGGTGAAGTATAGAGTCAGAGGGTGGGTGTAACAAAGTGACACTGCACCGATTGAGAGAAACAACCATAGAAGAAGAAGAAGAAGAATGGGTGGTGATTTCCTTTTATCAAAGATGAGTGAAGAATGTTAGAAAATGTCAGCAATATTTTAATTATTTTTTACAGAAGCGACAACAGTTGTTAAGCTCCATAATCCTCAGTTTTGTTTAGTCATTTATAACTCCTCCGTGAACTTTCCGGCATCTAACTACATCATCCTAAAGATTACATTGATTAGTTGTAATACCGTCCTATTGCATACAGAGAGATTTGAAAGACAACCTTTTATCCCACCTCCCCTGCTGATGGAGTGTTCCTAGACCTACAGTATACATGTAATGAATAGGGATTGCACGGCTAAGCTAGGAGCTTCATTCAGAGACTCAGATTCTGTAGAAGCATCGTCTAGCCTCATCTCATGTCCATCCAACTGACAACAATCTACACAACATTCTGGGTAATAAACCTGGCAGTGGATGAAGGTCTGGTGTAGCTTTACAAGTGGTCTTTCCTATGAGTACATAATGTCACATGAAAACGATGAGGTAGAAAATGTAAGATGTTTCTATCAAGACAGACTGGTGAATTTACAAAGCAATTACAAAGGATATTTGTTGCTGCTTGTGGTTTTAGCTTTGGTAAAATGATCCATTTGTTTATTTTGGGGCAAAATGGAATTTAATGTATTGCTTGCAGCACTGTGAAAAAATAATTATGTTGAAGTATGAGAAATAATAAGTGAGAAATTATTAAGGTAATGAGCTCACTATTCAAGAGTATAGCCTTTACAAATACATATATTTATTAAGTTGGTCAACTACACAGAACCAAGTATCTTTAAAAAAAAAAAAAAGAGTAAGGGCCAATTACAATTTCTCCCTTAACCTTCAATCTCATCCTTCAAACTTACCCTCAATCAGTAGCCCTCAAAACTAAGTGTTATGGGCTACTTGTGACTTAGAAATGGGACACCCCTTAAATTAGTCAGGGTCCGCTTTGTCCATGTAGTCCCTGAAACGAAACAACTGTATTTATTTTTTTTTTTTCATATTTGCACTGTTAACTCTGCCTGTTCAATCATAAGTCACAAACACAGCGATCATCAACTGGTCCATCAGGTGCATGTTTTTGAAATTATTGTGGCCTATCTGTAAATTATTCCTTCAGTTAAAGCTATCAAACAAATAATCAAGGTGTATAAGTTCTTCACCTGGACTGAACTAACCAAATAGATTGAGACATTTTGTATAGTTGCTACTTTGGTGTTTCAACTTCACTAAATCATTTAAACTTAAGTGACACAGTGCTTCTCAATACTTAAACAACCATCAGTTTGTACAGAGCATACAATTGGACAATGCCACAATTCATCAAACTCAAACTGTCAGAGACTGGTTCATGGAGCATGGGACATCATTTTCACACATGGACTGGCTACCTGTCCAGGCTTGAACCCCATCAGGAATCTTCAAGATGTGATGGAGATGACTTTACACTGTGGTCCAGTTCTTCTATCATCAATACAACATCTGGTACAAAAATGCCTTCAACTATTGATGAGAGAAATGTTAGGACAGGTACCTGTGTAGCTAGACAGCAAGCTAACAAACTTTTTTTTTTTAAATGAGTCCAAGCAAGGCGTGCTTTTCTTGTTTTGGTTTTAGCTGACTTTTGTTTAGTTTGTAACTGCAACACAAAGGAATATACTTTTTTTTTTTACATACAGAACACATTCAAACACATACAATGCATTCAGACAGTTAGCTTAAATAGCATCAACGTTAAATCATTGTCTCACACAACACAAACTTTACATGAGTAACATCTAGTAATATACAGTATATTTATAACACATGAACTGTTCACTTACAAAGACGAAAGTTGTCTGAGGTTAAAGATCACAAAACACATTTAACATAAAACATGAGTTTCGACAACGTGTGTTCAACACCGAACGGAAATTAAGCAAAGCTCCACTCTAGAGATGAGCGCTCACTCATCATGAACAATCGTGCACAGCGAAAACAAAGATTGTTTAAAGAGATAACATCTCACTTCCACAAATGTACAATCAACTACATGTTAACTAATTTTAACGTACATTTATACAACATATGAAATTGTCTTTGACCTAAAGACATCACAGGAACATTTATTGCAAATTTGCATAACGTTTTTAAGTTTGTTATTATAACAGGCCACCAGGTGTCTTCAAGCTCTCTTTACAAGAAAAGTTTTAGAAAATGTCTTGCTTGTAAAATCTTCAATATCTTTCAATATCTGACATTAATTAAAATTATTATTAATAATCAATCCTTATAACCAGACCAGTCGATCCTAAAGGAACTACCAAGAAGAACAATGACCTGAACAAATTCGAACCTACACAGACATGCTTTAGTAAAGAATAAATAAAATGGTGTCAGCTTAACCCCACACACACACAAACACACACATTTTACTTGATTTGCTGTGTGTCTTATCATTGTGAAAACACATATTTGGTGACTGTGACCCAAAATTCCAAAGGATCTACTCTGGACCACCTTGCACCTTCCTTGAAAATTTCATGGAAATTGATCCAGTAGTTTTTCCATAAAGCTGGTGACAGACAAACAAACAAACAAACAAATTGAACCAAAAACAATACCTCTCTCCCCTTCAAGGACGAGGTGAAAATTGCAAGAACAAATGGTCAACATTAGCTCAAGCATGCTTTTTGGTCTTCAACACTCAGTATCCAGATTGTTGCTTCACATTTTGTTATTTCCAGGTGTTTTTTTTAGCCTGTGTGGAAGTCTGAAACACTTCTACTCTTCATAGAGTCCCACATTGTCTGATACATGTATATAGTGTTGGAAAGCTGAGGATCTCAGCTCTCAGATGCCAGTTGAAGTTTCTGGAAAAATACAAATGGTTTACGAGTTACAGTAATTTCTTGCTGCAAAGTGCAAAATTGTTATTGCTATTGTTAACGGGATCAACTTTGCAAGCATAAGCAATACTGTGGTGAATGCTTCTTCTTATCAGACTAAAGCCCAATGAGATAATGTGTGTGTATATGTGTGTGACCTGATTTTTTTTTTTTTTCTGGGCAGGCATTGCACATAAGAACATCTAATAAAAATGGACACAGTGTAAGCATACAGTAGCTTTATCTAAGTAATGACTGTGTGAAAGAGTACATTTAAGTCCAGAGTTTCTCTTTACTCTTCATACTGTTGACTTGCTTTCCTTTAAAACTAGTTAAAGGCCTGATGCTATCAATTTTGACAAAGGGTTTCTGATAGCAAGAAAGCCACAGATAATAATAATAATAATAATAATAATAATAATAATAATAATAATAATAATAATAATAATAATAATAATAATAATAATAATAATAATAATAATAATAATAATAATAATAATAATTCTGTGTTCTCTAGTTTCTTTCAGCTGCATGTTTTCTTTTCAGTGCTCCCATCAGTGTAGCTCCCAGACAACACACCTATTTCATTCAGAAAAAACTGATAAACCATGAGGATGCACCTACCCTGTGGCAAAGAGCACACACAGCCCATCAACTAGTCACTGCCTTATACACTCTTTTGGTCCACAGCCCCATTTTATTTGTCAACCTTAATAATGAACCTCATGTTGTGCGAAATTGTAGAGCAATTACATTTTAGGATAAAATAGGACATTTTCTTCTCACGCCAGCTGAGTCCAACTGCACTGAAGTAGCAACTGATACCATGTGAGTCATCTGTCAATGTACTGGTAACAATGTGAGCAATGTTTGTGGAAAGAATAAATGGGGAGGAGGGGGCCCAAACATGAAATGTCCATCAAATTCGCCTAAATACCTCATTATTTTCCTCACTAGCAGCGCTCTGGTCACATGGTCTGGTGTGAACGTTGGTGCCTTTGAGAACAAAGCATATTTACTGACAAGAAATAGAGGAAATAATGACTGGCCCTGCAAGACAATTGTTTTTCTATAAACACCTGATTATGGTGTATGAGATTTTTCTGAATTGTGATGGATATTTTAGACTCTAAATTGACAACTCCTTTATGTGTAGCAGTTTGAGAAAAGGCTCAGACTGATGCATGGAGGCAAAAAAAAAAAAAAAAAAAAAGGTGTTTACTCACTGGACGTGTGGAGACATAATGATGAATTTCGTTTACTGTACTGCAGACGCAGATGACACTTTTAATTTAAACAACTGAATATGGCTTTTACCTTGCGTCATTCTGCTAAGAAATGAGTCACATTGTAGATTGTAGATACAGTGGGAAAAGTTCAACACTCTCAAGTTACTGAATGTGAGACAAATTCAAGTCAGGTTTAACATATGAAGGCACTTTAACCTGCAGCGACTTATTCACTCATTGCAGCCACTTAAAGGAAACTGGTGAAAGGGCTTTAAGGACATTAAATTACATGTAATTGGCTACTAAAACATCTATCATTCCAGGCATTAGTCACATACAATCCATTTCAAGTCATTTCCATCCTCCTCTCTAACATAATCTCTGTGTTGGTCACTACTCTTTAGGGAAATCTCTTACTGTACTTATAATGTGCTGATTTTTTTATTTTTTTTTGAATCACCACTAAGCTGTTTATTTTGTCTACCACTGTTTTTTGCCCATTATGTCATATATACAGTGGGTTTATCAGAGCTTTTTTCGCCCCCATCAGCTGCCCCTTACAATTAGATTAAAACAATGAGAGGAAAGACGTTAAGAAGATCAGATAACCTGTATATTTGCAGAGTTTATATCATTATTCGATCTGTGCCTGTGTTAAGAACAAGTATTATTCTCCAGTGAGCCAGTTTTCATCATTTGCAAGTCAATTAGGTCTCATAATAAGTCATTTGAACATTTTGGAATTTGGAAACCAAATCCTTCGTGGGCTGGATAAGAGTTCATGAAAGGTCTGGAGCAAAGCCTCGACTCTGTCACTGTCTGTTGTGCATGAATGTTAATGCCAAGGTAAATCTTTTATTAAAGTTTTTAAATGTTTTTCTCAAGTGTCTGCAAACGTCATCCAGGTCAGGATAATCCTAAATGCTTAAGGGGCCACTTATGGAAGGTGAAACATCTTCTAGAAAAAGAAAAGTAGTCATGTTCAACTTAAGCCAGTGGTTCTCAAATCTAGTCCTCATGACCCAGTGTCCTGCATGTTTTAGATATCTACCTCTTTAAAAAATAAATAAATAAATTAAATAAAACAAACAGAAATACAAATAAACAAATTAAATAAATACTTTTTTAAATGTAAAATTTTGAAATAACATTTAAATCATTCATGAATAAAAAAGAAATAAAAATTAATTAAATAAAAAATAAATAAAGAAATTACAATTTGCAAATAAAACATTTTTTTTTTTATTAAATTTCAAAACATAAAAAACAATGTAAAATAAAAAAAATAGATATTTAAAAATTAAAACAATTTAAAAAAGTGTACAAATAAAATAAATGTAAAAAATTTAGAATAATAATAATAATAATAATAATAAAAAGTCTCCCTCTTCCATCACAACTGGAAGTCATTTCGTCATTATCAGGCTTCTGAAGAGCTGATCAATAAATGAAGTAGGTGTGATAGAAGAGGAAAATAACTAAAACATGCAGGACACTGGGCCACAAGGACTGGATTTGAGAACCACTAACTTAAGCCCACAGGATTCATCAGGCGTGTGCAGGCTTTCACAAACATACTGCAACTCTTAACTTGGTCCACATGGCACATGTGTACATTACCATCCAAATGTACATTGATTAATGTTGAAACTATTTATTCACATGAGAACAAATGGAGCTGAACATGCGAAAGTCCTAATAAGAAATAAAAGACCAAAATGTATTTATCACTAGAAATGATATACATAATGTTACATCTGCGCCAATAAGCAATAACTAACACTGAAACCACTGTTACTAATCAAATCACTCTAAACATTCTGACGCCACTCCTTCCATCCACCCTGTGGCTGTGTTTCTCAGTTACCCTACATGGAAGATGGTTTTCCTGACCCAGCATTTGGGGTCAGCTTGTGCTCTTAGCCATCATTATCCATCTTGGTCACATGTCAACTGCAATTACCCTCGTGACCCCGAGGGCTCAGCATGTTATATGATCAATACAGGGGATTATATAGTTTCTTACCAAGTATTTAGTCAGATATTGACTGGCTGATAAAACAAAGTCATCTCTCATATTGATAAAAGTACAAGAAAATAAAACTAACAGTATAATATTTACAAGAATAAATGTTTATTTTTTTAACCTTGGCGATATCTCTTAATGTATAGTCACTTGTCACCTTCTTTTTGCAATAACATTCAAGCTGCATAAAAACAGAGCACATTAAATATGTTCTAGTGTTTTCAAAGATTTAGCACAGATGTGTGTGGTACGTATTGTCCTGCAGGATGAGATAAACTCTGAATCAGTTTGTCTCTTGGTGAGGTGATCCAGAGTCCCTCAGGTTTCCAATCACATAAATCCAAAAGGATCTTCACATGTATTTGGATCAGTGCACACCAGTGAACGCCAGGCTAAATAAAATCTAAACCAGGCTCATGGTGCTATTCTTGTGTTAAATCCACAATCCTTTAGCAAAAACATGATGCCTCTGGCTATCAGGGTGTGGAAATAAAAGCAAATTCTTATAACATGAAAACAAACCCACATAAGCAACAAAGTAAATTAGGATAATAAACTGGAGTCTTTTTTTTTTTCCTGTTTATTCTCTACTTCTGCATATTGTTTCACATTGGATTGTATGAAGCGTTTGGCTCTCCATCTACAACACTGACAATAGTTGAATTCATGTTGAACACACTTGACCAGTAACCAATCGATCCTGCATACTTTAAACAAGCCTTTCCAACTTTACTTTTCCCAATGACATTCCTATAATCAATCAACTTTTCTCAGTGTTTTCGTTGTGTTTCTGTCACAAAACATTGAATTTCATCGTGACAACTTGATTTCACCTCTTAACGTGCCTGCTGGTGCGGGTTCATTTTCTGCTGACGCCCCCTGTTGAGGATCATATGATGTTCTTGAGTTTCTTTGTAATGTTTTGCATATGGCTCTGGGGCAGATGTCCAAGCTCAGAGTTGAATGGTGTTTTTGTTCAACATGGATCATCCCAAAGAGAGCAAAGCATGCACACGGCTGCCTCAAACAAGGCTGTCAAGATGTCCACAGAGGCCCAGCGCCAGCACACCCCACCAGGCAGCTGCTGCCTGCCAGGCGCCCATCTACAAATAATCTACTGTGGGAGGAGGTGTCAGTCTGTTCTGTCAGGCTATAAAGTGTATATCCAGTCTCAGTGAAAGGTTCGAACCAGAAGTGTAGATAATAGCAGAAATGGTGTCAACATGTTAATATAAATAGCAATAAATTATGAGACTTTTTATTAGATAAAGGTGCGAATTACCTGTGTATTAATTAAAGTAATAGTGCTGTAAACACTTAACATTTTTGCCCTAGAATAAAACTAAGGAAAACTGCTTTAAATGTTGTGTTTTGTAGTTGATATTTCACATTTTTCAAATATTTGGCAACTTACACCAGTGTATGATTAGTGACATGCTGTTCTGGGATCAGTATAAGATACATACAAAGCATCATGTTTTATCATTTCACACTGAACAACTTTTCTCTTTGTATTACAGACAGTCTGATCACAGTTTGACAGCCCAGTGATCAGGTGGCATGTCAAACTCTATTAACTGTGACTGCCATGGCTACAGGGTCTGTGCCATAAATTCCTAAGTGCTTTGTTCACACTTTTTTTTTTTTCCGTCTGCTTGTACATCTTCAGTTTATCATAAAATCGTTCTGACCGCTTTCCATCAAAATAATTTTTTTTTTTTTTAAATCTCAATGTAAATTACTGCATGAAAAATTCCTAGTCTTATGGTCTTACCCTCGCTGCAAATTGCTAACAGACAGTCAAGTTAACCGCAATCAGTTTGTATAAACAATACTAGAGTATAGCTCCAGCTACCAAGACAATACAGTGTCTCACAGGGCTGGCTGCCGACACAAGTTATGTAAACGCTAAGGCGACAAGGCAGATCCTGAGAGGTGCCCGCTAGGGATGGAGGCCACCATGCCAACTGGGACCCCATGAAGCCAGGCTCTTCAGACAAGCCTTAAGCAAAAAAAAAGGACATAGTTTTGATACACTCAATTGACTTTTTTTTTTTTTTTTTTTTGCATCCTGCAAGTGAAGAGAATAATCTGGGAAATTCTTCATGGTAACTTCCACTTTCTTTCACTTGCACTTTAGCTTTATTGTTTTAAATGCCCTCTAGAAACACATTTGATTTTCAGATAAGATTTTGGATTACAATGCACACTTCATACCCCATGAAAAATCTCCAACTACATCCCATCTGATAGCCTTTATAAGACGAAAAGCTGTGATTTATTTACTACATGCTCTCTCTGTTTTGCTCTTCAACCATTATTTCTCAGCTCCTACATCATGCCAAGCCTGAGGCCAGATGTGTCTCTGCCTGGTCACCATGGCCACTTCATATTCAAGCCTGTCACAAAGTGTCAGCATTTATCTCCCGGCGAGCTGCCACCAAGGAAATCTTACAAGACAACACGTGTAGCATGTCAATACTAACATCAAATGAATTACCTCCGAACTGGTGGGGGTAAAATCCCCCCCTTAACGTGTTTGAATGGACGTGGAACTTGGAGTCTTACTTAGTTAAATAAGAAAGTTATGGCATGAATGGAAATGAAAATGAAACGAAGAAATGCATCATGGTATTTGTGTATGTTGTTGAGTATTTGAAAGCAGATGTCAAATGAAGGGCACAGTTTGGGATGAATTTGCAAAGGTCAAAACTGACACAGAAGACATTTTACAATTAAGGGTGTCACTAAGGCTTGACAAGTTCTATTGGTCATGAAGCTAAATGCTATATGTTTCAGTTTCAGGTAGTTTTTACTAAATATTTTGTGTTATAATGCACATATGTAAATGATAAGCTGTGGAATAACATTGTTAAAATTCTACTTATTTTTCTTCTTATTGTAATTGTTCAGGCTTTACAGGACAGTTTGTGAATGTAAAAATGTTAATACTATACTTTTACTTAAAGAGGAAAATTCGGAAATGTCATTATTTTTTAGGTTATAATATTCGTGTTTTGCTGGTCACATGTTAAAATGAGTTTGCTACCCCTCGTTTAGTCCATAAAGACCCAAACATCCACCATCAAACTAAATCATCGACTGATCTAAAGATTTGAATACCTGTTGATCGGCTAATCTTATCAATACATGTCAATTAGTGGCATAAAATGCAGTTTGTTATCTTGTCATGGTCGTCAGATATGGCCCATTTGGATGGTTAGAGGGTCTGTACAGTAGTTACCGTGGAAACACAATCGTCTTCTTCATCATTAAAACCCATGAAGTTCTAGAAATGACAGTGGATGGAGATACTGTGAAATACTTCTGAACAGTTACTTGATCAGTAAATTAAATATGCAAAAATGGTGTGTGTGTGTGTGTGTGTGTGTGTGTGTGGGGGGGGGGGGGGGGGGGGTCTAAATCTTTCCAAGCAAGCAACACTTATTTATATAACAGCTTTCACAGACAAGAAAAGTCACAAAGTGCTTCACAAAATACAATAAAATAAAACAATATATATTGTATTTGATGCATTTCTAGTCAAAATATCTAATCAAACTTTAAAAAAAAAAGACATAATCACCCAAAGAGTAACTTGTCAGTAAGATATAAAAACTTATTTTCAGAAAATAGTTCTTATTTCAAGAAATCTTATCCAGATCATGTTCACTTGTTTGCTTTTTTCTCCTTAATTCAAGTCAAATAAATAGATAAATAAATAGATAGATAGATAGATAGATAGATAGATAGATAGATAGATAGATAGATAGATAGATAGATAGATAGATAGATAGATAGATAGATAGATAGATAGATAGATAGATAGATAGATAGATAGATAGATAGATAGATAGATAGATAGATAGATAGATAGATAGATAGATAGATAGATAGATAGATAGATAGATAGATAGATAGATAGATAGATAGATAGATAGATAGATAGATAAATAAATAAATAAATAAATAAATAAATAAATAAATAAATAAATAAATGTGCCAATGGAACAAGTGAAAATTATGTTGGTACGATTTTGTTTTAAGTGTGATAAGATACTTTAGAATAGAATAGAATAGAATAGAATAGAATAGAATAGAATAGAATAGAATAGAATAGAATAGAATAGAATAGAATAGAATAGAATAGAATATACCTCTATTGTCACTGTCACAAGAACAATGAAAAACAAGCAAAACACTAAGTGCAAAAGGAGCTGTATAAAACAAATGAAATAAAAATAAAAAACACAAAGTAAGACTGTGAAAATACTTCAGAATAAAATATGAATTTACATATGTTATGAAATAATATATACAAAAAGAAAAGCTAACTCTGTACTACAGATGAACGATATTTGGAATAGAAATGAAAAAATACACTTGGTAAGATTTTTCCACCAGTGTTTTTATTAATTTATTTATTTTTTTTTTTTTACTGAAACAAGAAGCAAAAATACACAGAATAAATGGTGATGAATCACTTAGTTAAATGGAGGAGGAAATAAAAGTCATAAAAGTATCACTGGGTCTTTATGGGTTAAATCAGGGGTGTCAAACTCAGTGAAATATTAACATAATAATACATAAATAATGTCAATTCCAAATATTTCTCTATAGTTAAGAGTGAAAAAGAGTAAAATTAAATAATGACAATGTTTACATTGATAAACTATCTGTTCAAACAATAACATATGTTCAAACAATAACATGAAATAATAAAATAATAAGCCTAATTTTAACAATATTATGCTTCCATTTATCACTTCCACATGTTCATTATAAGTTGCAGATCATATTGGATCAAATACAAATAGACAAAAATATTTAATATCAGGCAGATTATTCTGAAAATTGCACTGACTTCTCTTGAAACATTTCAGATTTGTTCAAGATTATTCAAATATTTTGTGAAATTATACTTTGTAGTTTTGAGTATTTATAGATTATTACCATTATATTTTATTGGTCTGACCCACTTCAGATTGAATTGGTTTGAATGTGGAACCTCAAGTAAAATGATTATTTAAATCTTAATGTCTATTTTTGCATTTCACCAATTCATCTCAATGGACAGACTGGACCCTTTGGTGGGCCAGATTTGGCCCCCGGGCCTTATGTTTGACACCTGTGGGTTAAATTGTTAAATAGTTCAGTTTCAGTTTATTTCAAGCACACAAAATAATCAATAGATCAATCACAATGGTCAACAAAACATCCTTCTTGCACTCGAAAAGGAGTTATAAACTGTTTATCCTTAACACAAAAACATCTACAATCATTTATATACACATTGTTTTATAAGTCACTTTACACAATGCAATTTATATAATGACCTATACGTATATTTATATTTACTTTATGTTTACTACAAATACAGTATTTAATGTGATAATATCTCCTAATCATGATGGTCTATATTAATGTGTATAATCAACTATAAGTATATTTATATTCACTTCATATTTACTATAATTATAATATTTAACACAGTAATATCTCTTAATCATGATGCTCTATATTAATGTGTATAATCACCTGTAAGTATATTTATATTCACTTTATATTTACTACAAATACAGCATTTAACACAGTAATATCTCCTGATCATGATGGTCCATATTAATGTGTATAATCAACTATAAGTATATTTATATTCACTTTATATTTACTATAATTACAATATTTAACACGGTAATATCTCTTAATCATGATGCTCTATATTAATGTGTATAATCACCTATAAGTATATTTATATTCACTTTATATTGACTACAAATATAGTATTTAATATGGTAATACCTCCATATTAATTTATCACTTATTTTATACATCCTTCTACATCATAACAGAATTTCCACTTATTCTAATAATGTTTTGTATTGTGTTATCAAACTGCTGTAGTGTGTTAAGTGTTTCCACATGTCTTTGTGTGTTACTTGTGTAACTTACAGACAGTAGAAGTGGATGGATACACTCCACGGTAGCTACAGTGTTAATAGTCACTGAAGCCCCACCTCCACTACCACCTTTTATGTTAATTTCAGCGTGATCTTGTCCACGGACTAGAGGGAGCCTCTGCATACTGTATCTCATAGTTAATATCGATGGTGCTTCAGACTAACACAATCTGCCTCTGAATCCTTGAGGACTTGATTTTTGTTTGTTTTTGTTTTTGTTTTGTTTTGTTTTTTTTTACGCGTGGAGTCGCGTCCGGATCATGCGGCCGCTGAGGACGCGCGGCTGAAGCGCAAAACTGTGGATCCACCGGTAGTTGGAGAGAAAAGGTGAACGCACCTTGCATCCAACCATGGGAGGTCAGATGACCAGGAATACCTTGTACGGTAAGGTTAAGGGTGTTTAATGATGATCAGTGGTTAAATACAGATGAATCACAGGCTCAGTGGAACACGGTTAGATGTGAGTCTGTGTAGAAACTGTAGGCGTCCACGCAGCCTGAGATACATGACAACTACAGCTGCCTCAGCCAAGTTTTACCATCCTTTTCCAAGTCACGACTGGCTTAAAATAAAGGGAAATTTCACCTTTTCTAAAAATAAGACAGCTCTCTACAGCATCACTAGGAGAGAGAGAGAGAGAGAGAGAGAGAGAGAGAGAGAGAGAGAGAGAGAGAGAGAGAGAGAGAGAAAAAAAAACATCCCAAAGATGTAACTGTGATGCCATGTCTTCAACTTCTCCCACATAAAGATCCAATTAAAATAGATCAAACAGCACAGTTGTAAAGTTGGAAGTCTAAACATAACTTTTTTTTTTTCCATCAGCCTCCATTGGCAGCAAGTGACAAATTGAATTCTTTCCAACTATCAACTTGTGGGCAACAAGTATGGTTTTTTTTTTTTCCTCCCCAGAATGCAGCTTGGTTTCTTAATTTCTTAAAGACTTTAACATAATCTTTAATCGAGATTAGTACAAAATATTTTTATCCAGGTCACATGTACTTTCAGTTGATTTTTTTTCTATGATTAATGTTTGTGTGTTTTTATTTCTATAGATTCATATCAGTGTCTCTATACATTATTTAATTGATTCCTGCATGAACATAACTGTCATTTGTAAACAAAATCTATCTATCTATCTATCTATCTATCTATCTATCTATCTATCTATCTATCTATCTATCTATCTATCTATCTATCTATCTATCTATCTATCTATCTATCTATCTATCTATCTATCTATCTAGTTAATTGGTGGGTTTAAATATTTATCTAAAAGAGAACTTGCTGGTTAATTGTGATGTTCACTTTTAAATAAGTTTCAGTTTGTGAATACTTTTAGTTTTATTTTCCATAGTGTGTCCCAACTACTCATTGCATGAGTGAGGAATCACTCTGCATTAGAACAGAGACACTGAACTATGTGTTTCAATTGTTATGGTGTAATTTAACCAGACCAAAAATCACCTTGACCCCACTTTACATTGTATGTAGGCATCAGACTATAGACTGTAGTCCTGTCCTCACTCCCAATGTGATGGGTCGAGCTGTTTTTAAGAATTCTTGGCCTTCTGACAAGTGCTCAGCTGGGTCCATGAAATTGTAAATATCTATAATCCCTGTCATATACCAGGATCTATGTCTAGATCGCAGACCCATTAATCATCCAGGACCTCTACAGTTACCTCCCCCTTGGTGACATTCCTACATGTTCACATCACTGAGGTTTCTGTCTGAGAGTGCAAAGTTGGAGATTAAAGCACTTTCCGAGACAGTGTTTAGTGTTTGGTTAAGTGATCATGTGTGATACACATTTATTATATAATATAAATGCTAAAACATACACTGTGGATCTGCTTTTAGGGGCTAAGATTTTAAGCGGAGTTTGAAAGGTTTTACAAAGACCATTATTTGGCTTCATGGAGCTAACATACTGTAATAACAAATATATGGTTATAATAATGTTCTAAAATGATATTTGTGTTTAACTAAAAGACATCTTATCTTATCGTATCGTATCGTATCGCATCGTATTGTATCGCATCGTATCGTATCGCATCGTATCGTATCGTATCGTATCGTATCGTATCGTATCGTATCGTATCTTATCTTATCTTATCAAAACAAGCAAATAAAATGTCAAACTAGCATTAGGCTAAATTTTTGCATTTATGCTACAACTACTGTACTGTCTACAGGTACAGGAGTAAAAGACACTACACAAAACACTTTCTTCCTTTAACAACTCTCTCTTCTGTGTCCAAATTAAAATACTAAATGTTGTTTTATGCTCATGTTGTGCGAGACAGCTGCCATGTTGCTGCTGTGATGAATGATGGAGTAGAGCAGTCGCATCCTATTTTACCAACAACTGGTACTTGAAGCAGTCAAACACATATGTGACCGCAGATGTCATTCTGAAAACAGCCACAACAGGTAACATTGTGACCAGAAAACAGTCAAGAGATCAAAAAAAAAAAAATTTAATAAAATAAAAATTAATTTTTTTATGTTTTATGACAGAAATCTTCTGATTGGAAGCTAGAAAGAGAATCAACCTGTAAAGAAAATAATGATTTACCATCTAACCTGCAATTTTAATGACACTAATTGTTATGTGGTTGTCAACTTGTTGCATTTTTGGAGTCAGATGTGACCATTAGGATAAAACTAGCAGCACTACAGGAGTCCAACTGGTCAGAGGGCAGCTAATAGTAAGTGCTAACTTCTGGATTCAGTGAAATGGTAAATTTCATAAAGCACTGAGTACCAAAATCTTTTTTTTTTTTTATTGTAGTTAGTGAATCCTATCACATTGGAGGTGTCAGTCAGGAAAAATGGATTTAATTAAATAAACTGAAACTCTTGACAGCCTGACTTGGCAGGTGAATGAGGTGTTATAGAAACGTACTGTAACTTCTGTTGGATAAAATATTTGATTAAAAGAGGAAAGAATTAAATAAACACTACCAGTTCATTTATTAGAAATAAAAAGAATGAGAGAATGAATCATGGAAAAAAAAATACTGACTGAAGTCCAATGTAAGTTTATGAGAACCAGGGCTTTTTGGAACTGCCCCCAGTGGCCGTTGATGGTTTTACACCTTTTTGGATATTTTTAACCCCGAAATCCAGTTTTGGGGAAATAATGGTTTTACCCCCCAAATCTGTCACCACAGTTGGATCCACATCCTTTGTGTGAATGCGATAACTAGGACAGGTTTAGCAGGATTTTTTTTGTCTCCTTTGATATGGGACCCATAGTGGAAGAACCCAATCAATTTCAGTTGTTCTATAAGTATCATACATCATCCAAAATGAAAATAATTTTTGGGACATAAATCAAGCATCATTGTTAAAATTTGCTTCATACTGATTGTCTTATGGTATCATTTTCATTCACTCTGTGGTTCTCTGATCATTATTGTGCCACTATTAGGTCCATTTAACTTAAATTGACAATTGTCTAACAAGTATCGTATTTGTATAGCAGAAGATTGGGGGATTTTGGAGCTGTTGCTATTGGCCCCTAACAGTGTAAACCTAGTTTCACATTGGTTTCATTTTGTAGCTGAACACCCTTGCTTCTTGACTTTGACATTAGGTCATTTAGTCTCAGTGTAAGTATTACCTCAACAGGTGTTGGTGTACAGCTCTGATAATAAGACAGTCCACGCTCTGTGTTTTAGAGATTTTAAGGTACTTAATCTTTCTACTCATGTAAAGTCTAATACATCAGTTAACATTACTCTTTATATCTGACTATGCTACATATTGTTAATTTACAGATAAAAGGCACATACTGTAAAAGACCACTGTCTTACATATGAACCATTATTATATTGGACAATATAATCACCTATTAAGACAAACCTATATGCTACTATTGCATCCTGTTTCTGCTGTATGTCTTTAGGAGTCCTGTTTCTTTCTCAATAAGCAATGTCACACCACATTAGAGAGTCTCTTGAAGTAGTAGTGAATGTCGGCCTCAGGACAGAACACAGAGGAGCGTAGGAGGCCAGGTGACATTGGCCAGGGCCACTCTTTGAATCCCCATTGTTTGTCCTTTCCAATTAATGACAGCAAAGTTAGTCACATTGTGTGCGGTGGTATATTAAAGTAACATTATCCTTCCTTAAGTTGCTCATCTGACGTTTGTCATGGCACCTCTTTATCATGAAGGGCTCTGGTCACTGTTAACCTGGACCTCTCTGTCAGACTGCATGAGTTTGTAAACGTATTCTGACAGCCGCTGTGTCATCAGCAATGTTGGCTTTAACCAGCAGCTCTGCCATCATGAAGGCTAAATCAAGTTTAGCTATTTTTATTTACACATTTATTTACTCATCTGAATTTATTTGCAGGCAATAGTCCACTGTGTGCTACGTTATAATGCTCTTGAATGACATTTCAAAACCCCCAGATGTGAGATGAAAGCCTGGAAAGATAGAATTGAATTTCACAGGAGCAGAAGTGAAATTAATATACAGAAAATAAGGAGAAAATGAAATCGGCCACACTATCTGTAGACAGCTGAGAGTTGCTGTTTTCAGACATCATAGGAAATTCTTTATTCAGTCTTGGGCCTTGTCACAGACTGAGTACAGTACAAAACAGTGTTGGTGTGTTTTCCTGAAGACATCACGTATGACATGACATCATGGATGCAGTATGGTTAGAGGATATGTTATGACTTCTTTTAAAGAGCTCTGTTGTGTGAAGAATACAAGTCAACATTGTACTCCAGCAACAAAAGCATTCAAAGAGCTTAACAAACACACTGTAGTGAATCCACAACAGTTGGCAGAGCATAAATATGATTCGATTTTTAGGGGGAAAAAAAGGCGAGATGAAACTAAAAAGATGCTCATTGGAGAATATGCCTGATTATTATTATTTTTTTTTTTTTTCTCCTCCTAAAATGAATCTTTTTTTAATTTTAAGAGTAGTAACCCTGCGTCCAACCTGTCCCACCACCCTGAAATAGGAAGTTGATGTTGTCAGCAATCAGACTTGAGACACTGAATGATCACTTGTTGCCAGCCTTGACAGTCTGAGTAATTGATTTGTCTCCGGGGGGGGGGGGGGGGGGGGTATCGTAAACCTCTCAAACCTACAAGGTCACTTCTTCTCAAGGGAAGGGAAGATGGCTGTTTTTCAGCAGTGGCTTGTGTGGTCTTCCTTTCTCATATACAAACACATGCATCTCCCCAGACACTCTTCCCACTGTAGGTGCGAACATAAAATCATTCCTCAAGCACAATCATTAATTGTGCCTCGAGTGTTTTTTGGCTTTAAGTTGTCATCGATCACTGTGATTGTTTTGTCCTTTAACGTCTTTCCAAAATATTGCAGGAGTAAAGAGATTATATGTGTACTTCTTACCTATGAATCATCAACAGACTGGCCCACTATTACTAAGAATATGGTGTTTGGGAGAAACCACCAGCAGGAAATGGGGAGAGTTTAGGCCAAAGAAAAGGGAGCATTGGAAGAATAATTTCCCATGATCACTTGTGTAACTTTTTCATCAGTCTCAAACCAGAAGGACAGATGTGATGTGAAGATGTTTATCTGTACAGAGAGTCACTGTAAGTTGAACGAGTCCTAATTCGCTTTTCCACATGGGGAGAACATAAAAAGCTGAGTGATTATTATTCTGACTCATTTATTTTCCTGTGGGTTATTTTGGCACTTTGTTCAACTTTGAATGTCATTTTGCAGCTGTACTTGCAGGTGGTCACTGTTTCTATGTATTTATTTATTTTTATTGCATTTTAATGTAGTTTTACCCATAAAGCTGTCTGAAACATGAGTCCTCATTGGAGTTCCATGCGGTCATAAAGCTTCACCTTTTTATCAGTACCAGTACATCCAGATGTATGTATTTAGTAGAAACATTATTAAAGATTCAGATCCCTGAAGATCATGTTCTACAACACTATTCATCATCTTCTCCACCTTTGTCCTTCCTCCATTTTTCTTACATATATTCATACAAATGTGTTCCAGTAAAGAGAGAACGCAAACCAGTAGAGATTTGCAAAGAAAAACAAAGTACATGGTCATTAACATGAATTACTGAAATTAAAGCAATTTTGCAAACTTTTCACAGCTGCATTTTTCTTCTCAGTTGCATAAGCGCAGCAGCACTTCTGTCCTTGGGCAAGTATATATATATATATATATATATATATATATATATATATATATATATATATATATATATACGCTTTAACTCAATTTGCATTAGTTTACCTTGAACATTGTCCTTCATATCTACAGCAGGTAGATAGTTACAGTTTTTTGCCTTAATATAGAAAATAAAATGTTGTAGAAAGTAAATAATTTCATGACCTGTTTGTGTCATTCTAAAAGGTCATGAAACCTGCACCTCACCACATAAAGTCTTACCCTGCCCCCATGAAGGGTAACAGGGGGTGTTGAGTGTGATGCATAGGCAGGTAAGCTAAGGCTTCAGCCAATTCCTTATGAATTTTTAAATATTGTATCCTGCACAAATATCTGCTTAGAATGTCTGAAACTGAAAACTATTGTTTTTAGTTTTGTTTCTTTATTGGTTGATCAACACTTTAGCTGCCAAACTACTATCTGAACTTCAAGCCAAATTGTAGTTCTAGATTGATATTACCCAGAATAGATATGATTAGACTTCAGTAAAAGTAGGTCAAAGTTTAAAATTTGTATGAATTTTTAAAGTCTTTTTTTTTTTTTTATCCCATTTACGTATAATGGCTGGAAAGTGTGTATGCTAACATTAGTACATGCATAAACATGATGACATAAACTGGATTGATGCTAAGATAAGCTACAATGCATGTGAGGAATGGGTTTTTTTTTTATGTCGGGTACTATTTCAAATGAAACATTTATTATTTCAGAATGTGTAATTGAATGCAGTGGGACCTTCGTGTGTGGAGTTTGCAGCTTCTCTTATGTCTGTGTGGGTTTTCTCAGGGTACTCTGGCTTCCTCCCACCATCCAAAGACACTCAGAGGTTAATCAGTTAATCTAAATTGCCCATAGGTGGGGATGCGAGTGTGGTTATTTGTTTCTATATGTCAGCTCTGTGATGAATTGGTGACATGTACAGGGTCAGGGTGTACCCCGCCTTCACCCAGAAGTAGCTGGGATAGGCTCCAATTGACCCCCTGTGACCCTAGTGAGGATAAAGCTGCTTCAAATAATGAATGTCTGTAATAAAACACTTGACCTAAAGCATTTTGTTGCATTTAATTGAGCAGCGATCTACATATTCCACCTCTAATATTAGGGCTGCACGATATTGCGTTGAATTGAGATAATGATAATATCACATTATTTCCTGTTCACCTAAAACAATTTCATCTACCAAGAAAAATGTTCCTCAACAATGTTAAAATGGACTAATTGTTTGTATGATTCAATTATTTATAATTTAAGACAAAATACTGTTGAACTATAATCAATGACTGTGTTCAAGAACATGTGGACGCTTCAACTGTAGACCTTCAGACACAAACATGGTCAAATATTTAGTCATTTTATTCACATATATCAGTGTGTAAATGACATGGATGTATTTCACAATAAAAAAAAGTGTCAGAGTCAGAAATATTCCTATCTGTTCAACATTAATAACTAAACTTGCATTCAGCAGTAACATTACTTCAGTATTTTTTTCCAGAAAATAATTGTATGTTGTATGAGTGACAGAGAAAACCACTCTGGTACCCCATGGTGTGTGAAGTTAATGAAAAAAAACAAACTGAAAATAAATTATTACACATCTTTTCAATATGAATATTGCATGCTGTGTGATCATGATAACGATATATATCGTCAGCTTCATACCATAATTGCCTAAGTCATTTTTTTGTGTTTTCGGAAAACGAGAAAAAACACATTTTCTAAAAGTCACATCCATATTTTTTATTGATTTTTTCACAGAACATTCAAGTAGATGAGAATAAAAGTATGAAAAAAGAACAAAACCCAACATCATTTGTTTTATGAAATAAAATGGACTTAGGCGGATTATGCCTTTGACTTAGGCAGTTTTTCTGAGAACATTTAGCATTTTTTTCTGCCATTTTGCATACATTCAAACTGCCTAAGTCAAATGGTAAAACTGCCTAAGTCAAATGGTAAAACTGCCTAAGTCAAATGGTAAAACTGCCTAAGTCAAATGGTAAAACTGCCTAAGTCAAATGAATGACTTGGGCAGGTATATTTTTGCACTTGTTTCTTATGAGTGTTCTGATTGGTCAATGACATAGGCAGAAAGACAGGATGATGCAGCAGTGGTAGGGGAGTAAAGTTATGCAAAAATCTCAATTTGACCAAAAATTTACTTAGGTAATTATGGTATGAGGCTAACGATATGTTTTTTGATAAATTGTGCAACCCTATGTACAGTAATATGCATTCCAAAAACCATCTTTGTTTTTCTGTGTAGATTCTTTGAATGGACCATTTCCTGCCACAACACATCGATGCCACCATAAACCCAAGCGCTGCCTGCCCATTCAGCCATGTGGCAGCCTGTCCTCCTTCCCTCTACTCTTCCACCCAAGCACCAAGGGCTCGCAGATTGTCATGGATATGTCACAGAGGACCGTGAAAAGACAGGCCAGCTTCTGCAATGCCATCACTTTCACAAACAGGCCGATCGCTGTCTATGAACAAGTTCGGTTGAAGGTAAAATCAGGACAAAGCCTTTATTGAATGTGACTGTGACTTAAGCATTGTATTAATGGTAACACTTTATAATACCTACACACAATTGACTATTTATTAACCACTTATTACCAATTTATAAATGGTTGTTCATTATGTATTGACCATTTGTTACCTATTCGTTAATGTCTTGTAAAGGTTCATACTAGATAAATGTAAAATTTGATTATTTTTAACCAACAGGTGCAGTGTTTGTATATTTGCTTTACAGGTAAACAAAGAAACAGTTGTAAACACTGCACATGTTGGTTAAAAATAATCTAATTTCACATTTACACTAGTATGAACCGTTACAAGACATTAACAAATAGATAATAAATGGTTAATACATAGTCAACTGTGTGTAGTTATTATAAAGTGTTACCGTATTAATCTGTTGAATAAGTCTTCAATTTCTCATTTTATCAATAAAAGACTTGGATTTACGTGTCTAAACGTTACTATATAAAGTTAAAACTAGCAAATGTGACATTTTTCATTGACGATTTTAATGGATTGTTATAGTTTTCATCAGAATGATTGATTAGTTATTGCAGCTTGAAATGTTAAAATGGAAGTTTTGTCGGGAGCTGTTGTCTAGTGATGCAATATACAAAAAAATGGAAGAATTAATAGTCGTAAATCACTTTATCTGAATGCTCTGAAGATAAAAGTAAATGAATAAATGAGTGTTTTACTTTGCTGCATTTTCCAGTCATAATATATTGTGTACATACTGCTTTCTTTATTTTCTTCACTGCATAATTTACTTAAAATAAACAGTAGAAATCATAAACTGCAGCATCGTTCTCTCACTAATGTGGGTCAAGATAGAGCAGTAACACAGCACACTATATATTTGTAAACACAGCAGATTGTAATAGTGATGAAGGGAAGCAAAGTCCTCTTTTATATCATGTTTCTGTTGTTTTGTTCTCTTTCTGCTTTTCCCTTCATTTGTCCTCTGTTTTGATTTCTCTTTTCCCTCTGCTCCTGTGTGGGCCAAAGCAGCAGCTTAGAACAAGTTTCCACTTCACCTATCAGGCCATCTATGTCTCGAATGTGAGAGAGCAGGGCAAGCATTGCCATGTGAGGAATACTGTTATCTTGCACCGTAAATGCAAAGTAAATAGTGGTTTGAAATAAGACAAAAATCGTTTGCAGGTGATAAACATACCAAGGTACTGATCTTGTTTAGGACGGCAATAGTTTTTTTTTTTTTTTTTAATTTACCGTACTTTAAGTCAATAAAAAAAAGAGGGGGTGGATATTTTATTAATTTTTTTTTATTATTAAACATGCTACAATTTAAAAAAAAATAAATAAAATTATGAGACCACCCTTGTTTTCTTCCATTTCTTGTTGCCTGGTACAAATAAAGGTTCAATTGTTTAGTCAAATA
Source organism: Siphamia tubifer (assembly GCA_020466265.1). Lineage (NCBI taxonomy): Eukaryota > Metazoa > Chordata > Actinopteri > Kurtiformes > Apogonidae > Siphamia > Siphamia tubifer. Next base: position 32,741,576 of record CM035797.1, read on the forward strand.
TAATGATAAAAACATAAATAGCTCATTCATAAGTTTAATTTCCCATGTTTTCTTGATAATAACCAAAATCACTTTGGTTTTTACACCAATAGCTGTAGCATTGTACTGACAAAAACAGTAGTTTTAGCAATCCCCTAATTCTTCTTTCTTTTCTCCACTGTTTTTAGTCCATGATATTTAATGACATTGTTTTTGACTATTTTTGATGGTGTGATCATTTTTTGCCATGACTGTATATGTCTTCTCTAGATCACCAAGAAGCAGTGCTGTTGGAGCGGGGCTCTACGTCTTGGTTTTACATCAAAAGACCCCTCAAGGATCAACCCTGACACCCTGCCTAAGTACGCTTGCCCTGATCTGGTCTCACAGAGCGGCTTCTGGGCCAAAGCCCTCCCGGAGGAGCTCTCCAACGAGGGGAACGTCATCTCCTTCTGGGTGGACAAGAAAGGTCGGGTGTTTTACCGTATCAATGACTCTAGCCCCATGCTGTTCTTCAGCGGGGTGCACGTCGTTGAACCTCTGTGGGCTCTTATAGACGTCTACGGCCTCACCAGAGGTGTGCAGCTGCTCGGTGAGTCAGTATTTCTTTCCTGGTTTTAGATGTGGGTGAGTGTAAGTTTAATACTGTGCACTGAAAAACCACCCAGCATCTGATTCCTTTTAAAGTGTAAGTGGTTATAAGGTGATGTTACTTACAGTTGTTCTAATTTTCCCCCCGCAAAATAGTTCAGTGGAAAAAGATGGTGGGAGATTAAGTAGATTGTAAAGTTACTGTGGTCATTAGTATCAAAGAAATCTGCTTAAGAAGGGAATTTCAAAATGTCTGAAATCCATTCAAACAAGGTCACAATGCCGGTGAGTTATTCAAAGAACAAATTAAGAGCAAACAGGTCCTCCCTGATCATTAACACTACACTTTGACTGCACTGTTTTATCTGAAGCATGCACAGATTACAGCCTTAAATGCATTATTAACTCTTTATAGTAATACTCTGAAATACACAATGTCACTCTTTATGATCACTTTACATACAAAAATAGGTTTGTCCATTTCTAACGTCATATGTCACTACCTTCACAATTCTATGTTTGAATGAACATTTATTAATTAATGCACCAGAGGGTCGTAATTACCGTGAAGAACAGTGACATTTTTTGAGAAGAAGAAAAAGAAGAAAGTCAGTAATAACAAACATAGCAATAATTGAGGAGGTTTTACTTATGTACAATACTAATGTTAATAATGAGAAGGATATTGATGATAAATAGGTCAATACATTTTCACTAACTTGCGCAGTACTGTTTGAAAGGCATCATTTATGGAAATTATTCTTTTCAAATCTTAACACTGCTTCCATTGTTTTTAATGGTACTTTCCATTTCCTACGTCTGGGTATGCATCCACAAGCTCCCGGAAAAAGGAATGGAATTACCTTAAGGACAGAACTGTATCTTTAAGCATAAATGAGCCCTTAGTTTGTTATTGGAGGACAATTTTTTTTTATTGGAATTTAGAAAATGAAGGTAAATGTGTAGTTACCATTGGGTCTGTAAAAGGTCCAAAGGGATTTATATATATATATATATATATATATATATATATATATATATATATATATATATATATATATATATACTTGCAAGATCCTAGGAACATGTCTTTTAGCATGAGTTGAGCATCATTCCTTACATTAGCACCATTACTTCATAGTACCTAACAAAGCAAGTACACTCACTGTTCATACAGAGGTGGATGAACAGACCACGTTGACTCACCGTCTGCAATGTAACACAGTGATTCCATGACCCAGTTTTAATGGAGAGTAATGGAGAGTTTTTTTTCTTGTTTGTCTAAAATGAATCATGTAATATTTTTCTATAATATGTTAGAGATAAACATTAATTTCAGATGGTACTTAGTCTATATAATGGATATTATTGTGGATGGGAGCAGAAAAGACAGGTATATACAATATTAGTGCACAAAATGAGGATTTTATTTCCCTTGATGAGGACATGTACAGTCAATCCAGCTTGTATTTATAATTAATTCTGAACAAACAATAATTCAAACCATGAATTATGAAAGTACTGCAACATCTGAAACCGACCACAATGAACATTTGACAGATAAACTATACCACAGTGCTTCAGTTTCTAATTCAGGGTTTGTCTTTTGTTAAGTGGGATTGTTTCTCTCAACTCACCAGATGTTTTTATTTATTTTATTTTATTTATTTATCAATTACTAAAAATTTCAGGCCACCTCAGTTGAATTCCAGATGACCCTACATGGGGTCCTGACACCAAAGTTGAAAAAAAAAACGTTGCTGTCACTGTCTTGGAATGTGTACAGAAATAGTCACGTGCCAGATAAAAGATTAAAACACATTGTGTATTGATTGCACAGCCACATGTACAAAAGAAAACTATGCAAAACGGGAAGTAAATTGGAATCCTAAAGTCACCACAATACTTATTTATAACCATTTCCAAGAATTGCGCCGACTCTCTGCAAAGAATAGAGGCTGTCAGCACTGTTAATAAAAATAGAAGAGGCTCCCGTAATGTGTAGATAGCGCCATTTAACCTCATTTCTTGCGGTGTGGTTGACAGCGAGAAGCGTGCTATCTTGTGATGGGCTGTTTGGTATCCAGCACCGGAGTGGGTCTATCTGGGGTTCACTGGCCTTGTGGTGGTGACTAGCACGCAGCTCTTGTCAAAGAACAAGAGGCTTGTGTTGGTCACTACAAGAGGACAGACAAGAACAGGGATGATGTCAGGTAAAGACACATTCATGTTGCCCTCCCCTCCAGACAATCAAACCAGTGGAATGTCTCACTCCATGGATCCAAGTCCGAAGTCATCTGCTCCTTGTGTTGTGTTTGCACTTTGAATGTACTGTACGAGGCCGATTGGTTACACACACACACAGGACTCTTACCGTGCAAAAAAATAAGAAGATTAGGCTTTATTTCATGTGTTTTTGAACGCCATGTTTCGATTTTAAAACGAGAAAAGGGCATTAAGGATGGCAACTAACCAGTTTTGTTCTGCAACTGTGAGCCTCCCACACAGTGATTCGCAGCCAGACAGCAGCCTGCTTCATAACACAAGAGCCACAGATTTACACAACAACCTACATTCAGTTCCTCTAATGTTTCCCACTTATCTAACTTACAGACACACATGGCTTGTCCTGAACCCTACCCTCAGCTATAGTGGAAAAAAAAAAAAACGGGAGCCACGGTACACTGCCCATTTAATGTCACTCGACAAGCGTGTTAATTAATTAACTTGCTAATGCCATTTTAGTCAATAGAAATGCTCAAGAGGTCCTTCATCTTCATGAAATACAGCAGGAGTTCATGTGGCTTTAGCAGTCCATTAAGAAATCACTTCGAAAAAGACACGAGGCTGTAATTTCAGATGGACTTGAGAATAAACATGTCCTGCAATCTGTATTTATCTGTATTTATACACAATACATCTACATGTCTAAAGATGAGGTCAGGTTGACTGCTTGCACTAAATATTTCTTATTCTCTATATAGCCAATGAAAAAGAATATTCCTCTCATATTCCTGTTTACATGCAGCTGTGCATATGCTGATTAAAAAGAGCGTCGGTGGCAGATGTTCCCCATGTGCGAACGTCTCCTTCAACAACCTAACCTCTGCTCCAGCTGACTGTAAACAGGGGCCGTGTGTCACAACCTGTGGTAAACACCGGAAAAAAAAAATGGAACACATATCCCGAAAGCGCTGTTTGCATGTCCAAAGAATCCTCATAAACCTGGAATAATCACATATGTTTTAGTTGTAAAATGGTCTGTTCGGGAAAATGCATGATTCAGAAAATCCAGGCAGAACATGTTGTTTAGATGATACCTGTCATGTGTCAACATTAGTAGATCACTAGTGTGCACGTAAACGTACTTAATACCTAATAAATTTGAAGCAAATATAAAAAAAAAATTTAAAAAATAGTATGTGAACAAGGTGACTAGTCATGAACAGACTTGGTATGAAAGATAGGTTGTAAAAGTACTTTACTTTACTTCTGTACTGTCAATAAAAACCAAAACCACCTGAAGAGTTTCTTTTTATACAAGCATTTTCTACTGTGAAATATCAAAATACATGGAAATGTAACTGATTTCTAAGACATGTAGTTTTGTGTCGCTACAGGCAGAATAGAGCGAAAGACAAATGACTTGAAATACTAGATGGACGGACAGATGGATTTCATCCCCTCAGGGAAAATGAGTTTGTCACATAGATCACAGCACATATGTACAATAAATGTCAATAAATAAATACTTGTGTTATGGATAAAAGTGAGCTGAAGTGTTAAAACAGTATAAAAATACAAGTTAAAAGACAATATTACTATTAAAATGTACAAAATAACTCCCGCATTTAGGAAAAAGATTAATGTTAGGGCAACATTTGCAATGAAAATGACATTTTTTTGGTTAGTTGTGGATGCTTTTTGCTTATAAATATGACCAATAGTCCTAAATCCTCCTGTTTTTCCACTAGTTTTCCCACATCGATCAAACCTTATCCCCACATTGACTGCTCAAACACAGGAGCCTTATAGCTCTCAGTCAGCTGAAGGATCACTTGGCTATCAGCTTTCCCCCATAGCCTGAGAGCGTCACCAGTCAAGAGCATGGTATATCTCAAAGGCCTAGTATTGTCTCAGCAGTTGGCTGCAGTTCAGCAAACACTTAGTCGCTGAAATATGGGCGGACACATCAAAGTCTGGTGTTGCAAATTGGCACATGTGCTTATTTTCCTTTAACAGAAGGGTGCGATTTTATACCTAATGATGCTTACACTAGGGTCTGAAATGAATGCTCTAGCAGCTGATAAATTCAGCCAAATTTCACCTGTTGTGGGGAAAAGGGGTTTTATCACATAATCTGTCCAGGTGGGAATTTCAGGTCTGCAGCAGTTGTTCTCCTTTATTTATTTATTTTTTTTTCGCCCTTTTTTTTTTGTTTTCACAAGATAAATGAAGCATGGAGTATTGCTGTAAATAAGTACTGTGGCTTGGTGGTTAGGTGACCTTGATTTGGCTTTTAAGATACATGAGCAAAACAAATAAAATACAATAGAAAATAAGATGAGATAAAGATTTGGACTCAAATAATATGCATTCTGGCTCAGTGAGATAATGGAGACTAAGTGTGTGTGCTGTTGTTGTTGTTGTTGTTGTTTTGGGGGGGGGGTTTTCTTCTTCTTTTTTTTTTTTAGTATGAATAGCAGCTGATTTACTTTTTTCACAAAACACTGAACTTTCTTTAAACATTTAGTGTCTTGACGTCAGCCTGCAGCTGACACAGCAGACACAGCCCTTCTTTTCAGTCGTTTTAGTCAACAGGGATAACTGTATCTGATCATATTCGTTCTGCAATTACTTCATTGCCCTTTATATTTCATGGATTAATTATAGAATAGTCCCTGTTCATGTCAGTATGCCTGTGCGTAACAGTTTCTTCAGGCAGAGATCAACCTCTTGAGAAGAAAATAGGTTTTTTTTTCCACAGAATTGATTTTTGGAATCTGGCCTAAGGTGACTGCTTTTTCATTAGCTTTTTTTTTTTTCTTATGTAGGGATGTTATTTTCATTCAATATCAGTGATTTAAGAAACTTTAGTGAAAACTTTAATTGGGTTTTTTTTTTTTTTTGACTGTTGATAACCTGCATTAAACATCCAACAACAGGATGTTCATATAAGTGTCATATATCAAAATTACAAATCCACTCTCTCTCTCTCTCTCTCTCTCTCTCTCTCTCTCTCTCTCTCTCTCTCTCTCTCTCTCTTAACACTTCTGTTGCTGCCGGCTGTTAAACTGTCTTCCTGCTGTAATGTTTTGCTCTGATGTTTAAGGATCTTTTCAAAAAGCGATGTTGTTTCCTCACTAAGCTGTTATCAAGGGAGCGCAGTTCAGTAGCTAGCCACCCATGCAATGAGTCAAAGGTGAACCTGAGATCAGTGAGACTGCTTGAAAGCTGAGATGTGTTACGTAAGAGAGGAAGCTAAATTAATCTGCTGAAATCAAACTGAGCCTCAGGGTTTGTCCTGACCAACAATGCGGCCCATGCAATTTAAGAAAGATCTGTTACATCACCATACTTGTCCTACTCACACAGCTATCAATAAAGGCTAAAGTGCCTTGCTTGGGTTTTGTAAAGAACGGACGGTGCTATACGGAGACGCATTAGCCCTTCGAGGGTTCTGACAAAAGGTTTGCTCAAGTGCGTTATGCTTATCTGTTTTCAAGGTTAGATTTGTCTTATTTTAGATACCACGCTGTGAGAAAAAAAAAAAAGAAAAAAAAAACACAGTCTAAAAATGTAAAGCTTCAATTCTTATTTTTCTCAGGCTGTTTTTTTTTTATTATTATTATTATTTGTGCCTACTTTGTTGCAAAAAGAACAGAAATGAGGTCACAAATACTGAAGTTGGGAAGCATTTGCAGTTTTATTTCCCAGAAGCAAAGCACATGTGGGAATACTATATCTTATCCACAGTCAAAAAAGTAATGGGGAATCATCATGCTCCCTTTACACATGTATGGCTGTAGTCCTAACAGAATGTGTTTGTTTATGGGACAAATCCCCAGGGACCACACAGCATCCACCGTTTTGTACAGGTATGATGGATTCCTTCCAACTTAGATAAGCAGAGCGAGTCAAAGGCTTTTTTTTTTGATGGATGCAAGATGCTCTATTGGGGGTTTGTTTACTAGAGGTAGATGAGTCACTTAATCACTGACAGAGTGCTAGTGATCCGTGAGACTGGCTTCAGCTAACATCATCTGCAACATGTCTCTCCAGTCATTAGAGAAGAATCCAAAATGGCTGCCAGACTGTCAAGAGGCTCTGTCCCTCTCAGGTGATTAAGAGGAGGCTGTTGACATCAATCATCTGCGTACATGGCATTGCGATACATTAAGCTTGTAAAGCATCATGAAGGAGGGAAAACCTCCTCCTGTATGCTTTTCATGCTTAATAAGATCCTACTAGCCATCGCTTATGTTTCCTCCTGTGGGATTTGAACCTCCAAAACTGAAAGCCAATAACTTTGGAGCACAGTACAATGGTATTACCTACGAATCCGTGCACGTATGCCTTTTTAATTCTGTCTCAAATGTCCGTGTTATCATCTTGATCTCATTTTGCCAACATTAAAACTGTCATCAGATCACATTATCGCACCTATGAGTCATACCTGCTTTTTTTCCAACCAAGAAAGCGATAGCATAGAAGTACTGAAAAGATATGTGCTGCACAAACATGTTGGTTTTGCTTGAACCTGATTGTGCTCTACCTTTCCTTTCTTTGTGTCTATTTTTGTCTGTTTTCGCTCACACGCTGTAGTCAACACTTGCTAAAGATACCACTTATTGTTTCACTTGTCAGCGTCGGATTATGTAGAGTTGTAATGTGTTTGTGGATAAAATTGTTGGAAATTCTCAGAGATGCAGGCTTAACATAAGAGATAAGGAAAACATATAGAGCCAAGGGTCAGTCTGTAGTTTAGCTGTAAAAACAACACTGGTATAAACAGCCCAGTGCTCATTTAAGAGCTATGTATTAATAATCATTGTAAATAACAGAAAAGAAGAGAAGCCTGGATGACTGTTAACTCTACTATATTGTGTAGATGTATTTCTTATCTGTATCCTCTGGGATTAAAACTAAAGTCTTTTGTTAATTTTGATGGATGAAGACAATTAAACACAGCACTGAAGGATCTGACTACCCTGAAGTACTGTAAATGGTTGTTGGTCTAATATAGTGGACTTACAGCCAAATGCTCCAAAAACAATAAACTGGAAATTCAGCATGGTAATAACAATATGCAAAGTCATCTGTCAAAAGTCCATTTCTAGCCAAAAGCAAAACAGCAGGCAGTAAGCGAGAAAGGCAAAGAGAGATGCTAAATGTCTCCATATTCTAAACATTTAGTAATTTCCTTGAGCTGAATTATTTTGGCAGAATTAGACCAATATCATGAATCATAGTATAGCCCGTCGCTCTTTTTTTCCCCCCTCTTTGGCTCCCTTTCCTTCCGACACTGCCTCAGTATGCTGATGATCACACTAATAAATCATGTGGAAGTGATCCTTTTTTTTTTCTCTTTTTTTTTTTTAAGGAACTGGACATATAAACCTGATTTAATTCACCTGAAGATATTGCTGGAATAGTGAATGGACCTGATGTGAACTTCTCCTATTTTGGAAATAACTGAAGCTGCAACTTATGTTCAGGTCAAGAGGACTATTTCAGCTTGTGTTGATACCTTTTTGGGTAAAATTCAAAGACTAGCAATTATTATGTCCAAGTCCTTAATGTTCTTTTTCCAAATAGATGTGTTGTCCCTTCAACAATACTCATTCCCATTTGTACAGGGTTGAAAAAGTCAAGTTACGATTAACATTCATGAGTCACAGCTATTTTGTATCTTGTTTTTGGATCACATGGTTAATTTAACAATTATAAGCATTCCTTCACAAAACAATTATAAAAAGAAGTGAATATTTACAGTATAATATAAGCATGTGCATTAGGAACAATGGGGTATGTATAATATCATTCTGGACCAAACTTTAATACATTTTTGCTTGTGTGCATTGAGTTGTTTATTTTTCTTTTTGTATATCTAACTTCACTTGTGGTGTTATGTTATCTGTAAGCTGTTTGGTTTTGGACCTCTGCCAAGGAGGTATTAAATTCAGGTCTGTTTGTCTGTTTGTCTGTCTGTCAGCAAGATTACGCCAAAAGTTTCCAACGGATTTTGATAAAACTTTCAGGAATGATAGATAATGGATCAAGGAAGACCCCATTAAATTTTGAGCAATGGAGGTCAAAGGTCAAGGTCACATTAAAGGTCAACAGCTGAAACACATCAGTGATAATAATATGTCAGGATTCAGACAAGATAGAATCTTGCGTCTTTTTTCATTGACATGGTCTCATCTTCGGACATCAGATGTGTGGCTACCTATGGTTGACGTCACATGACCTCATATCAAGCCTTGGTGGAGGACTGCTGTCTCTGACAGCCTTGGTTGTTTTGTTCTTTTTCCTGCCAATGGGACTTGAGATGGAAATTAGCCTCATGGCTATAATTTGTCTTATTTTCATGTAAGTGTTCATTAATATGAACCATTCCATTTAAAAAATTAATGAATAATTGATTTATTCATTAATCATTGTTTGCCAGTGAGCACCTAGAGTTGTAACCTGGTAATAAACAGAGTTTTATGGTAATTAGATAAATGCTTATTTTACGCTACTACCCATACAGGTAAAATATTTTTCTTTTAATTACATTCCACTGTTTATTCCTACTTATAATTTAGAGTAATCAGTAATCACAGTTACACTGTATCGATCAAGAATAAATCGCATTATCTTTTCATAAGAACAAGTCAACTATTTTTATCCCAGCTTTATGGGAAACAGTGTACGACTACAAAAATTAGATCCAATGTAAAATAGAAACAAAAATACATAGTCTGGGCAAAAAAAGAGAAAGTTTGTACCTGGATTTAACTCTGTGGAGAATAATATGTTTCAGCTGAATCAAGCATGCAATTAATAGCTTCTCATTTCAGAAACAGATGTCTTATCTATGGTCATCATTGATATAGAAGATAGAAAATATGTTTCACAGGGGTTGAATTATTATCATAAAGCATCTAGCAAAGAAAACAAATCAGGAAGGTGCTGAAACTACTGGATTTGGTCAGAAAATTCTTGAATGCATTATTAAAAACTGAATAGTGGTAAGCCATCATCATCGAGGAAAGAATGTAGACAGAAAAAAAAAGCTTTCAACTAGAGCTCAAAGGATTAGGACTCAACAGCTGTACAGTCTGAAGAAAACCACTTATCAATGAGGCTAATCAGAAAAAAAAAAAAGCTTTGATTGGTTAAAGAGCATAAAGATTTGACTGTGTTTCAATGGAAAAACATCACATGGTCTGATGAGTCCAGACTGACCATGATCCAGAGTCAAATCAGGGAGAAAACAGAGGTGGATGAAGTGATTACCCATAATGCCTAGTGCCTACAGTACAAGCCTGTGGGGTCAGTGTTATGATCTGGGGCTGATTCAGTTGCTCAGGTCTAGTTTCAATAACATTATGTGTCCAAAAACAGTCAGTTGAACCTGAATGTACTGAATGTTTTTCCCTGGATTTTAAAACAAATAAGATAATAACGCCAAGACACATTAGATCATCTTCAATATGTTTTATTCATGACAAATGGTTACCGGAATTTTTGTCATGCATCCGATGACAATAAATCGAACTTTGAACTTTGAATGCAGATGTTGTTAAAGCACTGAATTATTTCTGTTATTTTATACATCGTACACTCAACCATAGTCATGTTTGCTAAAATTGGCGGTTATTTATTGGATAGTAATGGATTTTAAAATGTATTTTTAAGAATAGGCCAAAAAGATCCATCTTAAAGACATTAAACGAAGTCATGTAAGAGTGTGTAGCCATCTCTGTAAAAACACACACTAGTTAATATTAATGCCTTGAAGTTTAAAGTCATTAAAAAGGTGTGTTTCATTACTTTTTAAATTTTATTTATTTTATTAAAAATACAAAAAAAAAAAAGGCAGGTAAGACACATTTTCACATATGATAAATACACTGCTTGACCAAAAAGGGCTGAAGTCGAAGCTTATTTAGCTCACCATTCCCAATAGCTAAGAAAAAAAATAACAATAAACACAATGCAAAAGTCAAACCCAAGAACAACTGTCCAAATAGAACAACATTGAAGTATTTTTTTCTTTCACCTTCTCTATTTTCTCCTTTCCTTTTTTCTCTTCCCCTCTCCCTCTCCCTCTCTTCTTACTTTTACTTCCTTTACCCTAGTTTCCCTTTTCTTCCATTCTCACTTCCCTTCTTCTTTGCCCTACCCACACTTTTTCATCCATTTTCCTCCTTTTTTTGTTTATTCCTCTGCCCCTTTATGAGACATGCTAAGAATAGTATATGGAAAAAAAACAACTTAATAATTGCATTTATGAATTCATCAGTAAAACGAAAATGAATAAAAATATATATAAATATATACATGTAAATATGATGTGGGATAAGAATAGGCAGGGGTTTCTGGGAGATTAAATCATTACAATTACAGACGAAGGCAATGCCCATGATAATAAACCTCCTTAATCTGCAGTAGATTAGTCCTGAGCTACAAGAGAAACACACTGGATGTAATGGTAACCTTGGTAACGGTGCCTCTAAAACTGATCTGAGCCAAGAGCCAAGAAATTACATGCAAGAAATGAATTCATGGGCTCTTAAAAATTTGTGGGCAAATGGGGAGATGGTGTCTTTTGATTGGTGTTTCCGGTCTATATGGCTGAGGTCGGCCTTAGAGACCAAACACAGAGAGAGGAAGGCACACAAGCTGGGCTCAATGGCTTTAAAACGCAAACGTTAGGATGGGGAATTGTAGGAGAAGTCATTATTTGACTTCAACTAAAGCCAAAATGAGTAAATTCACAGTGACCCTGTTATAAATAAAAGGTTTTATGGTTCACTTTGTCAGATTTTCTCATAAGTGTGTCTCACTTTCTACGTATATTTTCTGGATATACAGATGCACCTGTATATAAACCGGATCCAATGTATTTTTAAAAGTATAATAATAAAATTAAAAAAAAAGAACATACAAGCTGTAACGGGTTATAAGCCGCAGATATATATGTTGAAAAATCAGATATTTACTGCATGTACAGAAGGATTTTCAACTGTAAATGTAGTTACATGTTTGTACCTGAACAGATTTTTAACACAGCAGCAACTTTACTGATTAAAACAGAACAGAACCAACCAAAAAATAACCAGTAGTTACCATATTTATCCGTGTTTTAAATCACAAATCACTTTAATTATCTTCTTCTGTGTCACAGTTGAACAACCTCAGGTGGATGGGTGAGGATTTGAAAAATAATAACACTTGATAATTTATCGTCCGTGTTCTATCTGCTAAAGAAATAGTAGTGTATTCTTCATTGCATTGATTTTTTTCTCAGTAGATTTGATTTTAATTCTTGTTAGAGCGCCCCTATTGGTGAAAGAAAAATCCACAGAATAGCCGCACCTTTTTATAAACCTCATGGTTCAAAATATATGAAAAGACTAGTCCAGAAAATACGGTATATAGTCCAGAAAATACAGTATTAACAAAACAAAACCTACATAAAATATAAGTTTATCATTGTAATCACCTATTTAGGTAAAAAAAAAAAAAAAAAAAAAAAAAGCCAAACAAACAGATTTAATGTGTCACAGATTGAAGTTTATGGTTTATAGCTGTTTTAACACCAAACACATGTGTTTACCTGCAGAATTTACTAAAAAAAAAATGCTTGTTGTATCCCTTGGACCATCATTTTAACTATGACAGTTGGTAATAATAGAGAGACCTGTTACAAACTGAAATGTTGGACCGTCCTCTGACCCAACATCTGCCAGAATGTACACATCGGTTCATGTATTTATGAGAGTGATCTCAGTGCTTGGAATTTATTTGATTTGTTGAAGCAAAATAAATGCCGCCGGACAGACTATTGAGCCTCAGCTGGGATTTAATCAGCACAGATGGAATCGAACAGATTTGCAGAGAAATCAAAATAGAGATCGTAATGGAGCCTGTCAGGTTTGGATCCTGGAAGCCCCGCTGTACAGGGGGAAGCCATCGGAGACGAGGCTAATCACTTTCAGATGACCAGAGTCTAGTCCCAGTACTGATGTTAATGCATACTGGGTGTTTTTTTATGTCCATGTGCAGCTTTGTTTAGTTTTGATAGAGGCTCTGTCCATATTCCTGTGACAAAACAATAAGATGTGTCTTTAATTGGGGAAATATGTTTGAGGTCAGATTAAAGCACCAGAGACATTTATTTTACTGAAAGTGTTTGGTTAGTTACGTGAGTTGTCCAAAAGTACTATTAATCACATTAGCTATGAACGGAGGCAGCTTAAATAGTTAGTTGTGCTGTCATACAGTTGCAGAAAAAATGATGACCATTGAAAGTCATCAAATAATAATAGGTATTCAATGGAGTACTGTGTGCATCATGTCACTAAAAGAGACAGAAAAGAAAACATGGAATGTTTAAAAGCACTGGTTTGTCACTACAATGGTGTAGATATTGATGTAAGAATTGAAGTGATTTTAGTTATTATCAAGAAAAAGGTGGAAAATCAACTGTGAAAGTAGTCTTACCAGTTATTTGTCCAAACAAATGTTCCTTTAGTTGCACTAGGCATTAAAATGAACCAAAAATGTAAGAAAACAAGTATGGTTTAAACCTTTTTTTTTTTTTTCTCTAACTGTCGGTGCTTTAAAACAACCCTAGAAGCTAGTACATCAGAGGTGTTAAACATGTGGCCTGGGGGCCAAAATCAGCCTGCAAATGGTTCCGATCTGGCCCCAGAAATGAATTTGTGAAATGCGATTACACAAAAATATATTAATAATTAAGAAATTTACAATTATTTGACATTAATTCAATCTAAAATGGATCAGACCATAATCGTAATTTGTTCATAAATAGTTGTACTTTATACTCCTTACAATAGACTCATGACTTTTTCAAACTAAACAGATCTGACAGTACGAAAAATAAGTGACTTCAGAAGAAAATCAGTGGAGAGAAATTATGACTTTCTATATTATAATTAAGACTTTTATCCCATAATTTTGACTTTTTATCTCACAATTATGTATAAAATATACACTTCAACAATTTCAAGAGAACAACTGTCCCATCTTGTTTTGTTTGTCCTCATATTTACATTTATATTACACACCATTCTTAAATGCCACTTTGTGTTGTTTCTTTTAATTTTCTAGTTAAATAATTCTATTTTAATATTTAGAATTATTTTAAATCCTGTTGGTGTTCAGTGTGGATAGCTCAGTGAAATGTTCATTGTCAAAGTAAACCTATTGCTTTACTGTACATGTGACAATAAAATGGTTTGAATCTTGAGCAGATTAGTCTGATGAAGTAGAGCAGGGGTGTCAAACTGCAGTCCTCGAGGGCCGGTGTCCTGCATTTTTTAGATGTTTCCCTCTTCCATTACACCTGGAGGTCATTGCATCATTATCAGTCTGATGAGGAGCTGATTATTAACTCTTTATGTGTCAGGGATGATGCATTCTGAATGGATGATGTTATTTAAATATTCAGAAAAATTCAACCCTTTTCCTTTTAGTTTTGTGCATGGAAAAGGTGCCAAAAAGCAAGAGTTTTATTTTAGTTTTTATTTTATTTAAAAAAAATTTTAAAGGCAAAATTAAAATTGCTGGGACCACATTTCAATACTAGTTTTTTTTTTTTTTTCATATATTCACTTCAAAGCAGCAAAAACAGAGAGGACAATACATAATTTGACTGTAAAGGCTCAGGCAGAAGCAAAGATTATTAAGTAATAAGTAATTTTCCACATTATTTGTCATTTTGTCAATATTTATTAGTTTTTGTTGCTTATTTTGTTTATTTTTCTACATTTTGTTATTTTTAATTTAGTATTTTTCTTTGATTTGTGTCTTACTTTGCTCATGTTACAATTATTTTGTTAGTTCTCAGCAGTTAAAGGGTTAAACTGAATCACATGGAAGAGGGAAATATCTAAAACATGCACGACACCGGCCCTCGAGGACTGTAGTTTGACACCTATGAAGTAGATAAAAACAGTTCCATCATATTTTAAGTGTAATCATTACATTTCAGCGCAAAAAAACCCATTCCAGTCCTAAACTGTCGTCTGTGCTGCACACATCATATTCAGAAGGAGGAGGATTTGGTTAAAAAAAAAAAAAACTTCGTTATGAAATCATCGGGCTGTGAAAGTACGTAGTGTTTTATGCATGTAGTCTTTTCAGTGAAGTTAAGCTCAGGAGAGGCTTTTAAGAAGCCATGGTGACATCCCTGAAGTGCTGAGCATGGTTTTCACTGCTGCCATTTGTCACCTCTCAGTGTCCCATTTTCTTTCCATGACCATGATCCAAAATTCAGACTTCTGGCTCCGGCCCAAAAAAGTCGAACTTGATCTAACAAAGACTCCACATACAGCATGTGGCTCCCATTGCTCACATACTCTCGGCAGCTTCTCCTACTTGTCAATATTGTTCCTTCTTGCCTTTCAGCTCCTCCTTCTTCACACTTATTATCTTGACCGGGATACCTCTCCTTAAAAGCTCATCAATGCAGATTTCCCTCTGGAACACTTTTTCTTTTTCTTTTTTTTTTTTTTTTCTTTGATAAGTGAAAGCCCTTCCCTCTCCTTTTCGGGACACAACCTTCCCTCCCGAACTCTTTTCTCATGACAGATGACTTCACTCACTCATTGTAGACAGACCCTGCATAGGCACCCTGGGCACGCATGCTTACGGAAAATCCCCAAACACACACACATGTGTACACACACACACACACACACACGGCTGCTGCAGATGACCTTGTATAGAGGTTGAAGCTTTACTAAAACCCCCCCAAAAGCCCCCTAATCCTGTTCCACTGGGCCAAGGAATAAACCGAACCCTCCCATGTCTATTCATTTCCATGCCATTGTCTTGCTGGAGTGGTGTCAGAGACTAAAAAAAGCATCACATACATAAAATCCTGAATTTAGTTGAATGATTCAGATTAAAAAAAAAAAAAAAAAAAAAAAAAAAAAAAATGTTAAATGCTTGGGCAGTAATGTATGGATAAAAGCCACTGAGGCTGTGTTAAAAGAATAGGTGGAGCTTATTAGCGCTTTGTTTTGCCAAGTTAAAAATAATACGTTAGTTGTCAATCTGGGGGTTGAAACAGGATATTAATTTGTTTTTTTTGTATCATGGTCATCCCCTTTTTCCCACCACTACATTTGTTTTTTAGCAACTGGTTTTTCCACATTGACTTAGATGTCTTTGTCTGTGAAGGTCTGGACTTGTCTATGAAGCGCAGTATTTACCTCTCTGTGGTTTTCAAAGGTGTAGGTTTTGGCACGAATCACGTTCTTTGTTCAAAGCCAACAAATTCCTGTCTAATGCACGTTAAATGTTGAGCAAAACTGAATTCAGAATTTTCTCACAGCTTCAGCGGTTAATAAAAACACCAAAGCCCAGAGGTCAGCCACTGACCATGCAGAGAGTAGTGTCAGTCTGGTATGTGTTTTTGTATTAAAATAGAGCTTTTCTCTTGAGATTGAGCAGTTGGAGCCACTCACAGACACAAAGCCCGGTACTCAATCATGTCCGTACTGTTATTGTGCCCAAAAGGAAACTTACTCCTGCCATTCAAAGACGCTTTAAGGATTTAAATATTAACATTTCCAAGGAGAATATAATGACCATTATGTTGAACGTGGCTTATTCTAAAATCACTGGAGCATCGCCAAGTGATTAATGTTAAATTAGCACTTGTTGAACTCCCTATGCTCCAGTAGATTCACAATACGTTATAAGAGGTCATATGACAAGTCTGCACCTGTCTGAATGTGAGTGACAATTGAATGCTTAAGAGGAAACACCTTTAAGTCCATAGCAAAGGGCGTTGCCTGGGATAGCAAACTGTGGCACTGAAACACTATCTAGGATGACACAGAAAAAGTGGCTGTTGCTGTGTTTGTATGTTAGCACAATTCTGTTGCATAATATACTAAGTAAAGACAAGAGCGTTGTTGTGTCCCCTGCTCTGGGTGTATGTGTTGTTGTTTTTTTTGTCTTCTTAACCCCATGAATGTACAACATGTTGTGAATGTTGCAACCCCTCTGTGAATGTAGGTGCACATCTACTCATACGACCAAGACAAAGATAGTGTATTGTGTTTTCAAGCTGTGATCCCACTGTGTGAGCCAATGCTTTTTATATTTGTCAGGTGTTTTATGTGTGTAATTCTATAACACGATCCTCAGACACAAAAAAAAAAAACAGGAAGAGGTCATACATATTTATCTAGCTCACATCTTGCCTTTGATTGTTTTGTCTCTTTTTATATATATATATATATATATATATATATATATATATATATATATATATGTATATATATATATATATATATCTTGTCTGTATCTTCGATTTGGTGTGTGAAACTTCCTTGTGTAAATTTGTAATTCCGCTCACAGACTGTTTTGACTGCCGTGCCACTCACAAAAACAGAAACTGTGAACTGCAGGAAGCCATAATGGTTAGAATAGAAATTATCTCCTGCATCCCAAAGTCTGATAACTTTGCCTTGAAGATGATAAGGCTGCTAATAATAAGAGCCCCATGCTTGGTTGTGGACACTCTTGACTGAGGAAGTAATTAAGTTCAAGCAGTTTATCAGTGGCTGGCCGGAGATGTGCTGTCTTTGTGTGATAAAAAAGCAGCTTGTGAGGTATGCCCTCTCCTCTCCCTCTCTCTCTCTTTCCACTCAAGTGCACTCCCCACCCGAAATTTCATCTTCTCCTTCTGTGTCCCACTTGTAACCCTCCAAAGGGGAAGCCCAAAGCAGAATGAGGCTGTGAGCAACATAACTTACCCATCATGCCTGTCTGTTCCTCTCCACTCTCCTCAAATTTCCAATCAGGCTAATTTTAGCCTGTGTCAGAGGGCTGGGTTAAATTTGGCCACATGTCCCCAACTGTGTTCATGGAAAGACATATCCTTTTTTTTTTTTTTTTTTTGTCTCTGTTCTCTTCTATGTTGATGGGCTCGTGTGGCTTCTATTTTACAGTTAGCAAAATTAGCATAGGGAAGGACTATTTGTGACACAGGCTGACATGTGATACAGTTTATAGAAATGCCTTTTCATATCAATGAAAGGAGAAAAAAAAACACCACTTGTACCACCTTGACACATAACTGGAAATGTTAACCATGTGCAGAGGTAGAATACAGGACATTTAGTTACTTCTACTGAGACACTTTGTTATGTAAACAGCTGTGACTCGTGGCAGCTCATAGCTATTTGAAATCTATACTATATAAAGACATGCAGTCCTTGACTTAGACTGATGTCCTTTTTTCTAAAATCGTGGAAAGACTGGCTTTTAAAACCCACATTACTGTATAATTTGATGACTGTATCTGCATGTCCACGCATTATTCAAAGGACTGGGGCAACAACAATAAGGAGAGGTAGACAGGTACATAAGTAAATGGGTCCCTAAGCATGTCTTGTCTGAGAAAGAGAGGGTTCCTCAAACACAGCAGAGCTTTATCATCTGCATCACTTACCTCTTTAATGTTACATAAAGCTGTTATGTCTCTTGTACTGTGGCATAGCCGCTGGCCTCCAGCTACAATCTGTCCCCAGTTAAAGTATAGAGACGGGTCTTAGAATGTAAACATCCACATTTTTGTTCATATTGTTGACCTACATGCATTATCTCACAGTGTATTTTACATTTAATTACATTTTTAAAAAGCAGAGAGGCTTAAAGACACCATTTGTTTACAACAGCAGGTGTGTTGAATGAGCAGCCTCCAAACAGTGAACGTGAAACAAATTAGTGGTTTGAATAAAAAATGTGCAGAATACAATGTGAGTGCATCAATTATTTTGGGCGGTTTTTCACTTTTTTCCACAAGATATAACTCAAACGATGTTCTATTATAATATTATGAATAAAAATGCCTTGTGAACATACATGGGTGATCAAAAAAAATAAAAGACTAATTTCACTGCAGTTTTTACTTGATGCTGCAGATGAGTGATTGCGTAACACGCCTGTGTTTGTGTTTCCACAGACAGTGAGATGGTCCCCCTAGACTGCTTGCGTCCTCGCTCATTTGCTGCCGCCCACCGGGCTTCCATTCAGCGAAACAGCGATGACCCTCGCATTTCCATCAGCCTGTGTGACCTTAGCCTGCAGCAGCAAGAGCTGCATCTGGAGGAAGAGGAAGAGGAGGAAGAACAGCTCCAGCCCCTGAGCTCCAGCTCCTGTCATGTGCCCCAAAACTCTCAGAACTCCCAGCAGTGCTCGCTGCTGCCTGCTCACTTGGACACCGACGTGCACTTCCACTCAGTGCACGGCATTCATGTGACTGTCCTGGATAAGCAGACAGTGGCGCGGCTGGATCACCGCGGTGACGAGCGGACCCTTGTGTTCACTAGTCGACCACTGCGCTGTTCAGAGACAGTCTTTGTGAAGGTGACAAAAGCAGGTGTAACACGACCTGGGTGTCTATCTTATGGGGTGACATCATGTGACCCTGCTACTCTTAGGCCCAGTGACCTGCCATCTAACCCAGAGTCACTGGTTGACCGCAAGGAATTCTGGGCAGTGTGTCGGGTGGCGGTGCCACTACACAGCGGGGACATCTTAGGCTTTGTGGTAAATGCAGAAGGGGAAGTCATGATGAGTCATAATGGGGTTAGTGCAGGGATGCAGCTGTGTGTGGACAACTCCAGACCACTGTGGATGTTCTACGGCCTGCACGGAACCATCACACAACTCAGGATTTTAGGTACGTTCCATCACTGATGTGCACAAAAACACTGTTGTCTGATAGAGGCCATTTTTCCAAGCATATATCTTTTTCCACAGTGTAGAATATTTCACAAAAGAGTAAAATGAATTTAACCAATATCTTAACCATACTGATTATTAGTAATCAAAGACAAAAAACATCATCACCATTATTTTAGAATGAAAACGGTGACAGAATAAGACCAGTCAACCTTTATTATTTGCTCTAAAACATTTGATATTATTTTCCATTTTTTGTGAAATGTTTGCTTGAGAGTTAGTTACATGGAAAACACATACATTGTTTTATTTTCTTACATGAACCTTTAGATGTACAGGACACCTTTGCGACCAATAGATTCATTCACTGCTAAAACTCTCTTAGGAAACAGGTAACACTAGAAGGGTTTAAAAAGAAATGAAACCTGGACAAGTGACATCAATCCAATAACAAAGAACTGTTTGTGTTTTGTAAAGATATTGCCATGGTTAAATAAAAATTGGATTTTAAGATGTGTTGTTTGTATCCATAAAAAGTGGGAAAACACCAAAAAGAATCCAAGAATCCTTTCTCATTAGGATTAGCATTTATTTTATTTTTTTTATTGTCATGGATTAAAGCATAAGGACATGTTCAGGGAAGTTTTAATAGATGTCATTTGTAACTTTCCATTCAGAAACTGATGAGTCTGATCGTTGAATGACCTTTGTGAGAAAATATTCCCCCTCGCCCTAACATTCTGGGCTGCTCTCTATGTTTTTATCAACTCATTTATCTCCTGGGAATTCACATTGTGCTCCCACAGTGTGCATATGAATGTCAACTTTGTATCTTCGGGATTTCTATCAATTCAGTTTGACTCCAGCAGATTTCACACAGTGATAATGCACTGCGCAGCTGATGTTACACAGAGGTTATTCGTGTCTGTGTTCAGATGTTGGACTTTTGGAAACTGGTTTGAGTATAAAAGATAAGAGGGGGAGGATGAGGATTTCAAAATAAAAGCCTAAATGTTCACTGACAGGTTTGGCAAGACTCATAGTGTTAAGTGTTAAGTTGAGGACATGCTGATTTCTCCTGGAAGAAGTGTAAAAAGTGTTGCTTTTTCTGTTGATTGAATGCAAATTTAATATTGTTACCTTAAAGTACAACCTTAGCCTTGATATTGATATTCAGTAAGTGAAATCCACTTTACTGTTTCTTGTGTGACTTAAATTGCATTTTGGAATATTAAAAATGCCTTGTTCGTCATCAGGAGTGCAGCACTTAAGGTATTTTAAGCCCTGTGTTTTTCATCAAATAAACCAGCCGCATTACTTGGGCAAAGAGTCTTATAAATGCAAAGTACTGCAGAGAATTGGGAGAACAAATGTGAGTGATCGTGATTTGTTTACAGTTCCTGCAGATAATGATATTTATCTTTATTTTCCTTTCACGCCAGCTTTGTATCTCAGGCAACTTGTTAATGATAAGGATGCAGGCTTTTCATCACAGTAAATCCATAATTAGAGGAGAAATCTCTGGAAATGTCTTAAACACTGTTAAAATGCAGTGAAGGATGAAAATATTATCGATTGTTCTTGCAAATTATTGCCTGATTTGAATTTGTCGAGCAAAGGGAAGTTGAGTCTCTGCTGTGTTTTTCTTCTTTTCTTCATGTAGTCACACCAGACCAGGGCTGAGGAGGTTATTTCTGTCATGCGTGGGCTCTCAGCAGCCAGCATTATGTATCTACAGGGAGCCTGTGATGGTTCCTTATGATGCACTTCATATACATTATTAAAATGTAATTGCACTGAGGGTTTTTGATATGTTTGATTTTCTACCCAGAGTCCATTCCTTTTACACTAGTCCTGCCATGCGTCCTCTTTTCCATACATACCCACCCGCACACCCACACACCCACACACCTACACACACACACACACACACACACACACTCCCCCCCCCCAGTCTCTCTATATTCTTGGGGGTACGAATGTTCCTCGAGTCATTACCCACTCCAGCTGTGGGGAGTGCATTTGTGACGTCTCTGCTCACCCACTCACTGCAGCCGCACACCATGAGTTGCCATGGAAACATCTAGCCACTGAGGCAAGTGACAGTTTGTCATGCCTGGGTGTTGTCAAGCCTGTGAAGTGGAACAGATGGGAGTCTGTTGATCTCACATGGTCAATTTGTCTTTTTTTTTTTTTTTTTAAGGCTTTTCATTATTAATTTTCTAACAAATTTCATTGAGGCCAATATTTTCTATCCCACTGTACTGATATGCTTTCAGCTTCTATTTGAACTATTTGCTGCATTCACTGTCGAAAACATTGATTCATAGGATCATTTATATGTGTTAATGGTGTGATGAAAGCCACTGGACAAATACTCATCCAAATATAGTGGACCTCTTGTTGAGCCTGCATAGTAAAAACATTCACACAGTCATTCCTAGTCCTACAGCCAGCAGTAAATTCATAATAGAACAGAAGATGAAGGTAACCTTGATGAAAGTGCACACAGATAGATGTGAAGGTTATACATTCTGCCTTATTAGAGTTGACCAAGACATTTGCTAACAGCTGCTCCACATAGGTCATGTTAAGTGGGTAATGGAAGGGACTTATTTACAGCTCTGTCATGGATAAATGCTACTGTATGCATAAATTCCTATGTGCATTCTACTATATATAAATATATATATATATATATATATATATATAAATATATATATATATATATATATATATATATAAATATATATATATATATATATATATATATATATATATATATATATATATATATATATATATATATATATATATATATATATATATATATTTATATATATATATAAACACTGAAAAAAATAAAAGAAATAGATGACTCAGAAGAGACGTGTCTCAGCACAGTGAAACAAACATTTTGATCTCAGTGCTAACCTTAAAAGCAAACTTAGATTACCAAGAGACTGGTCTCCGTGCAGTTATTTCTATGTTTGTTGATTTTTTTTTTTTTTTTAATGTTTTTTTTTTTTAGGTGCAAACTGGTTGTTGCATGACTAAAAAACTTGTATGGTTTGTTTATATAGACTGAAACTGAGACTTCAATAGGTGGGTTTGGTCCAAGTGAAAAGGCAGCAGGGTTCATAGCAAGAAGTGTGCAACATATTGTACACATTTTCTGTGCAAGGAACAGACCAGATAAGTGTTTATTTTTGTACTTCAAAGGTGATTTTATTAAACTTTTCTTTCATTTCTCACCATATGTGAACAAACTTTCCTTGAAATTGCCACTGTATGAAGCGTTTGACTACTGTAGCAAATCATGCAGTTGGATATTAATTAACAATGGATGACACATGGATGGATGGTAGTGCTAAATAAGCAGCAATCCAGTAGTGGAGCAACATTTATGTCATGGTTAGCTGAAGGACAGTGCGTAAATAATATTTTAAGCCTGTCAGGAAGACTAGATCAGAATTTGTGGAATCGGTGTCTGTGTTTCTGTGAGGAGAAATGAGGTGTCAATATGAAAACAGATGGTTATAAGGCACAAATAAGAATGGACAGTATGGGAGGGACCAAAGATACACAGTTGAAGGTTGGTCATGGACACATGAAGGAGGAATTGGGGAGGGGAGATGGGGGTCCTTTGGCGTCACTGACAAGACTACACAAACTCACAGGCTCTTGACTCACTCACACACACCCACACTCAGACGCTGTGGATTCACAAGTCATCTGCTTCGAGATAGCACAGGCTGTGTGTGTCTGAGGAAGTGTAAGAGAGTGTGACGGACGAAAAGAGATGCAGATCATCAACACCGTGTAAAGGATTGACATCTTCAATTCAGATTCAATTATGTAATGTACATAAAAATAAGAATAATAAATAAAAAGCAGGAAAATAAAGTGTTGCCGATGGAACTGACTTGTCACTTCTTTATCCCCAGGCTCATCTCTGCACCCTGACCTCAGAGGCACCCAGACGTCTGTGCCTAGCTCCCCCTCCTGCACACCCAACACTCCCACAATGCTTTGCAGTGGCAACTCAGAATCCAACCTCAACGCATCCTTAAACATCAACCTCAACTCCAGCTACAATACCAACTACCAGACAGCCTTTTCCTCTTCAACAGGTTTTGTCTTTTTTTTTTTAATTCCAGTTCCCCTCCACTGGAGAATATATGAATATATGAATATATATATATATATATATATATATATATATATATATATATATATATATATATATATATATATATATATATATATATATATATATATATAATCAGATATCTTTAATACCCCGCTTGTAATTTTTTTTTGACAGAATGAGTTAGAGTAATGTAAAGAGAAGATGAACCCATTATTCTTTTTTTATGAACACAGCGGAGTCATTTATGCCACTATTAATATGAATTCAACCATAGCCAACAGCTAATTTCCTATTCATTTATTAAAGCCCTGTTTTAAGCAATGTCTTCCCTGTCAAGTTTCATTTTCATTCATGCCAAGGAGTTAAATACAGCGATATAAATGTAAGACAAACGCAAACAGACAGTTAGCTTACAAAGAGGAAACAGGAAACATAAAAATAATTAGCTTAACTGTATACTAAGTGTGATGCTATCTATGACTGGTATTAAGCTAAATGAGGTTTTTATTTGCTTTAGCTTAAAATTTCATAACTTCTTATTAGGTTTTGTCACACATTCATTTACAGTATGTATTTTTTTTTATAATGTAATTAAACCCCAGAGTTTGTGGCTAAAGGGTCCTTCCTCTGGATGTTTTCACAGCAGCGTGAACTACCATTGTAGCTCAAACATTAGACATAGTTTTAGGATAGTTAAAAACAAAAAAAAAATTAAAAAGGGGGATGTAATCTACAGTAAACACAGAACTTATTAGCAAACAATGCTAACAGTACCACCTGTAGACAGTGGTTTTAATGATGTGGTAAGTGTGGGAAAATAGTAGTAGGCTAACGATACTTCCACTAGTTGATATGTACACTGAATATCCTCACATTTTCTTTGTACATGAGTCAGTTTCAGGCCGGGTCACCATAAAGCCAGTCATCAAATACAAGCCAGTTAAAAAAAATATATGATGCTACTCATATAAAGTAGGCTAATGCCAGTTCAACACCATATTTACATCTACAGATTTGACTTACTAGCTTCAGTAATGTAATATTTCTGTTTAAAGGGTTTGTTGTTTTCTATCATTCATTTGAAGTTTCAGTGTAATAATTTACAGTGAAATTGGCATTTGTAGAAATTTACAAGAACACATTAAGAGCTCAAACAAGCAAGGAATAGTTTCTATGCACTGAAATGTTACCTTGAAATAAGTGAGGAAGCATTACCTGAATTAAGAGTTTACTTTAACTTTGCAAACTGAAGAGGAGCAAAACAAAAGTCATTCCATTTCTACTTAATAACCAGAGGAAATCAGACACAAAGGCCTAACTTTTCCACAAATAATATAGTATTTATAACACAGACACTTTGTAGGATTCAAATATTTCAGATTATAATGTGAAGATTTGGATCTGAAACACTTTTGTCCAGGTACTCCACTTTCCTCCCACCATCCAAACACATGCACTGATAGGTTAACTGGTTAATCTAGATTACCCATAGGTGTGAATGTGACAGTGACTGTTTGTCTATATATGTTCAGCCCTGAGATGAACTGGAGACTCATAAAAGGTGTACCCCACCTTCACCCATTGTAGCTGGTTTAGACCCCCAGTGACCTCTGTGACCCTAGTGAGGATAAAGCAGGTTCAGACGATGAGACGAGACACTTGTAAACTTCTATTTTCAACTTTAGGTGTAGTTATTTTTTTTTTTTTTATCTTTTCTTTATTCTCCTACAGGTACAACTCCAAACTCTCCATTCTCCAGTCACCCGGAGTCCCCTACCTTCCCATCATGTTCTACTTCATGGAGCGACGAGTGCACAATTTGCTACGAGAACGTCGTGGACACCGTCCTATATGCCTGTGGACACATGTGTCTCTGCTACACTTGTGGCCTCAAACTGAAAAAGATGGCAAACGCCTGCTGCCCCATCTGCAGGAGGACAATTAAAGATATCATCAAAACCTACCGGAGCATGTAGGCCTAGACATGGTCCAGTTCAGGACATCATTAAAAGCCATCTACAACCTTGTAGTGACACACTCGGCATATTATTACTTAGCTGGACTGTCATGGATATAGAAAAATATCAAATTCCCAGCTTTTTGTGTGTGCAATCTGGCTCAGGTATGTTAAAGCAGGAAATTAAACTAAACAATATTTTTTTTTCCTGTTATGCCCAATGTAAAGACGAGTTCAAAACGCTGCTATGAAAACATAGTGAGCTACCAATGGCTAACATGCACCTTGAACTATTTTTGTCCAGAAACTGTGTGATATGTGCATCCGTTGGAAGATAAATGATAATCTGAAGAGGCATCTGTCCTACTTACAGCAGAATTGGCCTTCATTCTGCTGGTTATAGCATCGCTGCAAGCTACATTTTTGGAAAAAAAAAGTAGGAAAAAAAAAAAAAAAAAAGTTCAAAACTTCAGATGATCATCAGGATTTTGTGCCTACTGGGTTTTTAGTAAACAACAGAAGTGTCATTTCAGCGTTAGGTTCAGCCAGTTCTCTAATAAATCCGGGTACAAACCAATAGAAAGCAGATTTTCTGGATGTTTACAAGGATGGAAGGAGGAATGCGTAAATAGTGGTTCAAAACTTTGGAGTAATTCTAAAACAAGCCATTTTTTATGCATTTGTTTTGCAGCGGGTAAAGAAGCTGTTTTTTTTGTTTTTGTTTTTTTTTGTGATAGAAGAACTGTTTTTCTTAAATATCTTTTCCTCACCTACTGTGCTTCAGTGAACTTCAGATCGTGCAAAGGGTAAAAATGTGTGAACATTGTCACCATAGAAGGTCAAGCGGCGAACAAGGATGTAAATCAGTGCAGAAGGGGGTTCTGGCAGAGGAGGGGTGTGGGGGTGGGGGGGGGGGGTGCTAGCGAAGAAGGTGGAAAGAGGATGTTACTTACATGTTTGGGACGAGACAAGAAAGGGGGTACCTTTTCGCTGTGGGTCTGCACAGCGTTTAGTGCAGAGAAAGTTCATTCAGGCACAGCGGATACATCAGAATGTTTGTAAGAAGGCCTGTAAAATGTGGGACTTGTATGAGCTGCATGTCCAGCTTGTTGGCAGACGTCCTTGCCATCTTTGGCTGAGCAGTAAGCCTACTGAATGCTGTAATTGAAGTAAAGTCGTCCAGATAAACACTGGTGGGAAGTAAGGTATTTTTAAAATGCTGAACGTGCACATAAGGATGGCAAATCAATCCAAGCAACCCTTAAATCACTTCCTTGAAATTGCACTCTTCTCTCTCACATGTACATTAAATGACATCATCAACATCATACTGCGTCGACATATTTTCATGTGTTCAATTAAAGAAATTCACATGTGCGCAGTCAGTGACCAGGATATAGCTTGTTATTTTAAAGCATTGTGAGAATTTCATTTGCATTTCAGTGACTGAGTGCTTCTTCCCCCTCGGTAAAAGCAAACTCCAAGGACATTTTCACTTGACTAATCTCATGCATTATGCACCGCTTTGAGTTTTTAAGAGAAAAAAAAAAAAAAAGAAAGAAAGAAGAAGCTATTTCCAAGTTGTTTTTTTTTTTTTGGCCTCACTGAAACATTGCTGGGTATTTCCTAGGACAGTAAGTGCAGAATTTTGTCACTGTTTCAAAGCTTGTCATCTCAGTCCAACGAAGAACGGGGTCCGGATAAACAGTCGCCCACCCGAGAAAAGTTGGAACAGGAAGAACACTGACATGCAAATAACTTTTATGTGGCTATGATGCGTTTGAATCAAATGTTTCAGTGCGTGAAATATGTGCGTTTCAACAAAGTCACTGCTGAGGTTCTTATATTTTAACGTTGCCTCATCCCATCTGTTGTTTGACATTATACTGGAAATGACAAAGATGTTCAACATTTAAGTTTTTACCTTTTGGTTTCTTCTTCCTGACCAAGTAGGACGTAGCTGAAATAAAAATGTACGTTTTTGAGAGAGAAAAAAAAGGCTATTGATGATGAGTATAATAAGGACTGTACATAATGAATATTATTTATTTTGTCAGTGTTAATGAACTATCACAGTTTATTTTATATGTATGCCTATTGTGTTAAGAAGAATAGGAATATTGCTTATTTTGTTGTTGCATAAAATTGTGGTTGCGTTAGCTGATTTTCACTAATGCCAAATACTAAAATAAGGTATTAAAGTAAATAAATCAGTAAAGTTTGTATTGCTTTTGGTCATACATTGTGTTGTAGTGATTGGTAAAAAAAAAAAAAAAAAAAAAAAAGTGACAATATGCTAATAATTATAACATTTTCCAATGTGACCAAATATCTGTAGTCCAAGCAAAACCACTGAATGAAAGAACGAATTGTGGATTTGGGGGGAATTCCTGCGTATTGTTAAACTATTCAAAAGTTGGTTTATGCATCTGCTAATTATATTTGTTAAATAAAGTCAAAGAGAGCGGTCTAAACCACTGGCTCCAGTTATTTATATTCTATCACTGTTGTACTTTTTTTTTTTTTTTTAGTCCTTTACAAATAAAGCTCTGTTTTATGCACAAGCATAGCGCTTTGTTAGGTACACAATTTAGTTCCTGTCTTCAGTAAAGTCTGTTCTCCATAGTCGAGCGAGGATTTAACTCAGTGCAATAAAGTGTTAAAAGTGTCCATTTCACAGGTTCACTATATTTTAGTCAAGGCAGGAAACTGAAGTCAATGTGGAAAAGAAAGTAGGAAATGAGCAAGTATTAGTGTCTGTGTGACTTCTCCCAAAATGTACATTATACAAATGTTTGATGATTGATTAATCACTTATGCAGGGAAATAGAGAAATGTAGAGCAGCTAACAGCAGCCATTTCTCAGATGCTTTATATTTACACTGTAGTATACTGTGTAACATCCCACCATATACTATATGAATAACAAAGGCAAGGGCTTTTAGTAAACAGCTATAACTCACAGGGAAACTGTTTAGAGCCATGGTATGAAGACCTGGCCAGAGTGAACATCATCTGTTATTTACTACCCTGAAGGCCTGGCTCTAATGCAGCACTGCTTTATGCTGCACTCCAATGGGGACAAATACAGGCTGTGACGTCCAGACATGAAACAGGCAGCAGCGCCTGCCGCTCATGGCCAAGTGTTCGTAGAGGTGAGAGGGAAATACACAGTCGTGGTCTGTGAAAGTGACATGAATATAGTATATCTCGCCCGTGTCTGTGTACACACACACACACACACACACACACACACACTTTCCACTCAGACCTCTGAGTGAACCTGGCTGCCGTCCTTCTCCAGGCTTAAGGGCTTGGCAGACTCGTTTGAGATGTGTTGTATCTCCTCTGGACAGCTGTTTGGTCAACCATCCACACTGTCTATTAGAGTATCAAATTTGTATTCCAAAAAAGCACAAACTGATTGATTTTGAATTTAAATGAGATATCAGACAGAGCAGGAGTTTGGTCCTCTGTTGTACGCAAGGCTTTTAAGCTTTTGGTGTTTAGTTTGATGTAAAATCTTTTTTCTCTGTCAGATTTGCAGCGTCCAGGGAAAAACAGTGAGTGGGAATGCAATTATATAAGAAAGTGCAACTTTGTTCATAGTTCAAAATATCAATTGACTGCAGTCACCTCAGTGAGATCTAATTAGTATGTTGATGGAGGTCAAAAGTATTGCTTTTTGTTCAGTTTGTTGCTGCTGTTGCAGTTGAGATGCTGAGTGATGCTGCCCTCCAGTGGACATGAGCAGTAACAGCATCTTATGCACAGTCAAAGAAGGAGCACAAAGCTTCAACAAAAGTCAAAACAGCTACAACTATTTACTTGGAATCTAAATTAAAAGGAAATGTACTAATTAAAAGGCAAGTATTGATTGTTGCTTCTTCTTCTCACTCCTTTTCGAATATGTATTATGTGTTGTATTTTTGTATTTTGTTTTGTAAATTTGTTTCGGCTGTGTTTATATTTCCTTATTTTGTTTATTTACTTATTTTACTTTTTTTTTTTACATTCATATTAGAAATAAATCTTGGAAAAAATTTAAATAAATAAATAAACAAAACTATGTGTTGCTGCCATTTTTGGCCAGGTTATTGACCTCACTGGGACAAACCTGGTTAAACAAAGGTTAAATAAAATACACTTTTGATAAACTGGCCAATGGTGGAGCACACATTTTCTGATAGTGATTTTTATATGTTCTTTTTTTAAATGTATTTTACTGTTTTTAAACTATTTTAAGATGTCCTTCAACATTGTGGTGTTACTAGAAAACCCAAAAGTTGTCTGTTTAAAAAGGAGACATTCTCAGTAAATCATCCTATATGGTTTGTCAGAACTTTGCATTAGAATGATTGAATTCTAAGTAAATGCTGTTTTAGGTGTGGCATAATTCTAATCATTCTCTAGTGGTCACACCAGTTGACATTCTCAGGTAATTCCAGTCTAAAATAATTAAATAAGCAAATATCATTTCAAATAACATGAAACCAACATAGATACAAAATGTGCATTAGAAGAAACATGCACCATGTGTTTAACACAAGAATCATCTTTTTTTCCACCTTGTCCATTTTGGTTTGACGCACAATACATACATTATTCCTCTTCTTTATTCTTAAACAATAAATAACGTCAGGATCTGAGACATTATGCCGCACCTTTTCACTTTTTTTGTACATTTTACAAACAAAACATACAATAAAGTACATAGAAATAAACAATAGGTTCACTCAGTACACATCTGGTTAACTTATAATAGTATTGATCATTGATCTGAGTCTTAGTTTCCATCTCCATTGTCTTTATCTTAATCATATTACTGTACATTGTGAATTTTAATGATACACTACAATATGTCATGACACACTGACACACAATCACTATGTGTGAGGTACGATGCATTCATAAGCCTCCAAGGGCTTTTTTTTTTTTTATCACCCTGACACATCTTGGAGTTACTTTTTTCCTTTTTTTTTTTTGTGCTTTGATTTATTTTCATGCATAAATCAACATACAAACACGCTGAGGAAACCCACTCTACAACCAGTGGAGTAACCATAAAGATGATCAACAGACATCCATTAATTAGTTCAAAGTCAGTGAGCGCAGTGTGAGCACTGAGGTCCCTGCAGACTAAACAGCCAGTGGGATGGACATATTTCACATTAAATTCCTGTGGGCTGTAAATCTTATTATATTTCAGGCACCAAATCCAATAGCAATATGTAGTGTCTGACAGTGGAAACTGCATTGGTGTTTTGATTTGGTGTTTTTATGATTATAGCTGAAGGCGACAATATTATAGACTACAAGCCTGCACGGGTAACTCAAACTTTTGCTTTGTCAGTTGATGCTAAATTAAGCAGCCGAGTGACCACAGAATGAAAACCGTCTAAACCAAAGTCAAATGTGCAGGTTATACGAAGGCAGGAGCTGCCAGAGGAGGCCATTCACAGGGAACTGCAGCACTTTCTGGCTCAGCACGTTGGTATGAAATAAAAGTCATGTCAGGCAACCAAGTGTGAGCTAATTTATTTGTGTAACTACATCCAGCTGCTCAAACACTTCAGTTGTATTGCATAGGCAATGATATGAGTTTATACTGAATATAAACAGATTCAGTTATGGGGATTTGCGCTGGGTTTTTTTTTTTTTTTTTTTTTCAGAGGCAAGAAATCCATTAAAGCAAACAAACCATGAGGCTCGATATTACCACTGGTTATGGGCTGTAATTAGCTTTCATTCTAATTAAACACCAAATCCTTCCATAGTTAATTTCCCAGATAATGATACCCTTTAAACATCCCATTTGCAATGAACAGTGACCGCTGCCATACAAAATCAAAGTATTCCACAGTGTGTCATTGTTTGTGAGCATATAGGTTTATGACCCACAGGAGCAGCTTTACAAACACACTCAGGTATTCAGTGTTAATTAACAGTGGCTATGGGATAACAATGGAATATAAAACTGTCTGTCGTTGCTAAATGTACACAGTTGTGCTCATAAATGTACATACCCTACTCAGAATTTATAATGTTTCTGGCTATTTTTAAAGAGAATATGAATGATAATACAAACACTGGTCAGAGGTTGTTTGGTGTAAAATGGCAGCCATGTTTCTGTCAGTCTGCTCTAAAGCAGCTGTGGCTACCATGGTAGTTTTACACCACCAGAGTGACAATGTCAGAGTGAATGAGGTCATGTGGGTCAATGGGTCATGAATGTAAAGCACTTTCTGTACCCAGGGAAGTGCTATAGAAATCCAATCTTATCCATTAATAAAACCAAACTTTTCTTTCACCTAGTGTTTTGGTGAAAACATTTATTATCAAACAAATGTGCTTTCTCTTTTTAAATCATACTGACAACAGAAACTATCCAAATGACCCAGATCATAAGTTTACATACCCTTTTAATCCTCTTAATGTTTGAAACTTTCACTCAATTTCACCTAAATTTCTTAATAAAGTAAATTGAATGCTGTTCTTGAACCATTTTGATAACATGCAGTTGGTGTTTGATTATATTATAAATCAAAATATTAAGATGAAAATTGGGATATTGGAGGCAGGGTCCTGTTAAATGATGCAATAGATAAAACATTTGTGGATATTTATTGATGTTTTGATGTGTTTTGGACGAAATTTGGACATTTTTTTTTGTTGGTTTCGGATGTTTTTGTTGGACTATGACTGCATTTATTGGAATATGGTTCCTCTGTGGATAATTATGAGACATAAAAGACTTATATCTGATGTTTGACATTTGTATTTTGAACAAATGAGTGATTGTACCTGCTGTGGTTGTTTTATCTGAAAGTGGTTTATATCTTCTGATGTTTGATAATCTCTGTTGTCAAACTACATTAGGTCATGTGACATTTGGGACAGGTTTGGGTGGTTTGATTAACATTTTTGAGTGACTACTTAGAAGTTTAGAGTTCACATCAATGGCAGATGGAAGTCTTTTGAGGTAGTTGTTGATCAGATTTGATTTTATCAGATGGTAAAGCTTCTCATTCATCTTGGCAAAACACCTTCAGTTTCTTTCAGATTTCAGGTTTTCTTGCATGAACTGCATGTTTGACACCTCCCCAAAGTGGATCAATGTTACTGAGGTGAGACTGAGATGGAAACACTTTTTTCTGCTGTAGCCAATGACACGTCGACTTGTTTTGGGTAATTCATGTTGGAACATCTAAGACCATCCCATGTGCATTCAGTCAGTGTATGTAAATTTATGAGCACAACTATATATAATATATATACATCTGTCCTTATAGGAGATGGTAGATAGGAGGTGGTAGATAGGAGGTGGTAGATAGTGGATTCACATGCAACATTCAGGACACTAGAATAGAATTCAAATCCCAAACACAGGAAATCACTGAGGTTAAAAAGATGGTGCTTTGGTTTTGAGTTGAGCTTTGATTTGTTTTTTCTGTGTTAAATCAAATCTTGCTACTGTGCACTAGGTCTAACCAACTGCTGCTATTGCTCCAAACCTAACAAGAAGAGACACACTGAATCTAGTACCTAAAAAAATATACAAAAATGCAACCGTTAAACTAAAATAACAGTGGCATAAATTAATCCATGAATCCAATCTGATTTATTTTGCTTCTGAAATACTAGGATTCACCTTTTGTAGTAAATACACTGTTGCTGCAAGCTGGGGCGGGTCTACAGGGGTGGCTGGGGGTGGCACCGGCCACCCCTGGAATATGATTGGCCACCCTGCTGGCCACCCCCATCAGAGCTGCCAATCAGTTTGTTCGAGTCGAAATTCAAAAAATTACAGGATGCACTCTGGATGCATTTCAACTCTGTCTTGCAGACTTGCACTGTTTCGGCTTAAAACGAGAAAATAAGGGTAAGTAAACAGTCGCTCACAATGTGTCGTGTTTAATGATTTACAAATGTTTAAATTAAGTTGATAACTAAGTCGTATCTAGAGTAAGCACAGTGCGCTAACTTAGCATAACGTCTATGGGAAACATTAGCCTGTACCGGTAAAAACAAACCGCAACCCTAAGCTAGACTTATCGACTACAAGGACCCTCACTGTGTGTGTATGTATGTGTGCACCTAATGATATAACGTTATATCATTAATGGACGATATAATTGCATGTTAAGTCGTATTTAGAGTAAGCACAGTATGCAAGCTTAGCATAACGAATTGATGTCTATGGTAAACATTAGCCTGCAATTAGCCTGTTGTGTCGAAATGTGTTCGTCCGTCAAGATCTGTTTATCTATGTTTTATACAACTAATCTTCATACATTGTTTGAGTAAACACTGTGATAGTGTTTCCCATCTTTGCTGAACAAGAGTTTTATGTAAAAGAAAAAAAAATCCGGTGAAAAATATGTCCCTAATAAACGCTGGTTGATTTCAGTGATTAACACAAATAAACTCACAAAAGTAAAAGCACAAACCTATCGCTCAGCAAAGATGGGAAATACTAGCCTGTCAAAGTGTTTATTCAAACCAGTATGAATATTACTTGTATAAAAATGAATAACATATCAATGCCGGAAACAGATCTCGACACAACACTGGTAAATGTGGAAAAAAACAAACAGCAACCCTAAGCTAGACGTATTGACTATAAAGACTCTGTGTGTGTGTGTGTGTGTGTTTGTGTGTGTGTGTATGTGTATGTATGTGTGCATCTAATGATACATATCATTAAAGGATGATATAATTGCATGTTATAGCTACCTATCCTGTGTGTTACAGTTTAAGGAAAGTGATTTTCTGACTTAATATTATTTCTAACCAAACAATATGCATGATTTCTTCAGAAGCAAGGATGGAGGAAGGAAGGATAGAGGAAGCGACAGAGGAAGGAAGGAAGGATGGAGAAGGAAGAGAGGAAGAAAAGGAGAGAGAAAGTAAGGAGGATGGAGGAAAGAAAGAGGGAAGGAGGGGAAGAAAGAAGGAAAAGGAAATGAGGGTAGGAGGGAGGACAGAAGAAACATTCAAAACAGATTGGGTCAATTTGACCAGAGATGGTGACAGGAGGGTTAATGGCACATGTACAGGCAGACAAGTGTTTTGATGTATAGTGAGATTTATTTATTTAAGTGTATTTGTGTTAAGTTCAGCATTACTTGTTAATGGCAAAGGGATTTTTGATGTGTACACACTATGTACCTGTTATGACAGTTGATTCAATAACACACAGGTTACTGGCACATGTACATGCAGATTAGTGTTTTGATGTATAGTGAGACTGATTTAAGTGCATTTGTGTTCTTAAGTTCAGCATTACTTGTTAATGGCAAAGGGATTTTTGATGTGTACACACTATGTACCTGTTATGACAGTTGATTCAATAGCACACACACACACATACTGACTTGAATTCTTTCAGTTTGTGCTGCCATATAATTTAAACATGGAAGTCAAAAAATAAAGTCATTCATCATAACTAAACTCAATTGGATGTTTCTGTCTTTCTAAGTTAACAAAGAGGTAAGCTTAGATACCTATGAAACAATATCGTTTATCTTGATGAAAACCTATACTACTACTAGGTTACTAGATACACCAGTATACTCCTCCACAGCACAGATCTACCCACTCAAACAAAAAAACATTTTACTCAGTCAAATCAGATTTCTAAATGCTTGATGCTACACTGTTCTGTACATTATTTGGGTAAATAAAATAGTTATATCATTCATACTTCAGCCTACCGTTTATTATGATCTAAGACTGTAGGGCTTTTTTTTAAAGTCATTTCGGTGTGCCACCCTTCCAATGTCTGTGCCCCTAGCTGGCCCCCCCTAGAAAAAAATTCTAGACCCGCCCCTGGCTGCAAGTTTGACGCAGGCCTCCACAAAGTGACTCAATGACATTCACCTTCACTTTTTTGCTATAGCCAATGACAGGTCAGCTTGGCCTTATGTTTTTGGATCATTGTCATTGTTGGAATATTCAAGACTGACCAAAAATGAGCACACACAACTGTATTTGTAGATTTAAATCTTACATTTTTATACTTATATTATTAACGGTAGGTATAAAGGTCTAGCAGGTAATGAGTAGCAGGTGTGATGAGAGTTTTAACCATAAAAAAGCATCAACTGATCTAAAATGTTAAATAACACTTTAACCATTAAATCCTTTCAATACATGTAAATAATTCAGTTAAAATCAAAAATTGTCATTTTTTCATGGTCATCAGATTTGACCCATTTGGACATTTAGAGGGTCCATAATGAATATGGAAACACTGGCATCTTCTACAACATTGACTCAACAGTAAAACCCATGAGTTTGACAAAAGACAGTATATACACTGTCATTTAATGAGATATTTTTTGGAGAAAGTCACTTTTTCTTCCATATTCTAGTTGTATATAATAACCTTTCTACATAATCATTAAACTGAAGATAACAAACTATCTTATTTTCACTGAAAAAAAAACATAACAAATGATGTTATGTCACTTAGTAAATGGCAAATGTAGAACAAAAAAATTCTTTGGAAGTCAACACAAAAATGGCTCTTGGTTTTTAAAGGTTAACGATTAAATTATAGAAATATTTCAGCCTTTTATGTGACTTTGGGTTAGGGAATATTATATGAGTTGTAAAAATAAATTCTACTTGCCGCATTATTTTTTATTATCCACTGTTTAATTTCATATGTCATCCTGGTTTGACCTTTAAAATCCTAATTATATTAGTGGTTTTCTTTGCATTTAAATTTCATAAGGTTATTTCATAAAGTTATTCAAATATTATCCTCTGCATTTTTAGTGCAAATCACCTACTTTATTGTATTTATTCGACTGATCATGTAGATGTTCAAGGTAAATACAAAGGCAGATTTCATACACATTTTTCAAGCATTTTTAAGGGTCATTTTCAATGTTTTTCAGCACAGCAACCCAACAGTGGGTATGTATCTACAGGTACAGGTCTACATATACTCATATGCTTTTCCACTCTTTATCACAATAGTGTACATTGCCTTATGTTGCTTCCACACTGGTCGCGGCAAACGCTGGCGGCGGGTGGCAAATACATTCACTGTGCATGGGGAGGCTAAGGCCCCGTCCCATTTCTCCCCCTTAAAACTTCCACTTGGTTTTAAGTGCCCTAAAAAGTAAATTCCACTCACCAAGGGGAAATAATTCCCCCTGAAAATGGGACACCACTCGCGAAGTGAACGTAACAAACGTGCTCACGTCACACGCTGACAAGTCTACCCCGCCAAATATGAAACCACCCCTCCGCGAGACTGACAGCAGCTGACTACTATTTACACGGAGGACAAATGGCGGTCCCATCTGTGTTACCTGTTGTGTTGGCTCTGTTTATTTACCTTCGGGATGCGCAGAGAAGAAATGCGGCAAACAGAAGACGCATTCGCCGTCTACTTTGCCTTTCGGTCTTGTCTCAGGTATGTTGATTTATTTAAATATTTTGATGTATTTTTTCTTCAATAGTTGGTGATTTATAACATTAACGTTAGCATTACCGCTAGCTTGACAAGGTAACATTACCGGTCATAGCCTCTGTGGGTAATTTCATCTTCCACTCAAAACGAAGTCCGCAACCAACCTCACTACATTTTGAGGGTTGATTTTAAGGGCAAAATCACACTCCCACTTGCTCCCCTAGGTAATGGGACACCCTACCCCTACACATGAACGCGCAAAATCTAGGGTTAGGGGAAATTTTAGGGTTAGGGGGAGAAATGGGACAGGGCCTAAGTCACGCCCTTCTACTTCCGGTCCGGTGCATAGCTCGCAAAAAAATTCAATGGGAGTGAATGGAGCAAGTCAAAGTAAATTCTGATGAGAGCAGTTAATAAGAAATATTTGATGTGTCATAGGCAGATCACCTGTTTTTAATGGGAAGCAAACGTGACGCTAGGTTATATGTGGGCTTAGTAAGAGACTACAATGAGTCGCATATGTGACGTCACACTCCGCTCAGCTGTGGTGTGAGGAAGTGGTGACGTCACATACGCGCCAGGTGTGTAGTCCAAATTGTTAACGGGTTTTACTCATAAATGAATCAGCCGTTGCTTAACAGAAGCAGTTGAAATGCACATCAATAATTATCATTTATGAGATACAACATGTGTGTGATTCAGGACACATGACAAACCAGATACGATTTTATCATTTTATTTCCCATTGAATGCGATTCATTAATTTTCCGATTTAAGTCCACATGAGCCTCCCGGAAGAGGCAGAACTTAAGCTCCCCATGTGCTACCATGGTGCTAGGGCACAGAGCTTAGACTTGAGACATGTTTAATTTGGACACAGTGCGCTGTGACGACATCCCAGCGCGTCCAATAGGAGAGAGATTGTTGGGTGACGAGAGAGTTTACAACTCATAATCATAGACTTTATATGCTTGTAATGGAGAAGCAGCTCATAAACGCTGTGTCCCCATTTCTGGAGCTTCAACTCTCTCTGACAGTCAAACTGTTCCCTCGTTAGCCTGAAGTACACCTCAAAGCGGCCATTGTGGAGATATAACTCCCAGACCAGCTTGTAGCTATATTCCCCCAACTCCTGCCTTGCCATCAAAATTGGATGGACCCACATCCTTCTTTTTCGTGCTGCTCATCTCCTCCTCCTCATTAGAATTACAGCCAGGGCTTTTTGCTGTAAAGTTGGTGCATGTTTGTAATGTTCGCACTATGAACTGGTTGCACAGCAACTTGTGCTGCGTGCCGCGCTTCTACTTTTCACTCTGTTTGACCCGTCATGACAGTAACGAATCACCGTGTTCCAATCTAAAATACTCAGTGCCAGTAACAGTGACAGTGATTCTGACTGTACTGGAAACAATTAAGGGTGTCAGCTTTAAAAAGAGAACAGCCCCATGGATGTACTCCAAATGGTTCAAGAACAGCATTCAATTTACTTTTATTAAGACATTTAGGTCAGATTTTGACAAAAATGACTGGAAATTTAAATGGTTAAATTCTTTTTACAGAAGCGGCAACAATCGTTAAGACCCATAACCCACCATTTTGTTTAGTTATTTGTAACTTTCTCCAGACTCCTCTGTGAACTTTCTGGCGTCTAATTTCGTCATCCTAAAGATTATGGTTGATTGTAGTACCGTTCTATTGCATACAGAGAGATTTGAAAGACAACCTTTTAGCCCGCCCCCCCCCTGCATATGAAGCATGACTACACCTATATATTTAATGAATAGGGATAGCGCAGCTTGGCTTTTACCCAGCAATTTACCTGAAGTGTTCCAATTAGACTGAATAGCGTTAGAATGGCTACTTACTAAGTGACTAATTTACATATTACAAGTTTCTCAAGAAAAAGGAAAGCATTGGTAACAGATAACTATATTCGAACATTATTAGAAGCTCTAACGTTGATTGTTACATTTTGATTGTTTTTTTTTTTTAACAACAAATGAACAAATATGTCAATAGACATTTAATGATTTCATATGGTCATATTTTACTGGTTGCCAGCAGTAACTTGCCGAAAATTGACCACATCTAATGAATGTAGCCTGTCTGGACATAAAGATGGGTCTTTGTCTCTATAGCTACTCTTCATTAACCAGACTGTTGCCCCTTGACTCCTCCACAACCACTCCGTTTTCAAAGGAGGGGCCTTATCTAAAATCCTTGCATGTGATTAGATTAAAAATCTGTCTGTCTCTTGACTGACTCACTGCTTTAGCGACTCACGTTGAAGTGAAAATAGTTTTCATCAGGTATATACACATCAACAGAAGGGGTTTAAACTTACCATTTATATGTGACATTTCTTTATAACCTCGTCTACTACGATGCCCACCAAGTTCTTCTGGTAAACGTCGTAGGAAAGCATGGTTCTCCATTTATCCTTCAGTCATAACTCAGGGCTACAGAACACAACTACCAACATCTGTTGCAAATGTGGTTGTCATTTCTTCCTCCCAGTTCCATTACTGTCAGCCCTAGTTTACCAGCCTCTTTGACTTGGTCCTCTACCAACACAACCAGGGGGTACCACAATAACCATGGGCTTCTACACTGGTACTATTTCTTTATCCACCAGTGGAACCATCTGATAGATCAAACTCTGGCCAAACCTGGTCAGAAGAAGAGCGAAAAACTTATTTCCATTAACAAACGCTTCCAAAGCCATCCTCTGTTAATCTTTTAAGGAATGAACATGCAGTAGAGTAGACAAAACACTGGAAATAGCCGAGTCCATATGGACAATCGAATAAGCGGCCGTTGTCGTGTATCTGAATAGACTACACTGTCATCGCTTCCGCTTAACGTCACACCTGCCACAACACTTCCGGGTTGTTCCACCCTGCGATACTGATTGGTTCCTTCGTTTGGAAACAGATTTGATGCCATACTACTCAGATGGTTGTGTAACGCAGCCAGATGACGTAAGTCAGGTTAACTCTTCACGATGTTGCTCTAAAATCACTTCAGGGGGTTTCCACTAAATGGAATAGAATGTTCGCGCTCGGAACTGGTTGCTTAGCAACCTGTGCCTTGCCGTGCGGCATGGCGCCTACGTGGTCAGTGTGGATCGAGGCACCTTTATGCTATAAACATCTAAAATTCTATTTCATAACAGCAACAATTTTAGAAATTTAAAGGAAAATGCAAAGTTTTATCCACACTCGCACCGAGCCAAAGATTAAAAATAAAAATGTTCCTGGAGTCAACCTGAGAACACCCACTAATTTTATTTTCTCACATAAAGTTTTATTCTTCCAAACACATCATCACTGTAAATAGCTGTGGCTTGGCATTTAATCTGGTTGAGTTAGTATTATTAAAAAAAATTAATTAATAAATTACATCACAGCTAGAATTGAAGTAAAATTCAAGCCTTTTTCAGACTTTGAAAACACAACACTGCAATTCAAGCATTTTCAAGGATTTCAGGCACCTTTTATGAACTATTCTATCAAAAAAAGCAAACTAGAGTTTTAACTTAATATAAAAACAAGCATCTACAACTTGTGTCATTTGTCAAAATAAACAGGTTTTACTGGTGAATGAATGTGCAGAAAATAGAACCAGAAAAGACAACTGAATTCTGCTGAAAAGCTGAGAAAATGCAATTTTATGTGAATTATTTAAATGTATTGATAGTATTAGAGGCTCAATGGTTGTTATATATTTCAGATCTGTAGATGAATTTGATCTTTCAGGGTTAATAGTTAATATCCCACTCATTTTAAAAAGGGAAAAGGGAAAAATTGAAACACTTTTGTGGTTGTTGTCGTGCATATGTGATAGTGATAAAGGAACTACTACAGAAGCAAAACACAAACCATTACTTAAGTAAATTAAACAAAGAAAGTGTAGATAATGGTTCAAAAGTGCATTTATTTAATTTGTTCTTTAGGCACTTCAGTTAACATCATTGGTCACACAGTTAAGAAACAAAAGCTTCGCAGTACTGCTGCAGCTGAAGAATTACTGTATGTGTCAAATTTACTGCCCAGCAGAAATTTTTAATTGTCATAATAATTAATAGAGCAGTTTCTAGAAAGGCTTTGGTAATTGTGAAAATGTCTTCTTCTGTTTTTCTGAGGTTTTTGTAATAAAGAAAGTAAGTATTTTTTTTTAAAGTAATGAATAAATATAATTCTTGTTGAAATTAGGAAAATTTAAAGGTTATATATGTTTGGGAAATTATCAGAAATTATATTTTACATTTTAAGGAAAGAAAATACTGTTGTGATCAGAGATGCTCACAAATTGTTTCAATAGCTAAGACAATATCAGACAATTAAATGGGTAAAATATTTCACATAAAGGTGACATATGAGGAATATAAAAACATGCAAAGAGACAACATCAAAATGAGACTAACACAAAGCAGCTTTGGCAAAATTTCAGATGTTTTTAAGAGAAGGAGTAGAAAATTGCTTCATTTTAACAGCCCAAGGCATTGTCAATATAATGAATCATTTCAAACATGCAGTAAGCTTTAAATGCTTAACAAAATGCTTTTAGAAAATAACATGAACTTTAAAAAAAAAAAAAAAAACAGTTCAAGAAGTGGACAAAATAACTCACTTTCAGACAAATCTTATTTCAAGTTAAAGTTAGCCTGAAGAAACGCATCATTCCTCCACTTTCTGGTGTTCTCTTTGGCTGTCTCAAAATGCTCCAAATGCAACATCAGAGGCACTGCACCATGTCAACTCATTTTACCGGATGTCTCATTTCATTTCAAAGTCACAATTTGATCTGGCTGATCGTTTTGGCAAAGGTACCGGGAAAAA
Source organism: Siphamia tubifer (assembly GCA_020466265.1). Taxonomy (NCBI): domain Eukaryota; kingdom Metazoa; phylum Chordata; class Actinopteri; order Kurtiformes; family Apogonidae; genus Siphamia; species Siphamia tubifer. Next base: position 32,783,470 of record CM035797.1, read on the forward strand.
CATAATCCTCATTTAACACATTTAATGGCTTTCACAAAATAAATGTATCTGTTAAAGTAGTCTTTACACACATGTTGAGAGTTCTCCCAGCTCCATACATGTGTGCTAGTGCTTTTTCTCGAGGTAATTTGAGGGAACCCATCCTTTCTTTGGCGTGCCATTGTCCAGAACCTTGCAGTACCACCACCCGTTGGGGTTCTTTTCAAGAACCTCCAGGTTTGTCCCCTCTGGGAAGCCCATGGTCTCCTCATCACCATGGTAATCTGCAATTGAGACATACATCTCTCTGAGATTATTGTGGATGATATGTGGTTTGGGCTTCACTGTGGAGACAGGGAGTGTGTTCTTCTGGGAGCTGTGGCCGAGAGACTCAGAGCTACCGGTGCCAGATCTGTACCTGCTGGGAAGTGTTATGTTATTTGGGGCCAGGCTACGGGGCACGGTGCCAAATGAGGCATTGCGTCGCACTGTGGGGCTGGCACGAGGGTGGTCTGTTGAATTTAGGGACTCATTTCTTCTCAGAGAACCAACAGGACTGGGACCATCCACGATGGGGGCTGATATGAAGACAGACTGAGGTCGAACAACCTGCTGCTGTTTGGTGCTATTTTGCTTTCGAGATGCACCAAACAAGCCTGAAGGTTTAGAGAGGCCACCAGGGGGTTTGGAAGGGATGGGTGGTGTGACCTTTTTCAGATTTTGATTGATGTTGTTCAACGCCTGCACCCTTTGCTCATTTTTCTCCAAGCTATTGGATTTGCTGAGGCTTCCAGGTTTGGTTGGAGTACCATCTGATTCTGATCCTGCCACATCATCTTGGTGCCTGATGGGCTCTAGGTAGTAGGTTGGGGCCCAACCCTCTGTATCACCCCATCGAATATACCACCACCCACTCTCCTGCCTCTCCAGTACCTCCACCTCTACTCCGGCGGGGAAGCTGAGCTCAGTCTCTTGGACTTTTTCATAGGGGTCTGTAGTGCGATAAAGGGTACAGCCTTCCAGGTCCGAGTCTCCCCGGCTGCCTTTGGAATAGATGGAGGAGAGATCAGATGTGCTTTGAGAAGAGAAGGAGTCCTCAGAGGAGATTACTGATGCCGTCTCAGAGTCTTCACCTTTGGAGGTTTTGGTGCCGTTCTTCAGCTGCCCTGTGGGTCGCAGCTGTCTTCTCAACGTACTGATGTCCATCTTCTCTGCACTGGGGGTCTTGGCAAGCTGCGGTTTAGGCCTCACTACTGGTTTTAATTTTGAGGAAGACTTGGTGGATGAGGATGCCTTGTTCTCCTCCTGGTCCTTCTTAAGTCTGGACTGCTCGGGAGTTGACTCCATGGAGGCAGATTTTGGGCTAGACGCCTCCTCTGCTTTAGTTAAAAATGAGCTTCCATTCAAGTCGATCTTGAGTTTGCTCCCTGCAGGTCTCCATCCCCCAGATAAAGGGCTTAAGTTAGCAGTCTTGCCAGTTTCTGACAAAACACTTGTCTTGGAAGAATTTGAGTCCCTGCTGCACTGCCTCTCTGGGGTGTCCCTAAAGGGCCGGAAGCCATCATTCTCATAGATACACTCCTCCTCTGGCTCCCCCTCTGCCTCATGGCCATCTTCAAAGGACTCACCCATCTTGAAGAAGGCACTGTGCAGAGATGAAGCCGGGGAGGGCTTAGAGGATAGATGTGATCCCCTCTCTGAACACGTGTCCTCATTCTTTGCATCCACTAAGGAACCTTCTCCCCTCAGGAACTCAAACTCAGATTCTAAATCCAGATCACCGATCGCAGGTACATCATACTCTGGTTCTTCATACACGGGCCTTCCAGGAGACACAGGAGACTCTGGGGCCTCGGACCCAGGGCTGCTGGGAGGTGCGGTCTCCACAGAGTCTTGTTTTTTGACTGGTGGGGCTGGGGGTGGAACTTTTGGCCGACACAGAGTGCTTGTTCTACGATTCAGGTTAGGCTTTTTACGTTTGTCAATGTAGGAACAGGGAGCCCAACCTTCCTTCTCTCCTATCTGGACATACCACCAGCCACCAGAATTCTTTTCAATGACCTAAAACACAAATGGAAAAATAAATCAATAAATTGACCATTATAGAAAGGCATTTTACACATTTCACAACCACAGGAAAACACAAGTTAAATATTTTGAGCTGCATACAAAAATATACCTCTGCTTTCTGTCCTCCATTGAAACTGATACCATCTGATATACAGGACTGAAATTCCGCAATAGTGTAATACTCTGCTTCAACTGTAGGGGGCTCCGGTGGGGAGGGCAATTGAAACCCCTAGGCACAAATGAGATTAACATTATTGGATACAGGCTGCAGGAAAAACAGGGAAAAGCTATGACGTAACTCCTTTCACTTAAAAATTGATTGTCCATTGTGAAAATACAACAGCAAACTCACAACAAAAGTAAAGTCATAATTATTGTCCTCCCAAGGGATGTAATTGCTTCATCATGCTTAGATGCATCCTTTCATGCTCTTTAAGCATCCAAATAGAAAAGCAAATAAAAGAATAAATTACATTTACATGAATAAAATAAAACACTCCTACCAGTGTAGCATCTCGTCTTGGGGGAGGTTTTTGCCTGAGAACTGGAGAACCTGTGAAGCAGCACAAAATATTAATATTTTAACTTTTATTTCCCTTCAAGTCTTTCAATATCATCTTATTCTACACTGACATTACATATTCTATATAAACTTGCTCTCTTTCTTTCATGGTGCCGCATGTGAAATATTCACACCAAAGACTAGTTTAATGACTCTACCACATTTCATCAAACACTGTGGTGTCAGTTTAAAAGCACTGCTTCACACATGCAATATGTGGTATCTATGGAAGCTTTGAAGTCTCTATCTATCAACTGTTTTGAACAAAGAGAGAGCAATTTATTACTCATCCTACTCTGGTCTGTAATTTAGCAGTAATAATTGTATTGCCCTTGATGAAAAAAGATGAAGATAACTACATCAGCATGACTAACCAATTTCCACTCGATGAGGAGCAATGCGTGCTATGGCTGGAGAGGGAGGTTCTGCTTTGCTTTTCCCATCCTGCTGGCTGTTACCCGGGCTGGTTTCAGGACACGGGATTGGCATACTGATCTCCTTCCTGGCCACCTGGGGGCTCTCGGGGACCCCTTCACTTTGCACGTCCTTCTCACTTAGGGCTTTCTTGTTGAGAAGATTACTGATCTCCATGATGTTGCCAATGATCTCCACTGGGCCTGTTACTGTCTTCTTCCGTGGAGTGAAATCATCTTTTAATTTCTTCAGATAAGAGGCTGGAGCCCAACCTTCTTTATCTTGGTACCTGTGAAGTAGCAAAGGTTATTACTGAAGTAGTCAAACCGTACTCATTTCTTAGTCATGGAGCTTGAGTGAGTGAGCGCTACCTGATAAACCACCAGCCCTCTAGGTTCTTCTGAATCACTTCCACAATGACTCCTTTCTCAAAAGCAATTTCATCCTTGCCCTCGCCGGTGTAGGACTGCACTGTTATGTACTTCTCTTCTGTGGAAAGCAGATCAGAAAATGGCAACAAGTTTCAGATATACAGGGTCATGTCTGTGGGGAAAATAATCACTGGATTGCATTATACTAAAAAGAACAAAAAGATGAGTTTATTGTAAAAATCATGTAAATAGACTTCATGTATAGTATTTAATTAATCAGATTCAGGAATAGATGATGAAAGATTCCGTTCTGATGTATTTGCATTGAATTTACAGCCTATAACTGGGCAGACATGTATCTTTTGTTTTATACAGACTTGAGTTATTTGCTCTCTGGCTGTGCACCAGCCAGATGCAGTAGTAAATGTGCAATGCGTGTTTGTGTGTTAAAGAGCCTCCTTGGCACACACTGTTGCATCAGATTTGTCCATAAATTTTTTATGCATCCAAAGGTACTTTATAATGCAGTGAATGAATGTTAGGCATACTAAGTTCTTGTAATTAAATATCAATTTAATATTGCAGTAGTTGTGTCGATGAAGTTAAACAGATGATGACAGACTTGAATGCTGCCTTGCTTGTTATGTTGTCAGCTTTAGCAACTCATTATGGCAGGTCTAAGAGTGTCCTTGGACTTGGGAGAACTAGCATCCCCTAACTCCGCATATAATAGAGAGCATGCTGATTTATGCATTCCCAAGAGGCCAAGGGGCAGAGCAAAGACACCATTTCCTGTCATTACAGCCATTCCTGTCTAAACAGAGACAGCTCAGGGAGAAGAGGTGTGTTCAAAAGAAAGACGAGCAGAAGGAGCGGCGCCTTTCCCTCCCTGTTAGTACACAGAAATCAACATTTTGGTCTGACATTATTCCATTTTCCTATTCTCCACCCTTTCCAAAGTTGTGTAGGAGCTAAATGTGTGTGGGATAGTAAATCCCTTTACCAGCAAAAACTACAGCCTGCACCATGGGTACAGAATATTTCTGTATGCTTTATTTTCCTTTTGCCTGTTTCTTCCGGCCTCTTTGTGTTACGGCTGGTAGAACGCTTTCCTCTGACCAACCTCTTTCAAACAATATCCAGCAGTGCAGTGAAGGGAAACTCTGAATCAGATGTTATGTTAACCACAACATGCATCGCCTGCATCAGTGTTATAAATTATTTTTGTGGAGTCAGCAAAACATCAGTCGTTTTTTTTTTTTTTTGTTTTTTTTTTTAAACACAAGGCAGCATTTGAGTCGTAGGGTGGAAACAACTCTCTCTCTCTACTCCAGAGAGCAGCATTAGGTTTTCTAGGAATCGCTGCCAAGCACAAAGTTTGGGCTGAACTCAATAGCCTATCCTCACTCCACTGTCAGCAATCCAACTGCATCTTCTGTGACAAGAAAAACCCTTGGCCTTGGTGGGAGCATGTGCAAGATAAAATGATTGCAATTATCTTGCTATCTAAGTGATAGATTAACAAGGCTCTTTGTTTATCCCTGTGTACTAGTGGAAATGTGCGCCATGGCAGGAAAAATGTCCGTTACTGCACACGGATGCACGCACACACACACACATACACACACTTCATTTGCTCATAAAAAGCAAAATATGGGTTTAAAATGCAGCATAAGGCATTCCAAAGTCTATAACTCAAGTACTTTTAGATTAGTGGTTGATGATTTTTTTTCTGTAAAGTTTCTGAGAAGATTGGTTTTGGCACACAGTGTTTAATTATAACAAAATGTGAACATTGAGCAGTTTTGTAACATAATTTGAGTTTAGCATCAATAATTGCTGTATATAAAGTCGCAGATTTCACCTTTGCTTTCCAGGCGTATTTTATATTAACACCATTTAGCGGTTAGTTGTTGTGGATTGTGGCTTATGATGAAGGCGTTTGTTGGAAAACACCATGGGATGCAAGACTGAACAAATGCACACGTGGGAAGGGATACAATTAGCCATGTGATAAAAGACAATAATAACAAGAATACAGAGAGGGTGAGTAGAATAACAACACAGGGTGGGAGAGTGAGTTGATTCAGCATCTGTCTCAGTTCACCTCGGCTCTGCTGCCTGCTGATGACACCACCCAAAGTCCATCTCCGGTCCAGCCTCTTCAGATGGGCCTTATGTCGCTTAGTAACTGACACACATGGTAGCCAGACGACAGTACACAAACAGACATGGGAGACATGAAGAGCAAGCACAAATATTACACAAACACACAACACACAGGACATGAATCCAACCACAGGGTCGTCATTATTAGCTACACAGAAGACATAAAAACTAGACCACAAAACAAAACATGGTGAGCAGTTAGAGTGGATGAATGCATGGATGGGTGGATGAATTGGTGAGTGAAGGTTACAGAGGAAGTGTTAAACCAAAACGTCGTCTCTGTGGCTTTTAATTAGGACGCTGTTAGCGTGGTTTCCCCATCCTCTTGTGTTTAAGCATCTGGGCTGCACATTGCATCTGCAGGCATGCCATCCAATTAATAAGAGCAGCTGAGAGCGACGCTCGGCAAGCAGAATCTATAATTTCTCACGCCTTTTGTGGCTACAACACTGGAGATGGGAAGACTTGCTAAGTAAAAAATATGTTGTAAACAATAACGCAGTGTGAAATTGATAAATGAGAAGCTATGAAACTGAAGCAAAAATATTTATTATTGTAACACATAAAAGCCCAACAACATAGGAATTGGTGCTTACACATGTTATATGGACAGAGGTTCACAATCTGTACATCTCTTTTTCGGTTTTCTGACAAGTAGAAATATGTCTTTTTTTTTTTTTTTTGACAATGTGGTGGTACAGACGGCTGAAGACCACAGAACTGACAAAAAAGATGCTTTATGACTGTCATGCCATTCCCATGACTGGCTAGACACATAAACACTAATTACACTGACAGATTGTCTTTCCCAAAATCCCCTGGCAGCAAACTCTTGCTATCTCAGAACCAGCAGATAGGAGTGTTGGGTGTAGTTTGCATTACAGTATACATGTGCACTAGTGTGTGGTCATACATTTGTTTGCGTTCTAAATTCCTCTGTTGATAAGTATGAATTTAGTAAGAGTCAAAGGATGACAAAAATTGCATGTCAGCATATTGTGAAACACTAACACAGTTTAAACGTAAGCGTTTTCTCTCTAAATCCTGAAGTCATAAGATATACAACACCAAGGGGCTTCTGGGTCCCATTGTTACAGAGTACACAAGTGGTACAGCAAAGGATGTTCTGGCAAGGGTACTGGAAAATCATGATGTTTGTTTGGAAGTGTAATACGCAACTTAATTATTTCCGTATTTCCAGTTTGTTGGGCTTTCTCGATCACAATGCAGTATAAATCAAAACTGCAGCTGCTGGACTACCTGAAAAAATGTCATTAAATTGTTACAATTTGACATTAATTGAACCCTATTTGGTAATTAAAATGTCTTATACATTAATGTTAAAAATGTGTGAGGTATGTGTTGGCTTGAGTTGCTCTCTGACTTGATAACCATGTCTGACAGGGAGATCAGAATGATTGCGTGATCTGACAAGGTCTTTGGCTTCGACTATTGACATGATATTCTGGCTGAGCGACCCTTGTATAGGTATGTTTCCTATCAGGATTTTGGATCTGGAGTTGACTTCAGTAAGCTCGTGAAGTTTAACATCAACACTCCGCCATACTGTAACTTATCAACAATGCACAGTCACATGAATTGGCATAATTCATGTTAGATCTAGCTTTAATTTTAAGATAACCATTAAAAAATGATGACTCATGAAACATTTCCATGTTTTATTCCCTGCTGCTGATGGAAACACATGCCTCATTCATGAGCTCACTGAGCAGTGGTTAGATCACATCGTGTTGCCTTGCATCTCACCCGTACAGTGCATTACTATACAGAACATCATTTCAGTGCACCTCAACATACGACTGTGGTCTAGTGCTCCTCCTCGCTGTTTACCCAGGTCCTGAATCTGTACTCTGTTCAAGTGTGCTTATGATGGCAGGCAGACAGAGAGAGTTGTTCACAGCAGCCAGACGTCTACCGTTAGCATAGGCCGGCGGCAGTGAAGCAGGTCTTTAGGGTGAATTTGTTCCATTTTGTCACAGATCAAAGACTGGGGATTGGGGGCAGAGGTGGTATCTGTGTGTGTGGGTCTGAGACAGAGTGTGTTTGCATGTGTGTGGGTGGGCAGAGGCTGCACAGTGAGTCTGTGAGGATTTACCTTCCCCGGATTTAGAGGCACCCAGCTCCAAATCATCACGCGTACCGCTGTGGGAGTTGAGATATGTCGCTGGGACCCAACCCTGTTCTTCTGCAGTGCTGACAAACCACCAACCTGTGGACACAATGAAGAAATCACCAGAAATACTTTAGTTTTCACATAGTTAATTACCTGTTAATTAACAGATGTATACAATGTAAATTCATGCAGATGGTCGACGAAAGGATAGTGGTTAATTGCAGGCAAAACATATCTTGTCATAAATAAAAAGTGATGGCACCAAACTGTCACATGTGTTTGGAAGATTTGTTTATAATAATGTATTCCAATTCTACAGCATTTTTCAAGGCACCCAAAGTGCTTTACATTATTAAATCGTTATTCATTCACTCTCACATCCACACTCTGGGTGGTAAACCATATTTGTAGCCACAGCTGCCCTGGGGGAGGCTGAGGGAAGCAGAGCTGACAATTCATTTAGAGTCGCTTCACACCAGTGTGAGTAACACTGGAGGCAAGGGGACGTGTGTTGCCCGAGGACATAATAGCACATGACTAGGACAGAGCTGGATTTGAACTGCCAACCCTCCAGTTATTGGACCACCTGCTCTACCTCCTGAGCCATAGGTGACCATGATAATAGGCTTTAACAGTAACATAATAATAATTCAATAACTGAAGATGATGTAACTATCCTTTCCTGCATGGTTTATATCCAGTATTTGTATCTTTTTGTAAGTAAACTTGATTTAATTAAATGTGTCCTAACACATGAACACGAGGAAAAAATCATCTTAATGGCGCTGACATAAAATCTATGACTACAGCCAGAGACCTCAGGCTGGCTGAGGGTGGGTTAGTGAGAGTCTTGTTAAACCTGCACTTCATCAGTATCACTGGTAGACATTGGACCATCACTGGCCAAAATATTCACTGTGTGCAGTGTCACAGCTGATGGGAACTGGCTCCTCTGGGTAGAACGGCATTACTTCAACATCTACGGCAAAGGCCACAGATGGAAAGGAAGCGGTCCATAAAGTCGTGTTTCATTTTAAACATCTGAACCAAATCATGTGATTTAACAGTCATCCACTGTGTTAGGCTCGTACTGTCCTTTCATAACCTACTCACAAAAGCTGCTACACATTTGTAAGGCTATGTCAGACCTCTGCAGGAGACCTAAGTGGCAAAGTTGGCACGAAAACTGTCCTGTATGAGGTATGCCACACATACCTTATTTGTTGTGGTAACGGTAATGCAATATGGCCGACAGCTGTCTGGACAACCCATAAAGGGGATATGACTGTTCCATCACACTTTCACAGCTGGACTAAACCTCCAGTGAACATTTTTAGAAATTATTTAGGGTCCTGTAGGTATGAAAAATGTTGTGTAATGTGATGGAACATAAATGAATGAATCGTACAGTACACAACAAAGAAATGTGATGGACATGGAACAAAGAAAAATGAAAGAAAAGCCAATACTAACACTTTTAGCATGTATTGCAAATAGAAAATTAGCATTTTATACCTCAGTAGTTTATGATGTGTTATGGTTGTTTTGGGCAGAACAGTGCCAGAAACCTACTTTTCTCATTGTCGATGGTGTTTATCATTTAATTATGTTAAATGTACAATGGAAGGAAAATTACCCTCAAAGCCATAGTGGATAATTGGCTTTGAATTTGTTTCACACCTGTTGGTTTTCAGCATATCATATCATCTCAAACAAGTTTTAGAATAGTTGCCTCTTACTAAAAATAATAATTTTTCGAGGTGTTACACCCAAAGCTATAATATCATTCAGTTCTTGAATTGAAAATATCCTTATTATTATTTTTTTCAGATGCTGTCAAAGCTACTGATATAAAAGCTAATAATAATTATTGCCTAATCCAAGATGCTGATGTCTTGTTCCCTGCCCAAATGTCTATCTGTCCACCGAGTTCAACTGCAAGTGAGGTATCCTTTTGACACACTAAATCTGTAACATACACAGTGAACATATTTTTATTCCATGGATTTTCGTAAACTTCACATGCAATCTCTGTGCTTCATGTAAAGAATGACCTATTGAATTGATAAATTTGCTTAGCTACACAATAAATAACATCATCAGCTGTGCAGTAGAGTTATTCTGTGTGGAGTGAGGTAGAGTCCAGATTTAAGAATGCCTTTGCTGTTAGTGTCTGGCGCTCAGTACCACACTGGCTGGAGCTCAAGGACGTAACAAGCCATGTAATGTGCTCAGTCTTTGCACCAAAGCTGTGGCTTAAACAAAACCCTATGTCTATAAATCAGCTGCAAGCTATGAAAAACAAAATGGTGTCGACATCACTCAAGAGGCAAAATATAGATTTTTTTTTCTTAATGTTGCCATGACAAGTCTATGCACACATCACTGTTCTAATAGTGGTACATGGATGTACTTAGAATAAGCAGCAATGAAACTCAGTTTGATCATAGTGTGTTAAAAAAATCTGATATATTATGCTCAGTGACAAACAATACCAATGGAATTAATGAGAATATTGAGGGAAAAATACACTTGGCACAACCTTTGTCAAAGCAATTAAAAAAAAATCCTTGGATATGAAAATTGATGCCATCTTGAAGAAAATGTCATCTTTCACCTCAACACACTGACACTTAGTGAAATAAAGAGCAAATATGAGAATCAGATACAAGAATGTACTTTAATTTAGAGCACTTGGCTGAAAGTCTGAATACAGATATACTGCACAAAGACTGTCACTTTAAAGAGGCTGAATAAATATATGCTGGTTTTCATTTCTAGAGGTGCCTTGCTTGTGTTTTTCTTCCATATGGCACGTGCTTAGGCTGAGTTCACTGAACCTCAAAAGAGGCAATAAAAATACTTAAAAAATGTACACCCATTACACAAGTGCTGATTTCCGGAGTCTTGCAGGTTTATATCACACGAGTTGTTATTAAATGAAAAAAAAAATTTGAAGAACCCTCCTAAAAGAAGGACCTGTTATATGTCTTTCTTCGCAAACATTTGCTCAAAATGCATCTACTGTATAAGTCTGCAGCTTACAATAAAAGACGTGGTGACTGTACTGTATACAGACAGCAAAGAAACATGACCCTTAAGCAAATATTTTTCACATGAGGTCATTCATTTAGAGCTTAACCTAAGGACACAGGATATGAAATGTAAAAAACTGAAAGATATCACATTAACAGTAAATATTGTCCAATTTGTTGGGAATACATCCATCCATAATGGGCTGGGAGGGGAGTTTGTAAACGTGTGTGCACTGTTATCACAGTCATATTTGATAGGGTTATCATGTGCAAATTTTTTACAATGACACAGATCTTAACCGGTTGTTCTAGAAGAAACAGCTGTTTTCTCAATCTCCTGTTGCCAAGGGAAGAGGTTTGCAGAATTACATAATACCTAACTTTTCAATGAATCATTTTGGACCAGACTATGCAGTTTTCTGTAAGCTACTATAGCCTTAATTGGACTACACAACTGAAAAAGCCAGAGATGGGTCTCTTTAGAGCCACAGTTACCTACATGTGATACCACAAAAATAAAATGAGTCACATAAGTAATAGGTAATTAAGTCAAAAGTACTGCATGTGAGGCAGGTGATTGTAAATGTGTGTTTTGTGAGGTAAAATAACAGATAATCAAAATAAGATGAAATAAAATGTGCCTTTTATCTTGAGTTTCTGGGTTGCAAGGATTATTTGCAGAGATTTGAGTAGAATAAATGACACTAATGGACACTTTAAGACCTGGCCTTAACTGTGGCTGTGCATGTCTGTTTATCATCTATCAACTGAGACATAAAAAAAAGTATATAAAAAGACATAAAAAGTATATATAACTATCTGTATCTATATCACAAACTGCATCTTCCACATGTCTGTCTATCATTGTCTCCACGTAAGGAAAAGCTCAAAATCCTGGAGACCACAAAGGGGAAAAAAAACATTACACAGCCAAATGCTGTCTGGCAATACACTTAGCAAATATTTCAATAATATGATTGAAGCTCCTTGGGTTAACATATTGGGTAAATCAAAAAGCTTTTAAAAAGAATTGTACGGTTTACTTTTAATAACATTTTGGGGGGTCAAGTTAGACAATGGCTTTATCCATAACAAAGATCATGTATGGCATCATTAAATCACAGAATCACAACCACAAAATCAGCTTCAGATGAAATGTCACAGTCGGAGAGAACGCGGAGCACACAATGCTTATTTATCTGTGGTATAGCCTGCTGTGAGATGCAAAACACTGGTCTTTTACTGCTATGATTTAATTCATTTTGATTATTGGACAGGAAATGAGTATATCATTTGCACAGCATGGAAAGTTTGAATCCAGATTCGACTAGTAATGCACACATATACAAAAACAGTTGAATAAAAAAAATTAAATATGGCTGTAAAGCACTGCAGCCACTGCATCACTGCCAGGTGAAATAAACAACTTTTATATCATATCAATATTTCTGAAAGCAAGTACATTTCTGGTTTACCCTTCTAATAGTGCTGTCCTTATTTGCACAGATTGGGACTGCAGACATACAGTATAATGACAAAGGAAGAGGAGGAAGGCAGCATTTCTGAGCTGCACTCGTTTCTCATACCGTACCTGCCATCTGGAAACTCTATCAGCTTTAAGACCCATTCCTTATTTTTACTGTAATCAACAACAGCCTCTCAGCTGCAACAAGAAGCTGGATTTTGGCCATTCTGTGTTTTTCCTAAGTTGACTGGATAAGTTATAAAACAAAACTGCAATATGTGCATACAATCAATCAAGTGTGGTACCTAAGCAATGACATACATAACACAGCATGACAGTGCAATGAATTACTGTCTTAACTTTATGCCATACATACTCCTGCAAATTTATCACTGAGACAAATAGTCTTAAAAGTAAAATGTACTGAAACGTCAACATTCTTCTGTGCTTTAATGCAACACTTCAATCCTCTGAATAAGAATTCAACGGATATAGCATGAATATTAGAAACACAGATTCAGCAGCTTTTTTTTTTTCTCAACCTGAAATGATGAGGAATGCAGTGGCTCAGCAGTCCTGCAGTTATTTGACACCACTGTTGAGAAGTGCAGGAGAAAACCCCATTCATTTCCAGCTTCTGTATTTATTAACAGTATATCTAGTATCAAAGCACAAGGGGGAAGGAATCCAGCCCAGTGCACACACTTTCAGTTTTCATAAAACACTGGGTTTCAATTACCTGGGTGGCTCTGGTACGAGGAGGGAGGTTGAAAACAGCACAAAACGACTTTGAAAAGCTGATGTTGACCTAAGGAACAACCTTCTCTCACTCCCAGTCCCTGAAAGGATCCCCTCATGGTATAAACTCAGCTGTAGCCCACTACCTGTGCACTCTTTAGACTCCACTGATTTGGAGACACAGCAGCCCTTGAGAGGCTCCATAGCCCACCACTTAAAATGCTGCTTTTACTCAATGGTCAATTCTTTTGACTTTTGGCTCCAGACAATCAGCCCACAGACAGATTTCTGTGGGGTAATACGACTATTAATTGCAGTCTTAAATGCCGTTCTTGACACTTTTGTTTATATGCTGAACCTTTTCCACCAACACAAGACACAAGAGCACATTTCTGAATCTACAAAAACAGCATAAGGTCATCGGTACTTCCTTTGGTAAGCTGAAGAATGTGAAGGGTGGGGATTACTATGAGTGGATAATGTGTCTTCCATGTGCTCCTGCAAACCTCCAGTTAAAAAAAAAAAAAGGCGTTTAACACTTGGCAATTTTCTCTATCATGTCTTTGGTGGTTCATTGACAAGAGTTATAGTGTTTCTTTCAGCTTTATACATGGAAACATGTTCTTGCTGAAGCTGCACATACCGATTTGGGGAAGACTTTATTTAAAGTCTCCTGCTGCTGTGATTACTTGAAAATTCAACTCTACAGTATAATTCTGGACAAATCTATACAACAATTGTAGTTCTCTACTACAAAGCTTTTGGTGTCATTACTTAGGCACAGTGGAAATATATTCTAATAAGATACAGCCTATACAGGATTATTGTAAGGACATGGAAAGGTGAAATAAATAGATTACTGTATGAGCTTTCAGGAGCTATTAAAGTTATATTTCTGCATTTATATATAAAACCTTGTTCAAGGGATTTTACATTCTGGAGGTTTTGTTCTATTTAAAACACATTAACATATGTCACACTGCAAGTCTGTGTTGTTTGAGTGAACTATGTGCCTTCCTCTGACTGAGCTCCAAGGCTAAAGACAGAGACTGGAGACATTATTGTATAGCTAAATTTTTTCCATGTGAAGGCACACTAGACATCATGTACATTTGTCATGCCATGGTGAGGCCCAGTTCTTTTTTTATTATTTGTAAGGATTTCCCTGCAGCAGTCTCAGCTGAACATCACCTGTGGGACACCTCTGGAACCACCCAGCCTTTTGTGAAGTTTAGCAGATGTATACTTATTAGTTCATTATGGTGTGCAAAGGGCATTTTAGGCAGAAAACTTTTTTTTTCTGTGAAATTGTACATACTCCACCCTGCTTAAGTAAGCTGGGTGGAGGAGTATGGATACGATATATACAGGGTGGTGCCCAGGGTCTTTGGGGAGCAATAAGGTCTGAGCTCACCTCTTCAACACAGACACCTGGAGATCATCTGTCAAAGTGTTTTCCAAAGAAAAGAAAAATCTAGAATAAATAACATTTCAATCCAGAGTGGTATATAATGACAGATTTTGTAGAGTGGAACAACATGCACATCACTGCCCTTGAGGTGTGGGCAAGAAGGCTACAATAAATACAATATTTCCAGAAGGGAGTGCAAATTATTTTTTCCTTTCTTCCATACTATTCAATTAAAGGCCAAAGTTTAAACCATTGAATACAGAGCATTTGAACTGACCAACAAGTCTGCTAGCTTTGGTTAACATCGCTTCAATATAGTGTAAACTGAAGAGGCATCCTGGAGGATCCATTAAGCCATTATAATGAACCAACCTCTCTGAACCAGTAACTTTGGCAGGAAATGGCTTTTTCCATTTTCTCTTTGGGTTTCTCCCTGTACTGCTCTCTCCTCCTGAGCCAGCATCCCCCCTGGCAAATTCTCATAAAATAGACAAATAAAATAGCTGCAATCATGCAGCAAGAGTGAGGACATAATTAATTAGTTTGAAAACAAATGTTAATTAAAGATCTTCTTCCATGATTTTAGACAGTAAAGCACTGGTTTTCTAACATTTTCATATTACTTCTATAAGTTAATGCTGTATGAATCACTTTAAATGACAAAAAGTATGTTTCTCTGGAGTTTTAGACAATTTCTGCTACGGGGACAACTTCAAACAACTATTGTCTACTTCAAACAAAACATAAAAACTGTAAATGGAAGAAGAAAAAGCAAAGCAAATTATAATACTGTACCATCTGAAACAAAGGCAACGACATAAACTGTCCAAAAAAAAAAAAAAGAAAAAAGAAAAAAAGAAAAGTCAACCCAGTGCAACGGAAAATACTGCCTTGGCTTGGGACAGCGAGTAGGAAAAGTGGGGAAAGCTGAGCTTGCTTATAGGTCTGACCTAGATTCACTGCCCTGTCGAAGGCATATATTATCTAATCCAAGGTAAGGAAAACTCGATAACTGCACTGGGCAACAGGCACAGTCACAGTCTATGGTACAGTAGCTCTAACAGCAGGACTTCAACAGTTGATAGACTACGGTGCATAACAAAAATAACACAGGCCTGTGGTTTTCCACTTCTAGATATGTCACTATTACACTCTTCCACCTTTACACAACAAATGAAATACAAGACAAGTTAGACACATATATAGTTAGGTGGATTTTTATGCTGGATTTATGGCGTTATGACAGCATAAGGAGATTTTCCAGTGCGTCCATCCAAAAACTCTGCAGGGAACCCATGCTGGTTTTAAAGGATATATATATGTGTATCACTACTGTAGTTCGGAGCTCTATAAAAATCCATACAATGCTTTTGTCATTACAAATGTAATAGACACCTTTTAGTACCTGAGGCACAGCATAGTCATTTCTTAGCTGAAATTCACAAATGTATCTGTCAGAAACCATTAAAAGTTTGTTCTTATCCTGCAAAGGAATGGATGCAAAATTAAACGAGGCCTGAAATCTTCTTTGGACACACCTGGTCTTGTTAGGATTGGCAAAGAGATCTAGAGTGAAGTCACCCAGCCAAATGGAGCAGATTTAGCTTACTTCCATGGCAGGAGGTGTTGAGATTTAGTTAAATACTTGCTGTGCTGCTGGAAACAATCTCCATAGCAAGATGTAGAGGTGTTGTGTTTACTTGAGATCTCTTTGAAAGTGTCCGTCAGTGTATAATAAACCTGTCAAAAGGCCTAAAGTTGTGTTTTAACAAACCCTTGTTAACTGCACTGTACTGTTTAGCTTTCTAGAAAGTCGTGACAAATCCACCAAAGTCAGAGATGAATGATTGGAATGACATCTACAGTACCTGCATGAGGGTTGGTAATAAAAGAAAAACAATAACAACACAGAACCTACGCTATGAATCCCAATACCTGGTAATCGTAAATCTGTAAGACCGTTGAAGTGCATGAGTTTCACATTCTGCATGGATCATCACAACGCTAAGATCAACTGTGTAAAGCAAAGGGGCCTCTACTCAAAAGCACTTCTAGTTCATTTATGTGCTGGAGGAAAGGTCTCATATAAGGCCCCCTGATAAAAGGACTTCAAGGTGTTGGAATATCCGCCTCCCTGTGGCTCCCCATTGGGTTGAAATCCTACTGGAGCAGGGAGTGAAAACAAATACGTGAACCCAAAGGCAGGACACATAACACTTCAAAGCGGTCCTGCTCTACTGACGCTGTTCCTTAAGGCTAGTGTACCGTGGGTTTTCACTCACACCCATCATGAAACCCAAGTCCAACTGCCCTCCTGATCACTGTTTCCCCTTCCATCTTGCTTTTTTCTGAACACATGAGGCCCATTACTGTTTTACTGTCTCAGCATACTGTGAAAGCTGGATGTCTAACCCCGTTACTGGGCCTGTTAGTCTCTGGTCAATGTGGTGTTTCATACAACATGTGAAGGAAATATCTCAGATGGGTGCTTTTGAATCGCAGTAAAAAAAATGATCTAATGCATGTGTTTTAACACTTGTAGCTCATGGGTATCTTTGTTGTTTCATCCATTTTGAAAGTCTCTTTGTGCTCAATTCCACAAAAGAGTAAGAATCATAACAAACATGGCAGCATGTTACTAGAATACCAGCTCAGGACTTTATGCCTTACAGAAGCATTTCATTGCCTCATTG
This sequence comes from Siphamia tubifer, assembly GCA_020466265.1. Classification (NCBI taxonomy): domain Eukaryota; kingdom Metazoa; phylum Chordata; class Actinopteri; order Kurtiformes; family Apogonidae; genus Siphamia; species Siphamia tubifer. The sequence continues at coordinate 32,800,511 of CM035797.1, forward strand.
TACATTAAATATTTAGGTACAATGAATGATACGAACCTTTAAGTATAATCTTGACCTACAACCAGCATTTTCCAGAGGTTAAACAGCTGACTAAGGGTTCTCTGCAGCTGGCATTTGTAAATCCGGCATGTCTTGCTGGCTTTCCATTAAAGTGAGGTGGAATAATTAATACAAGTCTGGAAGACATTCCTCTTGCTAGAGGAAACATTCTGGCCCCCAGCCTAAACCAACAGTGGGAAAAAACAGGGCTGACTGTAGGCCAAAGTGAGCCTCCAGATGGGGCTAAGAAACAGCTAGCAAGCTGTGGACAAAAGAGGTGAGAGGGTTGAAGAAGAAAAAAGACAACTGAGGAAGAATACTTAAGGAAACAAGGACTAAAGAAGTACGGCTTGCATCATGAAAGTCTGTGTCTGCGTTTGGGTGTTAGAAAACAATCAGTTTGTCTGTCAGTTCATGTTTTTGTCATGCATTTGTTTTGATTACTCACCACTCTCGCTCTTTTCAATGACGTCAACCACCTCACCCGCTTGAAGACTGATTTCTGCAGGCTCTTGTTTCTCATAACTGGCCACCACCACATATTGTTCCAGGAGCATGGGATCTGAAGCATCCAGACCTGGAGTTGATGGGAAAAAACATGCTGTCAGCCAGCTGCCAGCCATAGGCCCACGAGAACGACTGTTGGGCACCCGTTGTGCCATAGGCCAATTTGTCAGTAGAGATCAGCCAATCACAAAATTCACAGGGCTCAGTGCATCTTCCTGAGAGTCTAGCCATAGAGCTGCAACCCCGTCCAGCCCAACATCAATGATGAATGGAGATGCTGAGCGTCCAGAAAAAGCACCTCCCTCCACAAAGTAAAAGATCAAGCGGTCAACTGCAGAAAATCCATTCTGTGTTACTGAAGGAGCCAAATCCTCATTGTCCAACAAAGCTGAGAACACTTCAGAAGAAACAGGTAGACACATTAACACAGTGGAAATGGCAGCAGTTACCAGAAAGCAGAAAGAGTTGAATAGTAGTGACAGAAAAGTGAGCTAAAGCCAGTTGAGGACAGGACAGTGGAGAGGGAGAAAGAAATGGTTTCCCTTGGAAAATAAACCATCTGCTAAAAAGCCTCCTTCTCCTCAGTTGGGGCTGGAGCTGGAGGAAGAGTAGGGGGTTGTGTACGCCAATCATAAGAGTCGGCACTAGAGGCCTTAAATAGAACCAGATGAAGGGGCTGGAGCTGTGCTCAGAGGGATGGCCCTCTGTCTCCATGAAACACTAGAGCTCTGACTACAGCATGCAGCCCAGCCAATGGAAACCCTCCTTTCTGTATTTCACAAAGTTAACCATATAAGCACCAGCAGTGACTTAGTTTTCTCAGTTTGTGGCTGATCTCATAACTGGGCCAATACGTAAAATGGGACATGGTTCACTTTGATTGAGTTCATGCCTTTAATGGTTTACTTTTGTGAGGAAATGCAAAACTAAATTATACTGAAGTTGTTACATTTTATCACCAAAATAATTAAAACTAGATTCCGGTGAATGTCGCTCAAGCCTCGATCATGACAAATCTTTAAACAAGCACAGCTGAAACTCAAAATGACTAAAGCAGATCTAATAGGCGTCAGCTGGGCTCCAGAAACAACCCCAGCTGACTGAAAGCTCACACATTGACATGGGCTTCTGCTAACCATGGAGCAAAAGCTAAACACTATAGAGTACTGCTGTGTGTACACACACACTTTAGATTAAATCTGTTTACACTAATAAGGCCGCTGGAGATCTGGATGTTTCTTCAAGCTGATAAAACAATCTACTGAAGTTTTATGTTTGTGAAATAAAAAGAAGATTTACAAACACAATAAAGGCCACGTGTCTATTTAGTGTAGGCTTATGCTGTTTTTAATCATCATAACTGACTAGCATAATTAGCAAAGGGAAAAATTACATTTATGGCTGCTTGACCTACATAATTAGCAAATATTTCCAAGAATATTATGTCACCAGTTCAACTAAAACATTTTTTCCTAAATGCAGTTTATGGAAAGAGTAACTGTTTTATTCTTAGGATGGAAAATAAGAGTAATGGAGTCCAATAGATTGAAAGTGTAAATCTTAGATAAGGAATGATTGAGAAAACTTGGATTTAGCTGCTGTTGCTCCAAAGAGGTGACCTGGCAACAGTATCCTTTACTCAAGATTAACAATTCTGTAACTCAGGATAAAACTTGCAGTCAGTGTTCTACTTCAGTAAGCAGGTTTGAAATGTCATGGAGATAATAAGTTATGAAGATGAACTCAGCACCATTAGCATCTTAGATACTAAAACTCCCAAAGGCTCTAACGCTGGATTACTGTGGTTGGTCTGTGGTTTATGAAGCTTCACGTTATTTGTGCAAGATGTTTAGTTAAACCACAATATTGGGTGCAGAAACACTGGAAAGAACATGTTATTTAAATTCTGGGTTGCCTTCTAGTTCACCAAAGTATAATAAGACAGCAATTACTTTAGTTACAGAAAAAGGGAATATTTCTTTTGACACTATTCTCTGAAATCAATGGTTAAGTGGTTTGTTTGAACACAGACATCAATTAAAATTGATCGAGCTCAAAAGAGACATGAGTATAATACTGTTGTGACATCGCTATTATAGGGCTTTTAGAATAATCCCATTTATTTTCAGTTGCATAATTGCATTATTGAGCACAAACATTAAAAAAATAATACTTTTTTAATGAATTGTATGTCTTTTCTTGACAAAAAAGGAACAGTACTGACTGTTTAGGTACATACCAGACAGAAGCTTTGTTAGTCAGGTTACACAGCCTTGATTTACACTTTTATTATTGGGAAGAACCTTTGCTGAGTGCTTTTAAAATTAGTTTGTCTGGTAATTTCCTCTGCATGTGACAAATCCTCTGTAGGCTATATAAATTAGTATACTATTGATTCACTATGTGTTACAGTTTTGCCTTGGACTGCAACAACAAACTATAGAGAACCCAATTTGAAATAAATATTATCAAGTGGAGAATAGAAACACATACATTTACAGTATAAATTTAAAGACGGATGCTCATAAAACTGAGGAGGTCACGATCTCATTAAACTATAATCTATGTCAAATGATGTAAATGAAGGTTTCTAAAACACACAAATAAGTACCGCATGGAATGAGCAGTAAATCTGAAACCAAGGTGAGTAAAGACTTTGTCAGCAAAGTCAATAGGCCTGAAAAACAAAAGCTAATATTTCAGCCTCGTTCAGGAAATGAAATGTTTTGCAACAGCAGGAAGACAGAGCCAGAACAAGGAGAACATGTGTGAGAGAAACAGGGTGAGGCAACTTTAGACAGGATGGGTCTAATTTCAAATGGACTTCTATTATGCAGAGAACTGCATGTAAAAAAAAAAAAAAAAAGTTACATAAATTAATGCATACAAACACAGGTTTAAATGAAATGCATCGGACCTGCAAAGTTATTTCCATCAGTCATTCAGTGTTGGTATTTCACATGGGGTGTTGGGGCTTCTTGTGTGTTTTCGTATGTGAATTATATTATATGTGCATTCACAGTTTGACCATTTATGAGCTATGAAAAGAAAGTATTTTCTGCTTGGCTCCCATCACATAACCCTATTAGCCACTCTCTCTGTTTATATCTCTCCTCACTCTGCTTTATACATGTGCTTCCTGCTCCCACCCTTGTACTCCCAGACGTCCAAACTCTATCCAACCCCCCCCCCCCAGACACACACACACACACACACACACACACCCGTCATCATCGTCATCCAGACAGGACAACAGTTGGGAACTTTGCAATAATTCATCACCCAGAGGAGTAAACCAGGGAGTCTAATCTCACCATTTATACCAAGGAATTTTCCTGCATGGAAGTTTTTCAGGATCAGACTTTTTGGTTGATAGCAAAGTTGGCAATAGTCTTTGTGTGTTGATGCCATATTCTGAACCCCCGGGTAACTTTATGACGATGAAATTGGGTTGAGAGGAGTACAATTTGGCAAAGTGCAATGCCTTTGTTTGGCTCATCAGCAGCAGATGTGCAGTTGGATTAGAAAGGGACACTGCACTGCTGTTCAATGTAGTGCAGATGCACTCATGTCATTGAATCAGTATGTGGCCCAGAGGGAGAAAGGGCAGACCACAAACAAATAATACAGAAAGTTTCTCCTAATCATCTTATGGTAAAACGGGCTGCATAAACTGATTTAAAGCATGCAAATAGAATCATTTAATCTGGGGGTGTTCCCAGCACTGTGATATTAAAGTGAACATGCCAGAGAAAGAAAAAGTTAAACGCTACGTATGTATTGAATACAATAACATACACAAAGAAAATGATAGACTGTAGTTTTAGAAGGATTCATTTCAATTCACCCTTTGACCGTCTCCCTCCATTTTGTGTGTTCACTTGAAGGGGTAGGGGTGTCCCAATTCTCCATGAGTCAAAGGGGAAGGAGTAAGGGGGGGGGGGGGGCCTGTTTGGCCTTCAAAACACAGATTTCTCAGGACCACACTACAAATGGAGGTGCATAAGAAATCTCCCATAATTCTTTCCTGATCACTGGCAAGATGGAGGTAAACACATCGATGAAGTGTAGCAGCGTGTATATATTTTCTTCATAAACAAGTTAATTATTTATTTGACCATTTAATTCCATTTTAATGTGTTATCGACTGGTAACCATAAGAAGATGCCCCAAGAGATGGTTACAGCTGCTGGTGAATTCTTTCACAAAGAAAGTTGATAGCTTATGTTTATAGCAGCATTGATGACTGCTGATGATGTAACAAATCTCAAAGGGTTGTCTCATTTTATAAAGAAACTCAAGGGGTAGTGCCAAGTGCAAGAGCAAAGGGGTAGGGGTAAGCAGGAGAGCGAAGAGATGAAGTGAGATTGGGTCAAGACATTTGTACTTTCTGATTATGCTGCAAGGTTCAAGGTTATTTTATTAATACCCGAAGGTAGATTTGTTCTGCCATCAGGCAGGAAATGGCATCTCTCACATACACACAGGACATTAAAGACAACACTAAAAACAAACATGGCAGAGACTCACAGTGCTCGCTGAACATTTCTAAAAGGCAAGGGATAATCAATCCAAGAATAAAATCCAATAAATAAATAAACAACAAAACAGGTCTTAGTAATAAAATGCATTATGCTTTGTTTAAAAGAGACACAGCAGCAGAGATAAAGCTGTTCCTATAGCGAGTCCATTGGTTCAAACTCTAGGCTATTAATAATGGATGGAGTATCTGTCTGACCAGTACTTCTGTTGTTGTTTTGAAGCCAATTGTTTGTGATATGGATATTACAATTTTATTTGATATTTAATGATTTTGGAGTTAGAAGTGACCACATTTAGACAAAAAGGCCAGAAGTGAGCTGAGCTAATCCTAAATACTAGTTAATTGACTCAGTATAACAGTAAACTTAATCAAGTACTGCTTAGCAAAGTCATTTTATAGTCTTGTTAGTGGAACGTACTAACCATTATTACAGTGGAACCATCTGTCAAAAAAAAAGGGTTTTATAAACACTAAAATCTCAGCAGACAAGCAGGCAGTCATCCAGACCTGTCACTTAAACTAGCAAATACTAAAACCAGTAGACGGCTTTAGCCTGACATCTTACTGATGGAAGAAAAATCTAGACATGGACCACGAGATGATTTATTAAAATGGATGAGACTGGAGTTTTTCATGAAAAGACTTATTGACTTCAGCCTATTCAGTGGGAACTAGTATAACATATAAATGAACTCCCCATGTCTCCACTTCATATGGCACATTTATATTGGATAAAAAGGTCTACTTTTTTATTCACATTTGATGACATTATTCCCTTGTTTTAATGGCATGGCTCGCAACTTACATATAACTGTTGAAAGATAGGAAGTATTTCTCGATACACTACATTATCGTACATGTCATACATCTTATCACATCCTTTTTCTGAAGGATTCCAGTTTCCTTTTTCAGTGAATACCCATATTCTTACATTTGCACCCAAAATACTTTAAAAACATTCATTTATCATCAATAGTGTAGCTTAGTCCTCCACCAGGTTTAATTAAATGAGTAGCATGCTGTTTAAATGAGTGTCAGAAATACAAAATGTTGAAAATAACTCCAAATCCACTGAGATGTCAAATTGGATTGGACAAATTTGGTCAAAATAGATTGGACTTCTATGTTTGCTAATAATTTATGGTAGAATTTTTACTTTTATGGCTGTTTTAGTCACATGATACACACAGGAGTTACTACTCGATTGCATAACCATTGTTTTTGATTACTTTTGATGGGCTAATAATGTTTTACACAATGGTAAATATTTTAAGGCACAATCCTAAAACATTATTCTAAACATCAGAAAATATATGTACTTCTTGGAAGTATTATTTTTTAACATGGATTAATAGCCTATATATTTGGTGTATGTGGGTTTTGTTCAAAATAACTTTTAAGTTGCATGTTTTTAGTAAAGAAAAACATGTCCTACAAGTCCTAAAATGTGACTCACTGGGGTTTGAATCATTTTCGGATAATGATGGAGATCCATGACGCAGAGGACGAATTGATTCCTAATGTTTTCATGGTACAGGGAGTACTTCTCAAAGGAATTAATTGATTTTTGATTTTGGGAATTTCTGCAAACAAGAATTTAACTAATATAGCCATTTCTTAATTGTTTTTCAATGCTAATACAAAACACAAGGGTGCCTGAATCACTAATGGGAACTTATAAATGTAAGAAAAAGAACATTGTGTTTCCCTTCAACCCAAACTTAAAAAAACACACAAAAAAAAAACAGGTCAACATCCATCATGAATAAAAAAGGAAATAAATGACAATTGTTTTATCCTTAGTTAGCAATCACATCCATTACTTAAACATTTCATTTCTTGGCTTGAACACACTGTTTGTATCAAGAAGCCTTAGTGCTGCGCCCAGAGTGGGAGCCTTTCCAGGTTGTGGAGTCCACTGTGACAAATGGTCACTTATCAGAAACAGAACAGTCTGTATTGGATCGCCTCCACACTGAAGGAGGTGGAGCGACAAGCACTGCCACTCCAGACTGACTTTCTACTTCAAGTGTAGTTTGGATTTAGGAAAAAATAAATAAAAAAAATCGAAAAACACTGCTAAAGCTAAACCCATTATGTGAACTGAAAGATGCATGGTTTTGAAAAGCATTTACTAAAAAAAAAAAAAAAAAAAACCCAAAAAAGCCACAATTGATTTAAACCTTGTTTCACCCACAGAATGTGTCATCCAACTTCTCACCATCTTGCATGAAAGCTCTGTGTCTGCCGGGTTAGTATCAGATGAAGGGTATTCAATTGCTGTTCATTGGGAAACAGCTTCTGAAACAGTGTATGCTTGTTAATGTGGTTTGAGGAGTGCTCAATTGACTTAATGATTTCCTATGCCAGTTAAAAAAAATCTTATCCATCTGCACACGCAAATAAACACACAGACCCCTTCTTGACCCACCCACCCCTGACCCGTGCATAGGTTAACCCTTCTCCTCCCACTGCGCATGCATATATTCATACCCTGATACCGTATGTAAACACACAAACACACATTCACATGGACACACATTCACCCTACAGGCCTCCAGAGACCTGCAGCTCAAATAAAGACAGCAAGTCTGCACACATAAATACACTTCCTCAGTCCGTGCACAACACTGAAATGGTTTCCACTTGCCACGTAAACCTCCTCTCCTCTTCTCTCCATCTGCTTTTCACATGCACTACACCCCCGAGCGCTGTTTTCTTTTTCTTTTTTTTTTTTCTCCTCAATTTCTGTCTATCCGTTCATCTGTCTTTCCTGATTGCACATTAAGAACAGATTATTCTTGATATTCTGAGAACGAGAAAAGACGGTCCTGATCATGAAGATGCTTTGAATAGTTTTATTCACATGTAGCAAACGGTACATGTGCCAAAAAAATCTGACTTAAATGGTCATTCAAGCTGCTTTGTTTTACCTAGTGAACACATTTCTTTATCATACATTTATCTTTGCTACAGATTATGAAAAACATAAAGTCTTTGCATGTCCTTTAATCTATTCCAGTTATCTAGGAGTGGTTCATACTGACAAGCCCAGTATCTGACAACTCCATTTTATGTCAGATAAGGGAGAATCTATCTTCATGTACAAAAAGATTCAACCATGATGCTCTGTTGATAATGTAAATGGCCACAACCAACAATCAATTGTCATTTGGACGGCTATACAAGATATATGGGACTGAAGCCAACGAAAAATGAACAAGAAATTACAATCAGATAAAATGTAGACATCTATTAAATGTACCACAGGTGAAGAGTGACTGAGATTGAATCACACGCATAGAATAATGACGTCAATGGGCGAGTGTGTGTGTGTGTGTGTGTGTGTGTGTGATGAGTCTAACAGTACACGACCGTCTCTGACTTGTTCAGATCTGAACAGTTTGCCAGGTAAACAGAGTTCTTACTTAAACCTCTAACCACTTAGAGTTTTGTGGTAAAGGGCAACATTCTCCTGTTAGGGCAGGGGCTCAGTAAACTCTTATGGGAGACCAGAACCCTGTAATTATGGAAACCATAAGCTGCAGCTACAGCACAAATTCACCACAGACTCAGTGCACTTTATCTGCTGTCCTGCTTTACAAGGGAAAGATCAATCTTTCAGCTGCACTGACCTCTAATGTCCAGCATGGGGGCAGTGGTGACGCTTGAATAAGCAAAAAGGAAAAGCCTGTACACTCAGTATGTGCTCAGTGTTAACTGTGGACAACAAATTAACATGACCACTGAACCAAAAACCTGGTGTTATTGTTTTTTTATTGGTATAGGTAGTTTCATCAATCAAAACCATAGGTGGCAGTATATACTATCTGAAGGAAAGTATTTTCTAAGTATTTGCAAATAAACCACTGCTTCACACTAGAAGTTGTTGAACTACAGTAAATCAGACTCCAGTATTGTAAATAAAAGAGTCAAGGTGTTCGTTTCACATCTGCCTTTCAGTCTCTCTGATGACATTGTAAACTTGTTGGTTCAAACTAAAGAACATCTAACGGTTTATAAAACATATTAATGGATAGCATGGGAATAAAAAAATAAATAAAAAGTTAGCACTCTCCCATGATTTCACAATTGCACACACACAAAAAAAAAGATTACACTGAACTGTGTCTTCTATATGTTCACATACTTGTCAAATACAGATGATTCTGTTTCGTCATCACATGATACATGTTACAAATACCAGAGAGAATTAAACTGACCAGTCACATCTGTGACTTTTAGGTGTGCGGTTTCATTTTTATGCATACATCGCCACAAACTGATATTTATAAAATATATTTTAAACTCACAAATGTCATGTGTGTAAATGATGCCATAATTCAAATTGTATTAAAAATAAGTCATCCCTCGCCATTGACTGCAATGTAATCTTTTTCTGCAACAAGGTCCCATAGAGTGGAACCAGATGGATGAGGACTTCAGCTCCCTATGAACAAAACATATTTATAGAGCAGAAAAAAAATGTATTTGTTCAGATTACTTTTACTTAGTTTTAGCCAAATAAATGGTCCCATACACCAATATTTCATACTTCATATCTTGGAGATATAGGCAATAGATTGTGCCAATGTTGTAGTATCGATGTCAAAAAGAATATGTTATGGAACTGAGATCTACACACCTCTCATCTCCTGTAAAAACACAACTCCAGACTTAAAGATTGGACATGTTGTGTTAATAAACAAAGATAAAATGCTAAAGCACCTTTGAAAAATTGGCCCTATCACAGAAATGTACCTAGGGAGGAATATAGAAGTTCACTCTTGCCTTGTTATGTGTACAATTACTGTGTCCTCTTGACCTTTCTTAGTGACTAACTGGAGTCACTTTCAGTTCAGTTATCTTGCAAATGTTTGTTCATTGATATTTTTTGTGTGTATATGTCGAAGCAAAGTAAAGAGAAAAGAAACAGTACTGAACCCTGTGTCTTCCTTAAAAAACAAATAATGTCTTAGAAAAATAAGCAACATATAATGGAAAATATATATTACTCCATATGTTAGTACTTCTTCTTCCTAGTGTTATCGAACTACTGCTCCTATGTTGAATGTGTTAGGATTATAAAATGTTTATGTTTTCACTTAGTGGTCTCTGATGTGTGAATAACAACTTGACCTTTGACTTTGTAAGCTTTGCTCTATCTCCTGTCCAGCCTGTTAGAATAAATCATACACAGTCGTGGGTCTATCTATCAGGTCCACATGCCTTCTATGCATCCTTAGAGGACACTGAACTAAAACACTTTTACGATGTTAAATTCCAGCCACATATTCATCTGCTCACCACAACAGATAGTATTGTCTGTCATTATGGACATTATTTTACATAAGTATACCCAACACCTTTTCAGAGACCCTCTGATCAGACTACCCTATACTCTGTCAGACTGTTTTCCTTCTGACTAGAATATATTTACAAAACACTGCTTTGTCTGAACAACATTATTTATTCTCTTCACCAGTGTCACAACAAACATAGTACCACAACATAGTGTCATAAAATGTACTTCTGTCATTTTTTGCACATTTTTGAACGGTAAGCACTAGGCATGATGGGTAATCACTTCACCCTCTCCTCTCCTCTCCAGTCCCCTCTCCTCTCCAGTCCCATCTCCTCTCCTCTCCAGTCCCATCTCCTCTCCTCTCCAGTCCTCTCCTCTCCTCTCCCCTCCAGTCCCCTCTCCTCTCCTCTCCTCCAGTCCCCTCTCCTCTCCCCTCCTCTCCAGTCCCCTCTCCTCTCCTCTCCAGTCCTCTCCTCTCCTCCCCTCTCCTCTCCTCTCCTCTCCTCTCCCCTCCTCTCCCCTCCTCTCCCCTCCTCTCTAGTCCTCTCTCCTCTCCCCTCCTCTCCAGTCCCCTCTCCTCTCCTCTCCAGTCCTCTCCTCTCCTCCCCTCTCCTCTCCTCTCCTCTCCTCTCCTCTCCCCTCCTCTCCAGTCCCCTCTCCTCTCCTCCCCTTCAGTCCCCTCTCCTCTCCCCTCCTCTCCAGTCCTCTCTCCCCTCCCCTCCCCTCCTCTCCTCTCCAGTCCCCTCTCCTCTCACCCTGCCCTTTTACCATTGAAACACACCCAAACCTTTGTGCTCTCTATCAAACTTTATGCTTTTGTAAATTGAATCATACATTTTAAAACATTTCCCTGTGATCTACATTAACTCTGAATGCTACTGTATGCTTGAGTCTAAATTCTTCATTAATTCAACTCCACAGACCATCTTCAAACCTATTTCTAAGTAATGACACCAGAAAGGTCATTTGGAGCACTGGCCTTTTAAATACACATGACCCACTTCATACTCCGCCCCCTCCAGGTTGTTGACTGTGCTTCTCTGTCCCATTCAAGCAACTACTGAACATTTGAGGTAATCAGCTCAAAGTTTGGACATATTTTCAGTGTGGACTACAGCTGCTGCTGCTGATAAACAATTATGTTATACTTGGACAAATGTTTGTTGGAATTCTTGACCTTATATGTACAAATGTTGTGATGTAACGAGTTATAAACGTAAGAAATGAAGGAGGGATTAAAGTAGGTTGCACAAATCCACTTGTTTTTTGCAAAACTGAACATAAAAATGAACTTTGCAGCACCTGGATGATTCAAATTCAAACTTTATGAAATACACACATCAATGAACCAAAGACTAATAGAAGTAGATTTAACAAAATATGACACTCAACTCATTGCATCACTTAAAGGGTTAAAGAACTGAAACACATTAATCATTGTTGTAATTGGGTCTGAATATGAGGGCTTTTATTTTCCTGGCCAGGCTATGCAGTTGAGCCATTATCTTACTATCTTAGAAATTACAGACATATATATAGAATTAAACTGTAGCATTTTAAACAGTTTGAGTGTCTTTTAAAACTCTGCCCACAAACTGTTTGACCAAGTTTCCAAGCACCCAATCTACATGGAAACCCATCTAATATCTTGTGCAGACTGAATGTAGGTTACTTCACACACACACACACACACACACAGCTGAAATAAGACAAGTTTTCCATTTCTCAGTGTAGCTGGAATTCTGTGTTACATAAAGCCCCGATACCATGGAACACATAATGACATTAGTTTGGGGTCTCATTTCGTTTGGAGGCAAAGCCAGTGCAGCCTTTCTTTACAGCGGATCACCCACGGCAAATTCATTTACAGGTCATTTAGTGAAACGGTCACTGCCCAGCTATGTTATACGTAAATATGGTAGATTTTAGGAAGGACAGCCACAGCAACTTTGCATCTGATTGCAGGACTAATGTGTAATTTAGTAATGTAACAGAGTATTCTAAGACTACACGCACAGATACGCGTGCACCAATACACATCACTTTAACAGCTGTTCACTCAACCCCTCTCATACTTTTTCTGCTTCCTCCTACGCTTACGTCCCCATGCTCAGCTGAGTCACTCAGTCTTTCTGTCTTCACTGCACTCACACACACACACACACACACACACACACACACACACACACACAGACATCACTCCAGCAGTCACAGTGAATACACACAATACACAGCGTAGCACCACAAACAGGTGGGGCTGAGCTGATATAAGGCCATATCATGGAGGTTTTTTCTAATTTAGTTTGACAAGGCATGTTTGGACATGTGCTGCACTTTTAACCTGATATCTGGCGCAGAAATAAATTAAATACAGGAAAGCAGCTCATCCCTGCAGTATCTGGAGGTAAGAAATTCTGCCTCCGAGAACCTTTTGAAGTCATGATTAAGACGTGATAATACGATTTTGTAGCGTTACTGGGACTTACACAAAGGACTCCCAGTAACATCACTTGTTATAACCATTATGACAGTAAAGATCATTTTAAAAAGTTTCTTTATTTTGTGTTTTTTTTCCACCCTCACCTTGACATAGAGGTGGATTAGTTGTTTCCGTAGCTCCCCATCTTTACCCAGACACCCACCATTTACCAAAATACTCCACTGATAGAAACTGTTTAATACCTACTGATCCACTAATCTTATCAATCTATGTAAATAACTGGTAGAAAATAGTTTGTGGTTTTTTCATGGTCATGAGATGTGACTCATTTGTTCAGATGCTCTATAATTGCAGTGGAAACTGTCATCTTTTACAATACTGATTCACTAGTAAAACCTATGGAGTTTAATCAATAGCAGTGGATGGACACTAGCAATCAACTGATGTGGATTTTTTTTGGAGCTGTTACAGATTTTTACAGATTTTAAGGAGGTTATGTTTTTGCCCGCGTCTGTCTGTGTTCAAGATAACTCGAAAACTTATGGACGGATTTTGATGAAATTTTCAGGATATGTTGGAAATGTGAACAGGAAGAACTGATTTCATTTTGGGGGCGATTGGGGTGGGGGGGGGGTCCTACCTTGGCGGAGGTCTGTGCTCTCAGTGTGCTTTTCTAGTTATTTATTTATTTAACTGATGACTGATACAGGCTGCTTATATTTGTAAGACAATAATTCTAAGCAGATATTTAGACCTGATAGTGACTTTTTTACCCTCAAATGTCAGTCTATTATTAATGAACACACTGTGTATTTGATCATTTAGTGATAGACTTGGCTGATTAAGTCACTTTTTCTTCAGTTTTCTCTGTTTTGATACAGTATACAAATATAATCCTCAAATTCACTCTGCACTTTTATGAACATCTACATGTTTACTAAATTAAATGTTAAAAAATACCTGATTTTAATACACAACCTCCCGCACACACAAAATACAGAAGAAAATATTACATTAAGTGGTATAAATAATTGATATTAAACCACTTAAAAGATGATTAAATAGACAGAAAAAATGAATTTTGGAACTGCAACAAATGTCATACTTGGTCCTTATGGGTTAATAATTTGATAAAAGTAAATATTTGGCTGTAGGATATACTGTACAATGAACAGATCTAAGAGTAGCATCAGTCTTTGCATGTTACCGCTGGGAGGAAAATACCAAACTGTTATTTTAAGGTACAAGTAAGTAAAATAAAGACAAAATGTTAATATACAGAGCATAGAAAATCTCATATAAAATGTCTTACCTGATTTACGTCTGCCAGAGCCTCCAGAGTCTCTGAAAAAGAAACAACACCAGAGACTCATGGTCAGTGTGTGTAAATCAGATTTGATCAAACGAGTCCCTGGAACAATCCTAAGACAGTTGGCACACGAGTACCAGCCAAACCCCCATTGAGAATGCATGCAGAACTTGACCCACTACGAAAGGAGGGGGGGGGGGTGTAGGGTGGGTCACATACAGGCGTGTGGAGGACGGGTATGTGTTAGGGAGTGTGTCAAGGACAGTAATAGAGCAAATGAGCCAATCTTTTTTGTACTATATACTACCATGTGTGTACGTATCTGTTTGTAGAGCCGTACGCAGCTGCCTCCGTTTAACAAAACAGCATTTACTGTAGTGAATTGACAACAGTATCATATCCCCCCCGATGAGTCTCATTCATGTTTAGATGTGAAAGCGTGTTTTTGTTCTAATGTCTGAACTGTAACAAACACAGAATGGATTTCCATCAGTGTCACTGAAGACTCTCTGTGCTTTAACACTTATCAGCTTAGAGACACAAGGATATTTGTACGTCTGTGTGCACCACCTACTTCTACACAAAACAAATCAACCTTCATACATGAAAAAAAAAGGAAACAATTATATATTTTCACTAAGATAAGATAAGATATTGCTTTATTAGTCCCATTAGGGGAAATTCCAGGTTTACAGCAGCACAGCAACAAAAATATATCAATTTCTATGCACACTATACTATATATACACTATTTACACTATATACAGAAGGCATAATCCCTTTGTGACCACAGCATATGCTTAGAGCCAGACTTATATTATGTAGAAATAACTCTCATTAGACTCCAAATATTTGCAGCTTATTGGATAGGAAGATATTTATTCACCTCTCCCTAATATGTATCTTGAGTGAGTAATGAGCAAACTCTAAATATATTCTCCTGCTGTCAAAAAACATTTGAAAGACAAGTTGTTTGAATGAACCATGTTCTAAACACTTGCAATTAAATGAAAGTCTTTTATGGTTGATTTAGTATAATTTACATCATATAACTCTGATTATTTCTGACACAATTATTATATTTGTTCAGCCAAAAGAAATCCATCCGTTTGGCAGAAATGAGTCAGTTTCAAAGCAACTAAATTAAATATAAATCAGACATTCAAATTATTTCAGGTTAATTTGAATGGTTATGCCTCATTTAATATTGCACATAATGATGCTTCACAGAATTATTTGCACAACTTACTTCCCCATTACTTGTGTAATGGGAAATGCATATAGAATTCCGAGTATATCCCAATGTTTGACACTATCTTTGTGTGCGTGTACTGAGAACAAGTATATGCTTATGCAGATCAGTACATGTTTTTGGAAGTGCTGGCTTCATGTCCACATTTAGTTAGCAGGCCTGCAGAGAAAGTACCCTGAGGAGAAGCTGAGGTTTGATGCAGATGGGAACAGACACCTGACTCTCTAGAGAGGGCAGCAGCAGGACTGGAGCCATGGTCGGTTATGGATATGACTACGTGTTTGGATAAACCCTGTCCGGCATTTTTCAACTTACAGCCAGTTCGTAAACCCTCCGAGCTATATGGACACCAGTTTATTGCTATGGCAGACAGATATTATGTTAGAGTGTTGTACAAACAAGGCTCTTTAACTCAGATTTGACCCTGTCATTCAAAATAACATGAGCCACTGATGTTTAGACTTAGCCGACATAACTTTGCATTTGTGTTAAGATCACTGCAATTTTAAACAATAAAATATGTTAGTCTCTGGCAAGCAGTTTAAAAAGATCGGCGTAGTTTAAGCACAACAACACCCCTTGTTTAATCAAATTTTTTTTTTTTTTTTTTACCCATAATGATATTCCTTTGTTACTTAAGATAAAGTCATTTTTGGCACCAAGCTTTTCTATTTCCAGATGCAGGAACAAGCATGAGACATTTCAGATCGCACATGTAATAGCTTACAGCTCTGTTCAGCTCATTAAAACCATAAAATATGTGCTGCCTTGATTTTAAAATAAAAAATAATAGATTCAACAATGAACACTCTACAAAATTGGACACAGTGAAAACAATGTTTATATTATATCTTATTGAAATGTTCATACTGTGGAAGAAAATTATCATACACCCACAGCTGATTGACTTTCATCACTGTCTATGAAATGAGAAATGAATCTCTACGGCAACACAAACACAGCTGTGGGGTTTTTTTCTCAGATAATTCTACACCCAGGTCATGGGTTTCCAAAGGATGAATGAAATATGTAGTATGTGTTCAACCCTCAACAACTGAAATGCCATGTACTGTTTGAAATGTTTATATTTTTTCCTGGATAAAGAAAATAGCAGGTGGTCGTAGTTCTTTAGGCAATGAAATGTACAACACTGACTTCAAGAAAGTTGGGATGCTGTGTTAAAGTAAATAAAACATAAACAATGAAAGGTCATTTTAATTTTGATGGTAAAAATGTGTATTACTATCAGTGCTCAGTTCAAAATCCTTCGTCTTTCATGCTATAGTGGTGTATTAATGCCTAAACAGTGGGCAGATTGCATATGCAGAAAGGTCTCAACAGGTTTAAGATCAAGATAAAGTCGCTGAAAAAAAAAAATTGCAAACTATCAAAAGTCATGAAAAACAATGGTTATGCAATCAAGTACTAACTCTTATGAGTATCATGTCACTAAAACAGACAGAAAAGAAAACATGGAATGCTTAAAATCACTGCTTTTGTCAGTACAATAACAATTATTGACATATAAGAACCAAAGAAATGTGGTTACTATCAACAATACCATGGAAAATGGACAGATATCAGCTCTGAAATGAAATTATTATAAGTTAATTTTGTTGTTATCATTATATTTGTCAAACAAATGTACCTTTAGTTGTACCAGGCATTAAAAGTAACAAGAAGTTGAAGAAAACAAATGTTGTATAATCATTTTTTCCAGCCTCACATTACTTTGTATATTTCAGCAAGACAATACTAAATGTCACCTCTTCCAAAAGAATGAGTTCAGAGTAGAAACACATTGTGCTGTTGGTCTAGTATAATTTGGGCAGGATGACTTCGGTCATTTCTGAACTGGCCTACCAACAGTCTGGATATTTGCCCTTATGAAAGAATTTGGTATATCATGGAGTGAAAAATATGGCAAAAAAAACCTAAGACTGTTGGAGCCATGAGAGTAATTATGATGTTGACATTGGTAGGGATATAATTTGGCAACTTCCTCGGAAGAGACGGCAACAATAAATGAAAAAAATAATTAAATAAATAACAACACGGCTAAAATAAGAGACATTTAAGGAATGTTATTTATTTATTTGTTGAGACACATTTTCTCTCTTTTTTATTGCTCATCTATAACTGTATTATATATTTAATTATAGTTATCGTCACAAGACCGACATTTACGTCCAGTTTCGTCTCGTTTTTGTCACGTGATAAAGGTTCGTTGATGACAATATTTAGTCACTATAAGGCTTACTGTCAATGAATCGTTTATTTTTTAGGTTCTTCATATATAAGGTGAACTGGATTATAAAGCACATTAAGTGAAGTCAAAATCATTAGCTAAAAAATCTAAATTATTAGATAAAAAGTCAAAATTATTATATAAATAGTAAAAATTATGAGATAAAAAAAATCTAAATTATGAGATAAAAAAATCTAAATTATCAGATAAAAAGTCAAAATTGTTAGATAAAAAGTAAAAAATTATCAGATAAAAAGTCAGAATTCTAAGATAAAAAGTCTAAATCATTAGATAAAAACTCAAAATTCTAAGATAAAAAGTCTAAATTCCCAGTCACTAAGCACAAGCAGAATTCTTCCATATATAAGGTGCACTGTGGTTTTTGGAGGAAATTAAAATCTTTTAAGTGTCACCTTATAGTCCAGAAAATACAGTAACCCATTGTTTCCCAAACGTCATGTAATTTCCTATTCAAACATTGGTATGACCATTTTAGAAACATCCAAATCTTAGTATGGACACGTCCACAGTGTCCACAGTGTCCACAGTGTCCACAGTGTCCACAGTGTCCACAGTGTCCACAGTGTCCACAGTGTCCATACGTAATTGTACGCCCATGGTTGGAGCAGTATGTTACAACTGTTCTAGTCACTTTCCAAATATTTACGGTATTTTTATGGCCCTCTCCCAATTGTTTTTTAGAGATGCATTACTCTCTGTCTATAACACAGGTTAATGAGACACATTAAAAATAATAGCATTTTGTTTTAATTACATTTTTCACCGTATCCCAACCTTTTTTGGAATTAGGGTTATACTTTTATCTGACTGCTGAATAGCCCAACAAGCTAAAACCATGTGACACAATAACACATTTCTCAAGCATTAAATGATGAATGTCTTGTTTATTTTTGCCAAAATCCACTAGGGTGGAGATGAAACTGAAGGAAGGGCTACAGAGGGTTGGGGAGAAATGATGGGGATAAAGTAGATGCTTGACCTGCCCTGCTCACTAGTGACCCTTTGCACAGAGCTGCAATAATATTCTTCCCAGGAGGAGACTGAGCACACAACCCTGGCTCTGTGCATTTTCCTCCTCCTATCACTAGTAAAATCTAATAGATGTGTGGAAGTTAAGGGAAGTAAAATATGTCCAAATGCTATTAAATTTTTTAAGACTTAGTGCCTGCGTTTTGGGGGCAAAGTTTAATATTTGCTTAACAAGAAAATGGAGAGGAGTGATTCACAGTTTTTATTCTGTTAACCTTATAACGTGCCATGCCAGAAGATGCACATTCAGCACACATATTCATACAGTGGAAGGGGCTGAACACATCATTAAAAATCTAAGCCCCTTGAGAGTCCATCCTGAGCTTCAGTTGAGAATAACCATCTGTTTGCACATAACTGCAGCTCACTCTTTGTAGGTGGGCCTATTAGAAATGGAATGTGTGAGATATTAGTCCTTTGCTCACATTTCTCAGCCAAGCCAGAGGACTGAAGTATCTGCCCTGCTACGTGTATACATTACACAGACACTGCTGTCCAAAGATGACCTAAGTTTAACCTCTGCTGGAGTTACCTCCAACTCAGGGGTCAATAGGTCAACATCATTGAACAGGAAATCACTCTGACAGATTGGACGTCTGGTTTGAATACAGAAAAAGAACAGGGTGAATACACTTCAAAATAAAAAAAAATAAAAATAAAGGAATTTGCTTGTTCATATTTGCCCCACAAAGCACAGTCCAGTCCAGTAAAATAAAACAAAGCATACTGCTCCAAATTTTAAGTCAAGTTTGGTCATAATTTCACAATGATGTAAGGGGGAAAAGCATGGTAATCTGACCACATATCAACCACTAATAACTTCCCTTGTGGTGAAACACTGTTGTAATATTAAACTTAAGGCTGTAAAACAAAAGACTTTAAAACAATTATATCGTCTCTTGTTACAGTTTAGTTCATGCATGAGGGAGTCCTTGTATTAATCACATGTTTACACAGTCACTATGTGTGTACCTACCTCCCATCTAGAGACAAAAAGAGGTATCCATATATTAATCACTGCATTTTACAGACATAGTTAGGAGTAGTGATGGGGGTGGTATGGTTATGGCTGAGGTTTTAAAGGTTTTAAGCTGTTCCCTTGCCTGGTTGTTTGTTAATGTGAGTGAAGTCTCATTTTTAAGCAAGCAATAGCCATTATTTTAAACTGCAATCAGGAGTGAGTAGAATTGCTCACCTTTGGATTTTTGCAGAAATCTTTGCAGATTTTGTCAAACTGGGCAAATGAGAGAGATGATAATTGTGTACCGACAACATAAACTGAATAAAAGCTTTGAAAATGCAGTTATAATAATCAGCTTCCTTTTAAAATGACTGTAATAGATGCAATGCTGGACTATTTACCAGTAAAGAAAACTTGGAGGTGATGCTTTTATGCACATGCTTTTAATCCGTTTGTCTTTGGCTGTGGCAGTGGCCATTAAATTAAACACTTTGTCATGTTATGATGTATCAGATACAAATGACATACATTAGCCATGAGGATCAGTAAAATATCACTTTTTATCACTTGCTAATAAAAAGCAAAGTTACATCACTTGGTTCATAAATACCTGTGTGAGTTTTTTTTTTTTGTCTTTTTTTGGCTGAACATCTTTACACCGGAGTATAATTATTTATATTAATATATTATCACCTGGCTCTAGAATTTATGAAAAGCTTTATTTATGTTTTGTATCTGCCAGTGGGATTAATTAACATAGAAGAAGTTTCAAGTCTATAATTAATTAAAGTCATATCCTTTATTTGTTCGGTACTCCAGGTCAAAGTGACCCAGTGGGCCACAAATGTGCCTTTTCATACATATGATGCCATTGCTTACTATATTTGCGATTCTGAAAACAGTAAGATATCCTTGGGGGTGGGGTGATGAGTCAATCTGGACTTTGGAATGTGGGTCTCTAAGACCCGGTCATAGGACACGGCCTGTACAGAGGACCGCACAAGAGGTTATATGCAACTATAGACAAGGACCAAATTTGCCATATATATGTATTTATCTTTCAGTCTTTATTATTTCTCAAAAGCAAGTTTGAAAGTGTGTAGACGTTTTATAAAATAAGATAAAATAATAAGAAACTTTAAAAAGGCCTCACGCTTTTTGTATCTAAATTATTTGGAGGAATATTGCATAATCAATCAATTCCTATTAGGTATTTGCCAGGAAATGATTGATCACCCAGACCTTTTTACCAGTGTTTCACTACCATCTTCTTCTGTTGAGGAATTTCCCATAGGGTTCAAAGCAGTACAGTTTTAACAAAACTTTGAAATGTAATCTATGATCATTTTAGGAGGCCAATCAAGCCATAAAAACAATAAATCATTTTCCCTTTCTAGAAAGCATATGTCTATGATGCAACCTCTGGCTCAGAATAGTACATTTTGATGCCACTAAGGGGTAAAAAAAAAAAAAAAAGAAAATAAAAATCTTGTCTTCCAATAATATCAACCATTCATGGCTCCCTCTTGTGACTAAACAACATACCACCACATAAATTTAATTTTTATTTTTTTATTTTCTGCAGTGACATGAGATGACCAGGAGATGGCAGTAGAAACCATTTGAGCTAATACAGGGAAAGCATCAAGCTACAATTGGTGGGAATCGTGCTTCTTGTGGAAGAAAAAGTCCTTGAACAGATCATGAAATCAGTCATGTATGATCAGCTATGTATTAAAAACACTGCAATAATGCAGACATTGACTTTCAGTAATCATAAGCAACGAAAAAAAAAAAAAGATTTTCTTGTTCCTAAAACTTAATTCACCTTCAAAGCTCTGAACAGTCACTTTCAAACACGGTAATTAAATAATCTAACATGTTTAATAACACCAATCTATCAATATATTTACATAATTCCAGTGAAAAGCAGTTTCTCAGTTTTCCATTAGCAGCAAGTTTGACCCTTCTGAAAAACCATCATCTTCTGACACCCATGTACTTTGATAAATGACTGGTTGAAAACACTTGTTTTACATTCAGTTACTGATATAATAACATTTGAATTGATTCTGAGAATGAATGAACATCTTCATGATCACTATGTTAAATATATGAAATACCTGATTATCATTGATACTATACTATACCGAATTCTACTTTTTATGTCTATTGTTATGTTTTAATTCATTGCCAGGATCATTCTGGCAGGGGGACTATCATTAAATTAGTATTTTGGCTAAAAATGGTTGCATTTACATTTTCCTTTTCTATTAAATGTTTATTATTAATAATAATAATAATAATAATAATAATAATAATAATAATAATAATAATAATAATAATAATAATAATAATAATAATAATAATAATAATAATAATAATAATAGGTTTAGATTAAAAAATAATAATAATTTGGTCTTTTACTAGGTCTTTACTTCTAAATATGTTGCTTATATTCCCGTGTTTATTTGAAATACTTCTCTTAATAGTAGTAAATTTGTAGTCATTTTGATCATTGTGTAGAATAAACAGTTTTTCTGTGTATGTGACACAATGGAGTTGTACTTAAATGATGAGAAAAGAGATTCAAAAGTGTCTCCTTTTCATTCACAAACGTTACTTTGAAGTGTGGATTTTCTACGGGGCAGGACAGTGAACTCAGCACTTGGGTGGCATGACTTCCTGACCTCAACATTTCCATATGCACTGTGCAGGGAGACTGGAGGAGGATCTCACTTTGAAGTTGGATTAACTTGTATATGTGTTGGGGTTAGAGGTGGTTAGCCTGGTGGTAGTGGGGCGCCCACTCAGGACGTTACTTGACCACATTCTTCTCCTTCAGACAGACTCGATGAGTTCAAACTCATGACTTAATAACGAAGACATGTTTGGACACAGTGGTGAGTAAAACTGGAACTTTAAAGGAAAATAAACTGAAGACAAATCAAATACAAGGAATATGATTTAAACAAAAATAATCCAGTACCCACACAAGAGGGGCACGTGTAATTACCTTCACTGACTTTGAAGTGATTATGACAAATGACCTGCAACTTGAACTCATCTCTCCTCCTATGACACCACTGAGCCTCATGCATTCGTTCTGGGTTCAGGTGTCACCTCAAAGAAATCATTATTAATAAAACATATTGCATCTGCCTCAAAATCTATCAATCATGTCTGAAGTGAAACAAAGCTGTGTCCGTGCTGTTCAAAAACATCTACCCTAGTTGCTGACAGGGACAAATGTACATGTTTGGTTCTAAATTAAAATAATAATAAAAAAAACTGTCTGCATGATGTT
Source organism: Siphamia tubifer (assembly GCA_020466265.1). NCBI lineage: Eukaryota > Metazoa > Chordata > Actinopteri > Kurtiformes > Apogonidae > Siphamia > Siphamia tubifer. The sequence continues at coordinate 32,823,472 of CM035797.1, forward strand.
CTCAAAGCAATCAAATAAGATACAACGTTCTGAAGTGTTTTTGAGAGGAGAAGAATTACAACTGGTCACAGAATTCAAGTATCTGGATGTGACGCTTGATTCCTTTTGAAAAATCCTATTAAAAACTTGCAAACACAGTTGAATTTAACCTTAAAAATGCTATTTTAAACACTTGGTGCTGCTAGAATGTTTCTGCATTCAATGATTTTATGTCATATTGAATATTGCATCACAAGTTGGTCTCTCACCACTGTTACAAATGTTAAAATAATCAAATCTCTTAAAGTCTTTGACCGTCTTTTAATGTGTGCAATATTTTAAACAAGTATAATCTTTTAAATTTCTACTTTTTTTTTTTTTTTTTTTTTTTTAAATTTCAGTTATGTCTGCTTCATTTAAAAGCACTACATGGACTAGCCCCACCTCCCTTGTCTGCCTTTTTTTTTTTAATGTAGGACTTCAAGTGGTGTGATGTCCCCCACAGAAGACCCTCCTTTGGACAGAACACCTTGTCTGTAAGGGACACTAACCTCTGGAACAGCCTCCTTTTGTACACAACACTGGTCAGCTTTAAAACTATGGCTGAAAACAAACTAGTCATGTGACCACTAGACTCCACAGATTTCCTCGCGCTGCTTATATGTAATGTTATGTTGTAATGTTGTGTTTTTATGTCTAGGGACTGCGGATTAAAATGAGCTTTGTAGCTAAAATCCAGCATATTTAAATTTATGTCATACTTATGTTCCCTATCAAATAAATAAACAAATAAAAAATTAATGTAAAATCCACCCACAAGAGGGCAATATTTGGTAGCCTATATAATAGTACGGACATTTACAGTATGTTCCATGATTATTTTTGACTTGTTAAAAGTGTTACTCACTCTGCAGGAGGGTTGAGATCCTCTGCCTTGGTCTCAAAGAACTTAAGAACCTCCTCACTTTGGGAAATGTGGGAGGGAAGTTTCATCAAAGCCTGTGTGAAGGAAAGGACGACTTGAAGAACTTGTGGCAAAAGTAAAGAACATAATACTTTAAAGCAGGGGTCTCAAACTCATTACTTTCAGGGGCCACATTCAGCCCATTTTGATCTCCAGTGGGCCGGACCAGTAAAATAATAGCATAATAATAACCTTGAAAAAAAAAATGACAATAACAAATGTTTGTGTTTGTTTTAGTGCAAACAAATTCCATTACCTTATGAAAATACTTTTTTTTAAGATAAACGATTCAACAATGAAGATGTGAATAACCCGAAAAAAACTGAAATATCTCAAGAAAAATACATGAAATTATGAATTTATTCAGGTTTTCACATATAAATATTTGTCCAGTGTACATATTTTTCCTAATTTAATGTTATTTTTTGCACTATAACAAGGACAGAGATTTGAAATTATCATTATTTATGGGCATAATTTAAATTATTTTCACATCAAAATAAGAAGAAAATATAGTAATTCTTTTTTTGTAGGTTATTCAGCTATAATTTGACTCTAGATAATATTAGTCTGTATGTGGAACCTGAGCTAAAATCAGTTCTACAGCCTTGACTGTGGTATTTTTGCACTTAACATTGGAACATTTGGCGGGCCCCATTTGGCCCCCGGGCCGCATATTTGAGACCCCTTCCTTAAAGGTAACAGCGGGTGACAAAGTAGATGAACAAGAATATCAGTTTGGATTCCATGTACGATGTGATCCTATTGAAGCACAGATCAAACAGCAGCTGCAAATCATATACAGTATAATAGTGCTTATATATAGACTGTCTTTGTGACATTATGAATGCAGAAAGAATCCACTCACTACATGTAAAGACATGATTCTCTTACAGACAGTGCAGGGTTCATCTCTTTGGTGCCTACAGGATGTTTTACATAATATCAGTATCTGCAAAACTAGTTTTATAATAATGTGTCTCAACTTTGATCCAGCTGTTTGTTCATGTTTAAAGTGATATTCAATTTCAGATTTACTGATTAACTGTTTATCTAAATTGCCCATAAGTGTGAATGGGAGTGTTTGTCTCTATATATCAGCCCTGCGATGAACTCACGACATGTTGAACCCATTATTATTATTATTATTATTATTATATAGTAGGTGTAGCCCAAAGTGCTTCACAGTGATTGACAGTTAAAATACAACTTTAAAATACATTACACACAAAATTATAAAAGTACAAGAATTAAAACAAAGTAAAAATAATAATAATAATAATAATAATAATAATAATAATAATCAATCATCATTGCATCAATCATTCATTCATAATTGATGTGATAATATTCAGTGTAAGAGTAGTAAAAACATTCTATTATATTTTAGAGATTTGTTTAGATAATGCTCCGACTATGATGTTTCTATTTTCAAACTATACTACATCTGCACCATCATCCATAATCCACCAGCAGTAAAACCTCTAATATAGTTCATCATGTATTGCACCTTGGCATTTTAATCTGCCCAGCACTATTTAACCCTTTAACTCCTGACACGTTCTGAATGGATGGTTTAGTTTAAAAATTCAGATAAATTCAAGTTTTTTTTCTGTTATTTTACTGAGAATTTTGTTCATGGATCTGATGGACAGGTGTTAAAAGCAACTGATTTAGAAAAAGAAAAAGCCTAAACTAAAAGTAATTACAACACGTGTCATTTATTCCTTATTTTTTAAACTTCAGTTTGTTTGTTTTGGGGTTTTTTTGTTTTTTTTTGTTTTTTTTGGGGGGGGTGCATTTTTTTGTGTTATTTGTTATTTTGTGAATATTTATTAGTTTCTGTTGATATTGTTGCTTATTTTTGTTTATTTTTTCTCCGTTTTGTTTTTTTATTTTATTATTTTCCTTCAATTGTGTTCCGTTAATGTCTTACTTTGTTCATGTTCATGTTTATCTGTACTTTTGTCATTTTATTTCTTATTTATTGAAATTTTATAACATATGGATAATTAGTTTATCTTGTACTTTTGTAATTTTATCATTTTGTGCAATCAAATCTTAATGTATTTCTTATTTCACGCTTGTCTTAAAATTTTATTTTAATTTTTAATCAATGTGAAACACTTAGTGCTACAGTTTTTGTATGAAAGGTGCTATATAAATAAAGTTTATTATTATTATTATTATGTTAAATATTATTTTCTTAGTTTAACATTCATTTTTGTTCATTTTACTGATGACTTTGGCAGTTTTTGTTCATTTTGTTGCTTATTTTATTGTCATATTTTACTGTGGAATTGCTTAAGTCTCAGGAGTTAAAGGGTTAAAGGTAAAAGAAGTACTTAGGTTTGGTTTGAATGGCAATGAGTAACCACTTTTTGTAACTCTTCGTCATTGTATGTACGTCAGTAGGATGGGAAGAGCACACCGGGTGGGGATGTGGAGGGTGTGGAGGGGAAGGAAGACCGTTCAGAGCTCAGAGTGAAGGAAGCACAAAGGAAAACACATAGGGGTGATATAGCAAACCTTAGTATAAAGGGATGGTTCAGCCCACTGCACGTGAGTCAGGAACAACATTAAAAAACATTTTTAAAAATCTTGTTTTCTCAATACAGACTTTCATTTAAATCTCTCGTCTTCACAGCAAATCTAGTTCAGTTCCTCTTAGTCACAGGTGTCAAACATGCGGCCCAGGGGCCAAATCTGGGCCGCCTCAGACTCTAGTCCGGCTTTTTGGATGAATTGGTGAAATGTAAAAATGACAGTAATATATTAATTATTTTAGTTAAGGTTCCACATTCAGACCTATTCACTCTCAATAATAACGTATAAATACCTACAAGTCAAACTTTTTCTCTTTACACTAAAAGTATAATTTTGCAACAAAAAAAACATCTGAATAACTGGAACAAATATGAACAACTTGAAATGTCTTAAGAGAAGAAGGTACACTTTTAATAATATTCCACCTATTACTAAATGCTTTGTGTATTTATAAGCTATAATATACACATGTAAATGACAAACTAAAGCCTAATAATGTTTAAATTACACTTTTTTTTCCCAGATTGTTCATGCTATCTATATATTTTTGACCATTCTCATCATTTTTGGGGGTTGATTATTAATTCTATATTTTTATGTTTTTATTTTCACGCTCCGGCCCACTTCTGATCAAATTTAGCTGAATGTGGCCCCTGAACTGAAATGACTTTTGACGCCCCTGCTCTAAATGAAAACTGTTGCTACACTTAGCACCGCACCTGCACCATGTTCCTCGACCTAATGAACAGAAGAAGCTCAGGCAATCATCTGCATTCAGGGCTGCGAGCACAGTTGCTGATTCATTGTTGCTCTTCGGGTTCTGTTTTACCCCTTGTGCCCCCATTTCCCTTGTTTCCTTTATAAGTCAGCTATTTACATTGGTGACAGGAAATGACCAATGCAGATAGAGACGTTTCTTTCCTGTTGAGGCTGGCGGGGGGAAGATAAATGCTGAGGCCTGCAATGAATTTTCTGTGGCAAATTCTCCCAGGAAGTGGCCATAATCCCAGATCAATTCTCTTCCTGCCAACACTTCACCAAAGAATGACTAGTCAATATTTTTTTTTTTTTTTTTGCTCAAGAAACCCATCTGTGATTATGCAAATAGCAGATAAAACTATTCAGTTATTGTGAGTTTTGGTCGTGTCTTTTACAGTCCTCGTCGTACCTTGCAGTAGTTATCCAGATGCTTCAGTCGTCTGACAGCTACATCTCTTATGTGACTTCGCCGAAACAAAACTTTACCTGGAGAAATACAGAATTGTTGCTCAAACACACATTGAACAGGTTTCACACTGAGAGAACAGACTATAAGTTGTTTTGTTGTTGTTGTTGTTGTTTTTTAATCAGTTAGTTTATTTCAGTTACAAAAATTACAACACCATCATATCATTCTGTGATGTTAGTTAACAAATGTATAAATATATACTCATATACATACATAGACTATACATCTTTATAGAAATTTAAACAAAAAAAACAACAACAAATAAATAATTTCATTTCTTCTTCTTTTGATCCTGTATTTTTCAGTTTGTTTTATGTCATCTTCATTAGGACACCCATGTAAATAACATCTAACCCTCAATGAATTTTGGTTCAAATAAAGTCATATATTTCTTGTCAGATCTTGTCTTATACTTGCAGAGAGGCCGAGTAGATACTAATGCATAAAAAAGGGTTTGCTTTCGAACACAGTATTTATTTTTTTATTCCACACCCTGAGGCAGTGCTGCAGGTGACTATATTTTTTTTTAATAATCCTATCACAAAAAATATTTTCTTCAATTTAAATTTTCAAAGGTAGTTGCAATAAATATATTTTTGCCTTCTCACAAGTTAACCTCTCAGGGGAAAAAAATATTAATATTGAGTGAGAAAGCCCACTGAGCAGTGAAAGTGTATGTGCTGTTTGTTGTGTGTAAAGGCATATACTATAGTTCAGCCCAAAGGTGGGTTTAACAGAAGATCAAAACAGCACTGGGCAGACTTGAGCAGTAAAGCTTGTCTAACAAAGGGACTCTTCTGTGCTCTCCTCTGCTCTGGGCCACAGTGAGTTTATCAGATTAGACAAATCCCTCTCTGCCATACTCCTACTGCTATGGCAGACCACAAATTGATTTGGCTTGGGAAGAGTATGGCAGTTAATAACATAATGCATTGTGGTAGGCCATGCTATGAAACATGTAGGAGGACTGACAAACATTTCTTTGCTGTTCTTCAAAATATCTGAAAGAATTCATATTGCAGCCTTTGCGAACATGTAATACAATATAATATATAATATTAGATTATATTATAGTAATAATAACAGTCATATTAACATACATAAAATGTGTGCCTTTGAGAATAAACTTCATATAAAATTAAAATTAAAATCTCTTAAAGTCTTTGACCAAAAACCTAATTATTTTAATGTGACAATATTTTCAACAAGTACAATCTTTTAAATTTTGAAAATGTAATAAATTGCTTTGTTTACAAAGCGCTACATGGACTAGCCCCACCTCCCTTGTCTGCCTTTGTACATATGGGAGAGCATAACACTGGTCAGCTTTAAAACTATGGCTGAAAACAAACCAGCCATGTGACCACTAGACTCCACAGATTTCCTCGCGCTGCTTGTATGTAATGTTATGTTGTAATGTTGTGTTTTTATGGACTTTCCTGCCTAGGGACTGCAGATGAAAATTAGCTTTGTAGCTAAAATCCAGCATATTTACATTTGTGTCATACTTATGTTCATTAATGTGCACTGTCCCTATCAAATAAATTAATAAATAAATATGAAATTAAAGTGAAATTAAGTGCCATGTTGTATTACGAACATTTATTACCTGGCAGAAAAGGAATAATCCTCTTTTTGGGATCCTTCTGTCCTCCTTCAATTGGAAATTTGTCAAGGATTCGCATCTGCAAGAAGGATGTATAGGATTAGAAACCATGAACTGTGTAATAAAACTCTAAAACATTCTTATCTGATTCAGTAGTTGAGTAGTAAAAAAAAGCAAAAATGGCAAAGAATGATTGTCCTTTGACTGTTTAATGGCTAAACCACAATGAAGTGCCTTTAATCTATCACAAGATTATCAGAAAAAGTTCAAAGTGACAGGATCTGAGATTGAAACAGTGACAACATAGGGAAATAAACGCCAGTGACAGAAGGCCTCCCTGTAACATGAATGTAATATAGGGTGTAATTATACATCCTCACAACAGTTACTATGTCGTGTGACTTGCAGTGGGGTCACTTTGATCTGTGGTGCAGCAGACGAGGTTACGTCATCCATATCATCCGGAAAAAAAACCCTCAAAAGTAAGTTTCACATAAAGATCTTAAGAGTTCATCCCTGTTGATAATGAGGTGCTCTTTATTTGAAATGTATTCACGCAAAAGCACATATGGATTACACTTGAGACGCCTGCCTATTTGGAGATATGGGACTAAATTGAAAAAGAATTATAGAGAAAACGACACCTTTGAGAGCTATTCAGTAAGGCAGCGTATAATCAATCCTACACACTGTCGCAGTTAGCAACTTTTTTTATGCATCTTCTTGGATACACTATATGAAAACATGTTTCCCAAGTGTGTAAGCAACATGTCCTGTGTTATGTATGATGTATGAGCACATTTTAATGAGTATATGTGTATGTGCCTGTAACATGGTCAAATGTTTCGAGTTTCCTCATCAAATAAATCATGATAAAAATCCTGAAGGCACATGAGAGCATCTTACAGAAACAGTGAAATCCAGATGTAGTTCTGCCTTCCCTCCGCCTTGCCTTGTTCCAGATGTGCTCTGTTAAACAACAATGACTATGAGCATTAAGCTAAAGCACACTAAACTGAAAAAGAGGAGTCCAGAAAACTAGTTCTGGTCCATCGACCAAGCCAGAAAGGACCAGGTGGACAAACAGAACCAACTTTGCTCTGGGTTGGATCCACTCTGTCTGGGTCTGTAGGAGTTGTTTGTGAGACTTCTCTTGTAAGAAGAGGTTTGGTTTCTCTTCTTGTGGTTCTGCCTTTTCTGTACACATGTGCTGCCTTTGCTAAAATTTCTTTCAGAGCTTGGCATTTCCCCCTTCCTCTGGAATATGGACAGCTAACACAGAACGGTTTCCTTTGAAGACGGTTGCCATCATTATTGTCTTTTAAGGGTGAACTAAAATGCTGAGTATAAAAACAGCACTGGTTAACCACACCTGACTAAATAGGCAGACATGCACATAAATATATCCTGGTGAGATTTCTAATCTTACTATGATGAAGTTTAATGTTCCTTTTCAAACCAGACTGTTTTGCTTTGGACATTATAGCAACTATACAATTAAAGTCCGAGAGTATAATTTTCAAAAATCACAGTTTTTTACTGTACATTGGCAATTTTGTTGTTTGTCTGACACACTGTCTGCACACTCATCATGTTATCAGTTTCCCAGCTGGATGTAGTAATAAACTCCCTCTAACATGGGAGTGTTCACTCAGCACCTCAGAAACTGCCCCGCCTGTTTTCGAGGCTTCTCATCCAGAAGCGATGATGACATCAGCCCTAGGGAGTTGCCTGGATACACTCACTGCTCTACAGGACAGGTGTGAAAGCTGTTTCTATGACAACAGTGACATAATGTGGAACAAAATGCTGAGGGCAGAAGTGTTTTACATTTTCTTCACCTTCAATTTAGGAGTTTTAGACTTTTGGGCGACAATGTTGCATTTACAATATCGTTAGCCTCATACCATAATTACCTAAGACAATTTTTGGTCAAATTGAGATTTTTGCATAACTTTACTCTCCTACCACTGCTGCATCATCCTGTCTTTCTGCCTATGTCATTGACCAATCAGAACACTCATAAAAAACAAAAAACAAGTGCAAAAACATACCTGCCCAAGTCATTCATTTGACTTAGGCAGTTTTACCATTTGACTTAGGCAGTTTTGCTACCAGCTGTTTGACTTAGACAGTTTGAATGTATGCAAAATGGCAGAAAAAAATGCTAAATGTTCTCAGAAAAACTGCCTAAGTCAAAGGCATAATTCGCCTAAGTCAATTTTATTTCATAAAACAAATGATGTTGGGTTTTGTTCTTTTTTTTCCCCATACTTTTCTTCTCATCTACTTGAATGTTCTGTGAAAAAATCTATAAAAAAAATATGGATGTGACTTTTAGAAAATGTGTTTTTTCTCGTTTGCCGAAAAAACAAAAAAATTACTTAGGCAATTATGGTATGAAGCTGACGATATGTTATTTTTCCAAATCCTGCAAGCTACAGTTTTCAGTCTAGGGTTCCAGTGGGAAAATTAATATGTCCGTGTAGCAACAGGTGCAATGATGTCATCAGATTTCCTCACCTCCTTCTACACACTCAACAGTCAGTACTTTAAAAACAGCTGAGGGTCAGCGTAGTAGTAGACAGTGCATTCAGTCATTGTATGAATATGTGTCTTTTTCAACATCATGACGCGGTGAACGTTAATAATGGGAATGTTTAAAACCTCAAACAGCTTCTGTACTATACAATGAATCATTTCAAACATTTCACCTTAATTGCACTGACAGGAATGGGGAGGGTGATGCTGACAAAGACAGCTGGGAAGAGAGATAGTGCACTGTGTATCAGACAAAGACAGTTTTCTAAGAGGAATCTCAGACGGGGAGTTGGGAGGAATGTTTGAGTGGGAAAACAATCCAATTCCATCTCTGGGCCGTTTTGACATCTACTTCACCGTTGTTTACTGCAAAGAGATTATGATGCAACAGCCACGTAGGACAGAAACTGGTGCTCAAAAATAAGAATAAATAATAATTATGATATTTGTGTAAAAAGAAATGAAAAACACAAACAAAATTAAACTAAAAATGAAAAGGAGCTGACACTAATAACGCATTATGGGTCTAAAATGAACCACTGTGACAAAATAAACACAGAATTACTAATGACAGAACAAAGAAAACCTTCACACCCCCACCTCATTCTCATACTGTAGGAAGATATATTGTTTATATTTTGTTTTAAACTGATGAAGACTATAAAAACGACATTTTTATGCATGCAATGCTATTGACACAATGCTGCATATAATTTTATAATCTAAAACTCACATTTATGTTTCTTCTGGTTAATATCTCACATACTTGAGACAAAAACTGACAACTTCTTTTCTCAACCATTACAGTACATGCTCTCTACCCCCCCAGGTTTGATAACAGTGCTAACCTTATTAAAGGCTAATCTTATATGTAGGTATGTAGGCCAGACAAATTATAACACAGACAGGCTACAACAGACCTTGGTCCAATTCCCCAGTCCAAAAATAATGTCAACTTAGGGATTTTTGGAGAAGTTGTTGTCCAAAAGGAAACCAGGCCAGCATGCACACTCCACAATCCCTTTGTGGAATGCTGTGACCCATGTGTTCGGTCCTCTGTGGTTAAAGGGTGTGGAGGAGGAGGAGGGGGGGGGAGAAACCTCACACACTTCACTCAAAAGTAAACTCTGTTTGACACACTGACCAATTCTGCTCGCGTCAAACACATATTGGTCAAAAACACACCAAAAAAATTCCATCTCAGCGTTATTCTAAATGAAAACAAATGGATCTAAAATAGAGAATGTATGAACTTAAGTGCACTTACAACAAAGAGCAAGCCTCACTTTCGGTCAGCAGAAAAGATATGGGGAGAGATCCAATCCCATCTCCCTTTTATTAGATAAAAGGGAGATGGGATTTTGATAATTTATGATAATTACTTCCCAGAGGAGTTGTTTTGAGTTATAGAGTCCAGTGAGAGGTTTAAAACATTAGCAGAGAGTGCACTTTTGGACATCCATTTGGCAATGAAAATGGATACTTCATCTTTAAAAGACAAACTGTAAAGCTGTATGTTGTTGACAGGCAATTTATATGACCAGCTATACATGCCTCTTTGCTTTTAGACAATAAATAAATAAAACACTGGCAATTGCTTAAAAGGCTTTTTATCTTTTGTGACCTTACGAAGCATTTTATTCTAAATTAAAGGTTATCAAATGAGGCCTTAGTCACATTTGTGAGGCTTTGTGAGGTTTTATTCTGACAGCTTGCAGTGAACATAAAACATGCAATTGTGCAGTAAAAACAGAGAGCTATGCAGAATTTGGAACTAACTGTAGGTGTTAGTTGGCAGACATACAATCAAAAGCTCAGTTTCTTCCTGGAAAAGAGTCAAATGTTTTCAACAAATCAGCCAATGAGCTACATGATGAAAAGATGATAATGAAGAAAACACTCAACAGCTATAAAATATGTCAATATAAGGACATTAAATAGGGAAGAACAACAGTTACTCAATGTTTGTTTTAAAATGTTCATTTTAAATCCTTTTAGTTTTCTGGCTTTAAAGGGATACAGCACCCCCAGACCAAATTCAGTGTTTCCCCCACTGTTCCCAGACCTACATAAGTGTGTGGAAGCATTTTTCTGGTGCCCCAGCCAATGTCCGAATCGATGAGAACTGACCACAGGTTGGATTCCTACACTAACTGCAGCTAAGTATCTCGTCTAAAGTGAATTAATGTACTTCATTTTGTCTCCTAGTTACTTTCCGCGTACTGGGCATTTACTTCGAGTGTGAATGATGGTGAATTCACAGCGCAAAGGGCTTGTCTTACTCATTTGTGTATGGGAACTATTTTTCGGTGCGGAGAAACACAGCCGAAGCACACCGCGTACGGTCAGTGAAAGGCTCATTAGTATTTACACAAACGCGGCTATCGTCTTCTGTAGAAAATAGCCGCGATAGATTTCACTACGGACGAAAATGATGACTTTAACTTCCAAAACCCCAGGCCCCACCTTTTTTGAACCCGTATTGAAAGAGGAGGAGTTGTGTTGTGCTGAGTGGGGTGAAATATTACCATCGATACAGAGGAGTACAGAAGACGATAGCCGCGTTTGTGTCACTACAAATGAGGCTCTCACGACAGTCCGTGGTGTGCGTCGGCTGTGTTTCTCCGCACCGAAAAATAGTTCCCATACACAAGCCCTTTGCGCTGTGAATTCACCATTATTTACCCTGGAACTAAATGCCCAGTACGCGGAAAGTAATGAGGAGACTAAATCAAGTACATTAATTTACTTTAGACGATGTACTTAGTTAGCGACGAAAGAATGCACTTAGTCCAACAGTCCAACCTGTGGTCAGTTCTCATAGATTCGGACATTGGCTGGGTCGCCAGGAAAAAATGCTTCCACACACTTATTTAGGTCTGCGAACAGTGGGGACACACTGAATTTGGCCTGGGGGTGGTGTATACCTTTAAGTAGCCAACAAGCAAAGACTTTAACTCTTAAATACACATGATCCCAATAATGTAAAGATTGCACTATTTACCTGTAGTGCAAATTTGGTTTGTTATTTCTTTGTGTTTGCTGCATAATACAGTAGAAGCAATAATAGTTATTTATTTAGTTCTTGTCTTGACAAAAAGCAATATGTATGTGTATGCTGAATTTGCACATTGGAAAAAGTAAAGTCTTGTTCTTTAACTGCTCTGCTGAGAATTTTTTTATTTTATTTATTTTATTTTTTTTAGGGGGGGTAGTAGCAATGTCCCTACCAAAGTTTAGGCTAAACCTACGCCCTTGGCTTCCACACAATTTATTTAGGTCTGGGAACAGTGAGGAAACACTGAATTTGGCCTGGGGGTGGCGTATACCTTTAAGTACCTTGTGGCACTGTATTTTAACCTTGTCTATTGTCCTGTTCATTCCAAAAAGAATGTTTCAATACCTGGGTGAGTTCAGTAGAGATAGTTCTGAGCTATACCTAAGACACTTCCTCTTTCACCTATGAGTATAGAACAATTAAAAGCCACTATCCCCACCCGTTTTGTATGGACAGCTGTAGACTGTTGTTCTTCACGGATTAACATGGACAGATGCACACACCCCAACAGCAGGGTTCTATGGGTAACACTAATGTTTACAGAGACAGGAGAGAAGCTCCGTTTCCATGAGCAGGGCAGAATTTTCCTGACTATTAGCAAGAGACCAAAGAACAAAGGGTTTCCTCTGCTGCCTTCAACAGTTAACCCAACAGAGCATCAGCGCTGCAGTGAACAGTGTGAAGGAAAGGAGCAGGAGAAGGTCTTTTATAAGGATAATTATGTCTGTCAATTAGTTTTAATCAGAGGTGGAGGTAACTAAGTAGAAGTACTTCCTTTATTGTACTTAAGTAAAGTTTTTAAGTATCTGTACTTTACTTGAGTATTTATTCTTCTGTCAATTTTTGACTTTTACTTCCTACATTTTTGTATAAATATCTGTACTTTATACTCTTTACATTCTCAGAATAGACTCATTACTTTTTCAAACTAAACAAATGTAACAGCATGAAAAATAAGTCATAAATCAGAAATTCTGACTGACTATATGATCATTTTTACATTTTATCTCAGAATTACCCATTTTTTATCTCATAATTCTGACTTTTTTCTCATAATTGTAACTTTATCTCATAATTATGACTTTTTTCCTCATAATTTTGACTTATTCTCATCATAATTTTCACTTTTTATCTCATAATTCTGACATTTTTCCTCACAATTGTGCTTTTAAAATAATAATAATAATAATAATAATAATAATAATAATAATAATAATAATAATAATAATAATAATAATAATAATAATAATAAAAATGTGGATTTTTTTTATATTTTTCTTTTTTTTCCTGCTTAAATAAGTATTATTTCATCCATAGTAAAAAATGCAGTTTTACTTCATTACAACTGAGAACTTGTACTTTTTTACTTTTACTTCAAGTAAAGGAGTTGAATCAGTACTTCTACTTTTTTTTCACACAAGTAGCTGTACTTCTACTTATATACAGAACGTCAGTACTTCAACCACCTCTGCTTAGTTTTAATGCATATGTTGGTCATACCCAGTGATTACATGTAATCTGGTTTATGCATGACTTTACAGAGGTAAATCTGACTGAGTTACAACTACCTTATTACTACCTGGTTTGGACTAAAACATGTTATAGTAGATAGATTTTAGCTCTTTAAGTGACTTTTTTTTTTTCCTTCAATGTTAAAAAATTCCGAAATTCTACTGAAGTCATAGAGACTGTTAAAAATTCTAAGGTCACATTTCCTGCTTTCATTTTATACAAATGACTACGATATATCTGATGCAATTTTGCCCCCATTAGCATGTTGCTGTGCAGGCGCTGTTGGTCTTAAATGAAGCCTTTCACTACACATATTGCCTTCCAGCCACTGAACAAAAACTGACCCCACACTCACTCAGACCATACACATCACACAATGTAAAATATTAGTGCATTCACTTCAATAAACATATCGACAATTTTCTTAATTTCAAGTATAAAATTACATAAAAGAAAAATTTAAAATGTTAATTACCCACAATTAGTAAATACCACTGCTTTTATGTAGCACTTTTCAGTATAAGAAGGTGATAATAAAATAACACAAGTAGTAACAGAAGCAGATTTAGTTTCAGTGTCACATACCTGTAAGTCAAAGAATTTGCTGTATCTTCTGTAGATGACATGAGAAGTTGAATCTGAATATGTGACATTGATGAGATACACCTAGTGAAAGAAAGATGAGCACAAACAAAAGAAGCTCATTAGGAACAACGTCACTTTGCCAAAGACATTATAGCGTCTCTTTAGCTTTCCTTCCTCCTAATGACATTCCTGAGTGATTTAACTTAAGGAGGTCATCAAAGGTCAAATAAACTCATTATGTTTGTCACACACTGGAAACCCATCAAACATATGGGATTTTATTTATTTCACAGACTAACACACTGTATATAATTATAGAAGGTAGTTTTATACACTGTAGTATTGAATTAAAAGTATGTCCCATGTAGTTTGTTTTTCATTTTCAATGAATATTTGAGTATTTGTTTATATATTATGCAGTTTGTTCTGTAACATATTTGTATTTTTCCATCACAATGTCTATCCTGATCCACTGTGCCAGTAAACAAACACTGCCCCCATTATGTCAACATCTTCTACCTGTTCTATCTGCACCAGGGATAATGAAAAGGTGGAAGCGTTTATTTTTTATTTTTTTTTTTTTTTACTTTATTGAACATTAGGATATACAGACTCTCTGTCATATCCCTCCTCTTGGTCTTTTGTTTCCCTTCACTTTCTTTCCAGTCTGCTTCCTGTCACCTCTCACCTTAATTATTTTCACCTAGTCCTCAACACACCTGTCCTCATCACTTCTCCCTATTTAAGTTCTTTCCTTTTCTCACTCCTTTGTCAGTTCACCCCCATACGTAACCTCTACAGAGCTCCCTGGACTTTGACATTTACCTTTATCCTGTGAGTGAGTTTTTCGAATGACTATGGTCATATTTTGTTTTCTGTACTGACTATGTTGCGCTCAGAATAAAGAGCCTGTGAGAAGCCGTTGGCGTCTGCATCTGGGTCCTTCCCACTACAATACATAACACTCTCAACTTAAAATGAAATACAAAATAAAATATATAAAAATAAACAGAAACTTGGGGATTTTGGAAAAAAAAAATACTATATTAAACAATGATAAATAGGTTTACATTAGGCAGTGTAATTAAACAACACAGGGCAGAGATACAATAATAAATATCATCCAATGTCCTTACTTATTTTTCTCATGAATAAAACCGGGTAAAGATGGCTTACAATCTCTCCATTTTGCACAGTGACTATGATATTAACCCAGAATTATAATTATATTAATGTCTGATAAGGAACATTCTAAATCATCTATGTAAAAAATATATCAAAGGATGTAAACTATTAATTTTTAGTGAAATCTAATGATGTGTATTAGACTGAAAACACTAAGATACAGGACACCCTTAAAAATAAATGATTTAGTGTTTCATCAACAGAAGGAGGAAGCGTTTATTCATACAGAAGCTGGAATGGCAACTTCAGACATCAGTCATTTACAGGGAAAAAAAACTACTTTTGTCTGAAGTTTACTAAAAATAAACTTGTATTTGCCTCAACACAAAAAGAGCCTCCAAACAATAGTGCATGCACTAAACTTCAGAAACAGATGTCTTCAACAAATGCATTTCCATTTAAACTCCAAAGTGTTTACTAAAGAGGACTTCACACATATGGTGGCAATCTACAAGTACATGAGTTAACGGTTGAAAAATTCTGTCTTCGTTCTGTACACAGTTCATTAAAGTAGAAGTTCTGCAGCAACTCGCAAATTAGATACAGACAGCGTAACCAAACACTCTGAACTGAGGTAACGGCATGGCTCAAAGTCAGGCTGTTTGAGGACATACACATAACTTAACATCCCTCTAAAGTAGAGGTGTCAAACTTATTTCAGTTCAGGGGCCGCATTAAGCCAAGTTTGATCCACAGAGGACCAGACCAGTAACATAATAACATAATAATATTAAATAAAATAATATCAACTTCAAACTTTCCAGCAAAAAAAGTGAAGTTATGTGATGAAAATGTTTACATCCTTTTGAAACAATGGGAATAATATGAACAAACTGAAATTTATTAAGAAAACTATGTGCAGTTTTAACAATATTATGTCTCACTTTATCATTTACACATGTAAGTTATAACTTACAGTTCAAAGTAGATCAACAAAACATACATCACACATTTAATAACAGGCAGAATATTGGTCAACTTGCCTTTCAGACATTTCAAAATGTAAATATTTGTTCAGGTTACGTATATTTTTTTGTGAAATGATCATTTTGTGTAAATACAATAAAATGACATGAACATTTGTACATTTACAAAGAGAAACATTTGGAATTGTGAGTATTTTTTTTTATTTAATTATGAGAGTATTTTACTGATGTGACCCATTTGAGATTAAATTGGTCTGTATGTGGAACTTGAACTGAAATGATTTATATTTTCAGTGTCATTTTTGCATATAACACATTCATCCAAGGGGCCAGACTGGACCCTTTGGAGGGCCAGATTTGGCCCCTGGGCCATATGTTTGACACCCCTGCTCTAAAGTTTGTCCAAGGCACTGTTTACATGCTGAAGGATATATATGAAAATAGTGCATTGTTATATTAGTAAAACAGCATCATCAAGTAACATCGGGAACTAATTGTGATAGCTTTAACCAACCTTCATACACAGACTTGGGCATTAAATGGAACATTATTAGTCTTTTAACAGCTAATAAAAACAGGGAATTTTACAAGTGCTGTCCTTACAGTGTACAGGTCAGTCACGTTTTACAGCATGGCTTTAAAATCTGTCATAAACATAGGATTTTATGCAATATAAACTGCAATCTGAAGACCTGCCACTGGCTCCCATCCCTCCTGAAATGACCCCCTTCTGGAAATGTGTGTAAACAAGGATTAGTTGCCATGCAGCCTCCAGCTCCAGTGCCATGAGTCCTGGAAGGAAGTCACACTTGAGCAGTGGGGACAAAAGACAAAGGGTTGCTTCTTTCCTCTCTCAAACCGGATAAGCATTTTCAGTTGCTTAGCTCATAGATAATGAGATTTTATTTTTTTTTTCTTCCTCTTCTTCCCTTGTGGGGACTTCCCAGTCAACCTTCACCTCCGGTTTTGATCCCAAGGGATAGTCTGTGCCCTATATGCTCTAGGAGCCACCCTTGTGCAGGAGATGGATGGGGCAATTGATCCCAACTCTCAGGTTAATTAATCTAATTTTACCTGATGGACTAATTGATTTTTTGCAGTCTAAGACTCATCCCATGGCTCATTTGATTTGATTACTAAAACCCAGTAAAATGACACCACAAACCATGCACTCTGTGGTATGCAACACGTGAACTAACATTATAAGAGGAAAAACAGAAAGGTCGTTGACTTACATAGTGTTTGGATGGATTCCTCCTCTTCTGCACATCCACAACATTCACGTCCAGAACCGTTCGGAGCTGCATCTTGATAAATAAGCTTAGTTTTAAAGCTATAGAGGAAGGTGCTCACCCATGAAATAACATTAGATAGCGAAAAGTGAACAGTACAGCCTTATAAGGACGGAGCGGAAAAAAAACAAAGTTTGCAGAAGGAAAAAACAAAAAGAACTTTCCTCTCTTTTCTCTTTCTCTCTGCACTTATGCTTCCATGAAATGATGTTGGCAGGCGGTCTCCAGCTTCTGAAGTGTTTCAGACTGAGCTGTAAAACATGACAACGCAGTAAAACTGGCGTTTAATCAGTCTTCTCCTCCCTTAAGGGGGATGGGGTGGTGGTGGTGTTGGGGGGGCGGACCTCACAACAAAGTCCTGAGCGCATGTCAATGTATGGGGCGGTCCCATTTCTCCAGGCTGGACCAACTACACTGCACGGGACTACAGGGACCATGGGCTATTGTCGACCACATATGTCAAATGGAATCAAACTACTACAGAATAAAATCAAATAAAAAATACACAGATAAAGACATCATTTTTGTAATTTCACGCTGTAGTCAAAGTTTACAACTGGATTGATAAGCATCATACTTTAACTCAATCACTTGTACTTTTACTGTATCACTGATTAACAACTTTATATTAGTTTTCTTTAAGGATTTATGGCACGAAATGAATCAGATATGAGGTGAATGACTTTGCTCCCTCCTAGTGGATGATGCTTGAGTAGCCCATTACAAAAGTCAAGAAGACAATGACATTTAGAGAACCACCCACACTGGGGCGCTACATAACACTATTTCAGTACTCTATAAAAAAAAAAAAAAGAACAAAATGGTGCATCTACTCATGTTCCAGGTATTTACATAAATGGTGACAAAAGAGAGTGTTGCACAAAACTGTTGTTCTGATTGTTTGAGCTATATATGAGCCCCCCCCCCCCGCGCCTGTTGTTGACATTCTATTCAACAGGTCATAAATATACAACTTAACAGGTCACAGTCCAGGAAAGAAAAGTTGTCAAATGTTGTTTTATGTCTTTATTTCATTTAACCATTTAGGGTCCTGATGAAGAAACAAACGGTTGCTCTTCTTGCAACAACTAACATGAAGAAGGGAAAACAAATAATTACCACATAGGGTTATTTCACCCTCCACAGATGCATTTTGAATACGCTGACTTGATCGATTACATCATATGATTCATTTTATCATGAAAAGAGTTAAATTGTGAAACAACTTCTTCCCTTTTTATGCCTCGATATGACGACGAAAGGCGCATGCGTAGTGGAGTCGCTGTGCTCTACGTCCTGCCGATGAGATTCAGGAAATAGATACCGCTAACTAGCAGCGTTAAGGTAATGAATGAAACCCGAAGTGACAACGGAAACGCGTATGTTTATCCTCCATAATAAAATATTTTATCTTTAGCTATTAATTATACTACTAAAATCGGTCTCGATAAGGTACGCATTTTTGACATAAAGCAAACTGTCTTAATATTATAGCATATGTGCACTGGGTAAAGTATAAAGTGACGCTTAGCTTTTAGCATTACATTAATAAAACACGGTCAGCTAACTTGACGGTACCTAACATGATCCTACATCAACAAAAGTTAAGATTTACAAATTTTTAATTCGCCCTAAACTACATAATTTAACTCAGTAGTCTTAAAAAACTTAAACATTATTGGTATGAATTGCGAACCGGTTTAACGGTACTTGTTTTATTTTGGGTGTTCGTACCGGAACTACGTTATGCTAGTTTGTTAGCTTGGCGCAGGTCTGCTAACTTCTGTATGGTCATCCAGGCGAAGCATGAGGTCTTCTGGGTAGTCTTTTTTCCCTAATAACGGTTACGCTATATGATGTAAATGTTAAAATTAATTATATCTACTGCTTCGTAACTTTACGGTTATTTGAATTGGTAACATAAGCGTCTGCGAAAAAGCGAACTCTTCTCTACAGCTTAGCCTTCGACCAGCATCTTGTATTAGTGGTAGCGACGATGTGGATGTAAGAAGAAAAAAAAACTGGCGTCGATCAAACTTACACTGACATTATTTTTAGGGCATTTTAATGGCTACAGCCGTGTTTCTGTGTAATGCTTCCATGCTATTTCGATAGCCATTTCAACTGTACGCCTTGGGGAACCACTATATTCTCTTGGCGGAAATAACAGACGACATCCACAGCTCTACACTTCACATCCGAAGATGTCTTTCTTCAATTTTCGGAAAATATTCAAGTTAGGGCCGGATAAGAAGAAGAAGCAGTACGAACATGTACACAGAGACGTCAACCCAGAGGAAATTTGGGAGATTATTGGGGAGCTGGGAGATGGAGCTTTTGGGAAAGTGTATAAGGTAATGTATGACGCCCACCTTTGGCTTTTACTGTCCATTTACTAAACTAATCATTTCTAGTATCTTTAGTTTTGTTCATCTCAGAGGATTAAACCTAACATTTCTATGCCCGTAGTAGCAGCAATGCCCTCGACTGCCTCCATCCTCTAGGCCAGTCGATTCTCTGTTTTTTTGGGGGGGTAAATACATGCTACAGTATGACAGTACACTCCTGTTATGTTACCTGTCCAATGCACTACTTTCTAAACCCCCCTGGTGGGGAAACACATTAAAATACAACCCAGGGCTGTTTGCGGCAGCTGTAACTAAGCTTTTAAGTGTCTCTCGGGGACATTTCCCATCTTAGAGGTTTAATGTAGGCCCAGTTACATTGTCAGGTTATAAAGATGACTTTGTAATGTCATTGAATAGGGTTAGTCAAAACTGTTGAAGGCGTGGTTCACTACCAGAATAAACATGGCCTCAGAAATGTTAAACGAGATTGTCTACGTTTGGCAGGGCATTAAAGTAAAATGTTCTTGAGGGCAAGAGCACTTGAAGTCAAATAAATGTGTCACTCCCATTCTCACAATCAGCCATTTCAAGGAAGGGCCTTTGTTTACACAGACATGGGCAAATAATTTGGTAATGCCAAAGAAAGTAACAGGTGCCTTTGCAAATTTAGCATGGGATGGAACAGTTTTTCAGTTAAACGTCATTGTTAGCTTCATCATACTTGTGGTTTTTACACAAAGCTAGCATTTAATAACATAAAATATTAGAATATATATATATATATATATATATATATATATATATATATATATATATATATATATATATATATATATATATATATATATATATATATATATATATACCAGCAGCAAAGTCTGTGATCAGTATATGGGTTTTCATTTGGCCAACACTATTTGATGGTCATTGCTTGAGCTATTGTTTGTTGTGATGCTCTACTGTACATCTTTACATGGTTTTATCCAGCCTTTATCATACCAGTAATATGTCTTTACTCAATAAAACACTTTACTCTATCTTGCACATCTAAATTCATTTAGGAGTTTTATTTAATTACTCTTAATTTAGCGGCCTACTATCTCCAGATAATCCATACTTTGTTCTTTACTTGAACTCTGTTGATGAAATAATACACGCACTGGCCCTGATATTTCCAGATCCCAAATCATATTACCCAACACTGATGGAAGCCAGAAGACTTTGATGCCTTGTAGGACTACAGATGCAGATTATTATTCACATGACAATGCACTGGCCTTTTTCCCCCATATTTGTTGAAGTAGGGAGGGCATGATGCATCTCATCAGTTATTTCACAGGCTTTTGATGACTGCCTCATTTGGGTGGTGTGACAAAGGTTGAATCTAAGTGTGAATCAGCTGTTTAAGCATCAGCATTCCACTTGCTGCACACACATAGTTCGATAAATTGCATGCAACCTATGAGGAAGCTTTTTATTTGTCTTAAAAATATTGCCATGAACTTGCAGCACAACTTTTATCTCATAGGTAGGTGGTCCTCACAGGTAGACTGATGAACACCTTTGCCCTCTTACCATGTCACACACCTTTGGTGTAATTGATGAGATTACTATAAAACAAGTATTCAGAGAATAGCCTAATCTTGCCCCTATTTTGTGCCTATCTCAAGTTTCTATGACACCCCGTTCTTGAATTAGAGCCGATAATGTGATTTTGACCTTTTTGCAATATTGATAAGTTTGTTATATGTATATATGCGCCAGTGTGTGTAATATTATGATCATTTATCCAGTTTTGATTAAGTTATAGCGTGATATGTCTATGCTTGACACACTCAAACAGTGTTACAGGAGTTAATTTTGCGATATGTCAATTTTGACCTCCAGAGATCTCAAAAACTGTTGGTCATAGGTGATAACAGCAATTATGAGAATTGTAGGAATCTTCATTCCTTATTATTAGGTACCAATCTGAAAGTTCTGTGACCCTCCGTTCTTGAGTTAATACCGATAATGTGATTTTGACCTTTTAGTTAATTATGACCCTGCCCTTTGACATTTCCTCAAATAGATCATTGCATCTGATGCGCATTAGCTATATGTATATGTCCATGTAATTTCATGATGATAGCTCAAGTAGTCATAGCATGATATGTCTCTGCTGACACACAGGCAGACACACACTGATTACAAGAATCTCTCCCAAACAATGTTGGGGGATATTAAAAATCATATTCTGAGCCATCAATCTCATATGTACTCATCACATTTTGATGCTAGTCTGTGGGACAGGGTTGTCACCTAGCAAGTCCAAGTGACAAGGGGTGTGTGTTCATGCATGCGTATGTGTGTGTGTTAGGTCAGAAATGTGTAAATATAGGGCCTGACATAATCTGCAGTGGTTGCTCCTAACTCCTGCTCCACTCCCTCCCATTTCTTTTTCCTCAACTCCCAGAGATTGTGTCTGTATCCATAAACATTAAGACCAAAGCTGTCCTTAAAATAACTCTTTAACTTCTTCTTAAACGGAATGTGAGGTTTAGTGAAATGTGCATTTCTTTTTTATTACAAGTGCCTTTTGTACAGCCTACTGGTCAATTGAAAATGAAAAATGTCAGGTGTGTATATAAATAAGCATAATATAGATAGAAATATAGTTGGATATCTGCAAGGAATAAACCCAAACAATACTTGGTATGTCATATTGGCTCTCATATGAAGGTCAGTCGAAGTGAAAGACACAAGGTTAGAGAAAAGAAAAGCAGAAAGCTTTATCAGCATGGTTTGTTTGATATGTCTACAGTATGCTACTGTTTTCATAGTATAACTATTGATCATAAAGGCTCTATTTACAGTGATGAAGTGCTCTACAAGTTGACGGTCAGCAATACAAATCATGAAATTGCTTTGGCAATTACTGCTGTAGTTTAAAATAAGCTTTTGTCTTAAGTGATGCTGTTAATGTTGATGGATGTTATTGCCCAGCAGTTGCTCCACTGGACTACTGTGGCTCATAAACAAAGACAGCCTGATTGTTTTATTTCACAACAGTGTCAAAAAGATATTGACCAGCTCACTACATCCATCCAATCCTAATTTGTTCTTTCACATTTCCTTTTTTTTTTTTTTTTTTTAATTAAACAATACATAGAATTGTGATTGTCCTGAGATCATCCCCCTCCCCCCAAAATACAAAGAAAAAAAAGAAGTAAATACATAAATAATAATTATAATACATCAACACTGTGGTTGCATTAATAATATTACTGCTACTAAAAATAATGATAATAATATTGGTAGCAATAATAATAATAAAAGTAATAATAATTATTTAAACTTCCAGGCTTACATGTGCATTCCAATAAAACTGAAGACCGGTCTCCATCTTCTTTCAAAGGTGTCTTCGCTGTAGCTGTGCAGTAACTGTAACTGTTCCATTTCACACACTTTTTTTTGTATCTATTGTTCAATTGTTGGTGATGTTGGTTTCAGCCAGAAAATTGTACTCATTTTTCTCGTAGTAATGGAGAAAAATGGAAATACGTCCAGTAAAAATATTAATGGGTCCAAAGGGAGGTTCACTTTCAATGAGTTATCCAGTATGCCTTTTACATGAATCCAGACATGTTTGACAACGGCACATTCCCAAAATATGTGGGTCTGATCACCCACAAGACCACAATTCCTCCCACATTTGTTGTCAACACTACTTTTAAAAAGAAAGCATTTTAATTGGGCTTCTGAAAAATCATGTTTTAACCTTCCCCTATGATATCCAGAACATCCATTTTCCCAGGTATCTTCATCCAATGTTTCATTTAATTCCAGTTCCCATTGTTGTTTTTTGTACTGTGTATTATCTGACGAATCCCTTCACATTTCTAAGTCAGATTTTTTTTTGTGTGTGTGTGTTTTGATTTTATGTCTGATTTTCTTTTAATATTTGTGTTGGTTTCAGGCTCAGAACAAACAGAATTCAACCCTTGCTGCTGCCAAAGTTATTGACACAAAGACAGAAGATGAATTGGAAGATTACATGGTGGAAATCGACATTCTGGCGTCCTGCGATCACCATCACATTGTCAAACTGCTGGATGCTTTCTATTTTGAAGGCAAACTTTGGGTAAGTGAGTGCATGGCTGAGAGGAATCACTCTCATGTGTTGATGTTGATTTGAAGCCAAGGAGACAGCAAGCCAGTCACGCATGGCGACACAAATAAATAATAATAACCAGAACAGGCACTCCAGAGTCCATGTACCTCTGACTGAATTGCTGGACGGTGGGGTATTTGCAAACATCCTCTGTCTCTCAGTATTAGAACAAAGAATGAAAAAATCCAGGTTATGTTTCAAGAATTTGTTCCAAGATTTACTGGATCCTTCCTCAGTCCTTGACCTATGCTTTCACCAAGGTTCATGAAAATCAGTGCGGCTTATGTAGAATCCTGTTAACAGTCAAATAAAATAAACAGATGTGGGTAGAAGTAATAATATGTATTTACACAGCAGAAAAAAAAGGGCATTACTAAGTACTCTATACATA
Source organism: Siphamia tubifer (assembly GCA_020466265.1). NCBI lineage: Eukaryota > Metazoa > Chordata > Actinopteri > Kurtiformes > Apogonidae > Siphamia > Siphamia tubifer. The sequence continues at coordinate 32,847,787 of CM035797.1, forward strand.
AGAGAAAGCATAAGGAGGAATAAAACTGAAAGACGAAAACCAGGTTTCATAAGGACCCGCTGCGAGAGCTCATATTAAAGGATAATACAACTGCATTTTTCCAGGATTTAAATTCTGCCATGTGACACAGCCAGAATCTAATACTGCACAATTTATTGATTTTCAGAAGTCACTGGTCATTATGAAATGTAATATCTGATTCCTCAAATAAATTCTGGAATCAACTGTAGCCTTTGGCCAGTGTTACGACTAGTAAATCCAGTTACCAATTTATGTTTGTAGCAAATGGACACCACAATAAAACAAAGAATAAGCTATTTCTGTTTTTGTATCAACATTATGAAGACAAGTAGCGTGGTATCTCCCATGTTGTTTGTATTTTTATCCCATAAATAAGTGATCACAATTGTGAGGGGCATTATTTTATAACGTACAAACCAGTCCCGCCAGTATAAATTTTACATTATGCTATGCCCACTGTGTTGTGCTGTTTGAAACTGGTCAGTTGATCTCATTCTGTGTGCAGTAAGAGGCCCCACAGCAATTAGGTCCTGGCAGGTGGTGTCATGTGACCATCCCTTGTGGACTGGCCACATCTATGGTAAGATAATGGAGTGGTTTTCGTGGCTAGAGAAAGTGCCTGTGAATAATTCAAAGCTGCACGCAGGTCGTCCCTCTGGTCCGGTCTTTACGCAGCTTGATGAATATGTAACTGCCTCAGCATTGCATATGCTTCACAAATCTAGCGTTCCCTTATTCTACACAATATGAGTGAAATCTGTTTTATACAGTGGATTTAGATTTTTACTTGTATGGGTAGAATAAAGTATTTCTTCCCATTGCCTTACACTTAACTTTCACAAATTGTAAACATGTGAGCGTGTAACAGCTGTGAGATTTATAACAATATAAATGACCATCCAGCTTCCCTTGACACAACAAACTGTTATGTACAACAGGAACATTATCCATTTCCCCCTTTTGTTTCAGTCATAGAGGGTGTGCACGATTGTAACTTTGATTGATTTTTGTCTATCGTTTCATGCTGTAGGATTCCAGTTGAAGTGTCCCCTGATAGAGATGAAGTAGTGGTGAGATATAGATTAGATTAGATTACAGTATAACTAGGACCAGACACTGTTTCACCTCTCAGTAACAGTATCAAAGCTGTAAAAGTCCAAGTCCTTCCAGTGCATTATCTTCCTCTAATGCATCGCAGCTTTCCTGAGTAAATGCAAATGTTCTTGTAGTTGTTGTATCATTAGACAGTTAGTTACCTAGTGAGAACAAGATGTCTTTTTTTTTTTAATAACATCATTTTGGTCAAGGAAACTGCACAAGAGAGAAGGTTAAAAAAAAAAAGAGGCATTCAACCTACAAATATGCCCTGAGGTCATGGATTATGTAAAGCTGCTGCAACACATTTCTTTCATAGTAGTTTAAGAAATACTGTTAAATATGTTGAAATAAATCCTTCTGGATGGTTGCTTCATGACCCTCACCCCCCCACACCCCCACGTACAGGAGTGGAGAGATATAGTGAATGACATTTATTTAATAGAAAGGATTACTTTTTCTCTTTGTCTTAAGAAAACTCCCTTTATTAAACTCTGGACCAAATGGGTCAAGTATATTCAGGCTTTAGAATCAGGAAGTCTGCTGTGTAACTGTCTTTACCTTATTCCCATTGTTTTTGTATTTATTATTGGTTTTAACTTCATCAAATCCCTTCTCCCTGATTTTTTTTTTTATTTTGTCAATTTGTACACAGTTTCTCCCCCAATATGTATATAGTTACTGAAATTGCTTTTGATATTATATATGTTATGTTCTGAAATATTAACTGTTGTTCTAAAATAAAATAAATAAAAACCGTCCTTCTAGGGTGATATCATTTTGCAGTTCTTCTCTTCCTCAGGACATATTGCCTAGACCAATATTATGTAGAAATGTTATATATGTTAGAATAGTTATCTGTTCACATCACACTATTTTGTCATGCATGCAAACTAAACTAGTGGCAGGAACTTTCTGTTCTCCAAAAATGCCTTTTAATTTGGGGGCTGTGTTGCTTTTTTCCACATAATTTTTTTGTTTTATGCTTCCAGATTCTGATTGAGTTCTGTGCGGGCGGTGCAGTGGATGCCATCATGCTGGGTAAGTCCCACACTTCGTTGAAGGAAACGGGAGAAAAAAAAACACCATAAAGTTCTGGAGTTTTCTCTTCACTCTACCCTCAAGTGCCAGCTCTTTTTTATTCCATGCAGAAGCTTTAGCTGCGGGTTGTTTTTTTTTTCTTTCCTCTAGTTGGTGAGGCCTTTCCAACAGTGCAATTATTGAAGCTCAGATTTCACATAGCAGTTTGTCCACTTCTAATGCCTGCAGTTTATGTTATTTACAAGAAATGCCTCACTGCCTTTTCTCATGTGTAAAGTGAAATATCATAAAGAAAAACTATTAAGTCAAGTGTTGTTTTTCTTAAATGGGTTGGGGGACTCAGTTTTTTCACCACACCTACCCAGTCATACATGGAGTTTGGTCCTTGTGTCATGATAATTAGCCAGTTGAGTTGATTTAAACATATTCTCATAAACTTCAACAAAAATGTGTTCATAAAAATCTTTGCTACTGGTCATTATGATAACATAGTATCATATTCACTGTGTGTGTGTGTGTGTGTGTGTGAATGTAGAGCTGGAGAGGCCCCTTACAGAACCCCAGATCCGCGTGGTGTGTAAACAGACCTTGGAGGCCCTGTGTTACTTGCACGAGAACAAGATCATCCACAGAGATTTGAAAGCCGGGAATATTCTCCTCTCCTTGGAAGGGGATGTGAAATTGGGTAAAAATATTACTGTATTTGTCTTTTCTCACTAAGTAAAGACTACGGGCTTTTGCTTCCAAGCCATTTTCCTTATCATAAAATACACACAATTTCTCTCTCATTAGTAAATTTAATTGTTTGTTGCCATGGCAATCAGCTGTACTATGTGATGTTGGTGGCAACATGTGGACATTTCCATTTCTGTTTCCATACAATTAAAATAAGTTGTGCCTTGGTTATAAAGCATAAAAACATGTAAAAGCAAAATGTTTTTTGTTTGTTTGTTTCTTGGAGCACAAAGGCAGTACTAAGTATTTTTAAACACCACTTATGCACTGGTTGGCGATGAGTTGAGCCAGTTACATAATCCTCCAGCTGTAAAGGTACTAATGGGGTGTTGTAGCTGGAGCTGTACTTTCCATAGCGGCTGGTTTCTTGATGACTCGTGTTCTGTAGGCAGAGGGTCATCAAGAAGCCCAGTAAACAATAATTATCAAACACATACCAGGGACATAGTGATGGATCCGCTCTAATGTGTACATGCTGTAAAAAAGAGAAGATGCTGAAATAAAAGGTAACATTAAATGCCAGGAATAATGGACCTTGAAGAACAATATTGAGACTTTTGAGTCCACTTAAGAGGCTCATAATTGGAAGCTTAATACAGGCTTGTTAAGAATGAACCTCCACTTTATGTGAGGTTTTGTATTTTCATCGATAGGCCTAACAATATGTGCTTGTAGGTTTTGTAACTTGACTTGTGGCCCATTATATCATGACCTTATGCTTTCATCATTGACAGACTCAAGTAGCCTTTCTTCTTTTGTTGATATATGAATGACTTTTTATCGTATTGAATTTAATCATTAATCAAAGGAGTCTGTTTGTACTTTCAGCCGACTTTGGGGTGTCTGCTAAAAATACCAAGACATTACAGAGAAGAGATTCTTTCATCGGCACTCCATATTGGTGAGTCATACAGTCTGGATGCAAGAAGGCATTCGCCCCTTTCCATCAAATGCTTATCTGAATGTGTCCTATAGCTGGGGGTGATACAGTCAAAAATGTCGTCATGGGTAATGTATGAGATAAAGGGGGTGTAGCTCAACTCAGACATAGGCTCCACACAAACGGCACATTCTTTTCTTTTCTTTTTTTTGCCATAAAAATATATATAAATAATTTCCATATTATACAACACGCGCCATCCTAATTTTGGTTCATGGTAATCTCGTTCACTTTTTTTTTTTTTCAGGATGGCCCCAGAGGTGGTAATGTGTGAAACTTCTAAGGACCGGCCTTACGATTACAAGGCCGACATCTGGTCCCTCGGGGTAACCCTGATTGAGCTGGCGCAGGTCGAGCCGCCCAACCACGAGATGAATCCCATGAGAGTGCTGCTGAAAATAGCCAAGTCTGAGCCGCCTACGCTCATGCATCCTTCTCGCTGGTGAGATGGTGAAGTGGTGATAACAAAACAAGTGGCACTGGAATGTTTTCACAGTGGAGATAGGGATATGTTGACCGATAAATGCGTGAAAGTGTGGTGAAATGTATATGTACAGCCAGATGGTTGCACAGGGATTTAGCATCTTAAATTTACTCCAAAACATACTGACTTAGTGACATCTAAAATTCTAAACTTTATTATTTATTTGTGTTTTAAAGGTCTCCCGAATTCAATGACTTCCTCCGTAGAGCCCTTGATAAGAATGTGGACAATAGGTGGAGTGCACCGCAACTTCTCCAGGTAATGTGTTCACTACTCTTATCTCCTGGCGTTTCCTTCTGAGCAACACTCCTGCTCACAGTGTGACCTACAGAAAGCTGTTAATTGACAGTTTGTGGAAGGTGGATTTGTATTTGATTTTAATATTTTGTGTCCCCTGTACCCACATGAAGCATCCATTTGTCAGCAGTGCTTGTCAGAACAAACCTCTCAGAGAGCTTATTGCTGAAGCCAAAGCTGAAGTTACAGAGGAGATCGAAGAAGGCAAAGAGGAGGAGGAGGAGGAAGAACCTGATACCTCTCTGGTAGGTTGCCGAATACATCCAACACTCTTAGTGTGCTGTGTTGTTTTTCAAGCTCCCACCTCCAAGGCTGAAGCTTGTGTAGACCTGCAAATATCTGCAGTTCCTCAAAATATCCACTTGAGGTTAGTTCCTAAAGACAGTTATTCAGAGTAAATGTTAAAAATGAATTAAACACTATATGTACTGCAGTTTCCCCGTTTAGGACAAATGTATAAGAGGTGGGTCTGTAGCTAATTTACCCATTTAAATTGTATTAAGGTTAAATTGTTTTATAGTTTGTTAAGGTTAGTCAATGACGACTGTGAGTCTCTATAGAATACAATACAATAGAATGCTCTTTATTGTCATTATACTGAATGTACAATGAGATTGGAGAGCTTCGCCTATTTCAGTGCAAACATGTAACTATATACAAAATATAAATTGCCAAATATGTACGAGATACACTTCTATAAGACAGTTCATTTAACTTTATTTACAAAGATTAAGATAAAAGGATAACATTGGGAATATAACAAATGTATTGCATATACAGGGTACAATATATCACTGGTACCTCAGAGTGTTTCACAGGCTGGGTATTTTATTTTTCCTGAAAGACAAATGTATTACAGTTATAGTGTATTTATCTTGACATTTCAAAAGGTTTTGTGAGCTTTACCAGTACTTTCTTTCTGGTTAGCATCGCTTAGATAATAGTTGCATTAATTTTTCTTGATAGTGATTGATTACATTACATTACATGCAATATTAGCAACATTCAAGATAGATTGACATGTAGCCTTATATTTCCTTTTTAGCTGTATGGTAGGTGTTGCACTCTAACAGTATCATTAGCAAAGTTTCACCACTTGTGCTTCACCTGCCAAGAAGCCAAAACTTGAGCCTACTGTCCAGTAAACCAGTTGGTGACATTATGAGGCTACATCCACTCTGTACAATGTATGACAGGTGTTGTTGTATTTAATGTTGTTTACCTTTAAAAAGTCCTGTCTTGGGATGTTTCTCCAAATGTCATTTTTTTCTTCTCTAGGGGCAGACTGTCCCTGGACACAAGCGTGCACCATCAGATGCCAGCGTTGCCAGTTCAGAGGATGACAAAGTTCAACCACCTGTTGCTGCTCTGGAGTCTGTTGCAGAAAAGAAGGAGGTTGAGGCTGCTGAGGACAAGACCAGTGATAAGCTCTCTGATGAAGGTCTGGGAACTAGTGAGGTGGACAAGACTGAGGAAGAGAAACTTAATGAAGTGTCTGATGTCAGTAATGAAGACCTGACCACCGGCCCAGGGGAACCAGATGAAGAAGTTGTCTGTAAGGAGCCAACAGAGCCTAAACCAGAAGCTGGCCAAGATATGGAGATTTCCACTGAACTTACCGAATCACAACCTGAAGAACCTTTAAGCACAGGAGAAACGCAAGAGTCTGTGACAAGCAATCAAGAAACAGAGGAAGCAGATAACGAGGTAAAGAAAGAAACAGCAGAGCATGAACCTCCTCAAGTAAATGAAGATCTAAGAGAACCTGAAGATGAGAGAAAAGAAGAAGAAAAAGCACCAGATGCAGAAGAAACTGAGACAACTGGACAATTTACTGAATCCAGAGAATCACAGGAAGAACCACCAGACATGGCAGTAGACCCTGAGGTATTATCAGAACAGGTAGAGCAGAAAGAACAAAATGAGGAGCATCCTCAACAAAGATCATCAGATGACACAGAGTTGGAAACCGGTAATCTAAATAATGATGAAGAACCGAATATAGAATTAAGCCAAAATGTCACTTCAGATTCAGTTGTCACAGATAATGCAGACGTAGAGTTAAATGTGAATGACTCTTCTGCTAAAGGTTTGGTGCAAGAGGAGAGCCAAAAAAGTACACCTATTGAGATCACAGAGGAGAAAATGGAGGATAAGGCTCCAGAGGAGGAAGAACAGTTTGAAGAGAACCAAACCGAAGAGGTTGCAGAAGTGGATGAAAAAGCACAAACTGAATCTACAAATGTAATCAATGATGGAGGCAAAGATATCTGTGAGGATTCTAAACCAGTGGAGCCGCCTAGGGATGTCCCACTTAAAGGAGAGGAAGAGAAAATGATTAGTGTTGATGACGGCAATTCTCAAGATGCCGTTTCTGTCCCTGAGAGTGAAACTGACTCTGAAACCAAGACTGGTCAGGGAAGTCCTGCTGTACTCAAACCAGAAGTGGAAAAGGATTCAGATTCTGGAAGCAGCTCCGCTGCTGATACCAACAGTCTTGACCTTAATTTGTCCATCTCCAGCTTCCTGTCCAAGAGCAAAGAAGGAGGCTCTGTGTCTGTGCAGGTGATATTACATTTTGCTTAATGACTGAACATGAAGTTTTAGATAATTTGACCCCCAAAACAACCTGTTTTTCCTTGTAGGATTCAAAACGTCAGAAAAAGACTCTAAAGAAGACACGTAAATTCATAGTGGATGGTGTAGAGGTTAGTGTAACAACATCAAAGATAGTCACAGACAACGACACCAAGAGTGAGGAGATGAGGTTCCTCAGGTAGGTCCGTCTCTTGTGTTTCACATGCTTCAACCATATCTAAATATGGGCCATGACCCATTTAACAAGGCTGCCATAAATAGGCCTTTTCATTTCACAACTCCCACAGCTTTTAACAAACGCCAGATGGGTTATCTGCTCTGATGAATGTAACATTATTTTACTATCATCTCCTGTGTTACCTTTTAAAGACATGAAATGTGCTGCTGTCTTATCGGTTGGACTGTCTTAGTTTTTAGACACAGAAAAGAACATATGAGATTTAACACTGAATTCATCTCGCTCGTATCAACTGACTGATCTTATGATGAGTTGATGTGGGCGTGCCCTGGCAATGTTGTTGTTGTGGTTTGATCAGGCGGCAGGAGTTGAGAGAGTTGCGCCTCCTGCAGAAAGAGGAGCAAAGGGCTCAGCAGCAGCTGAGTAACAAACTGCAGCAGCAGAGAGAGCAGATCTACCGCCGCTTTGAACAGGAAACTACTGTGAGTCATTTTGCTCATGTTGCAACGGTGTGATGTTGTGTTTTTTGGCCAGTTCTTTGGAATCTAACAGGATACAACTGAAACACCTTTGGAAATAATTTATCTGTGTTATGTCATAATTCTGACCTTCCTGTATCCTTATGTAATTATTATATATAAACACTTATATGAAAGGCAAAATTACACCATATTCATAATATTTGTTTTTATGAATTTCCTCTTCTCTTCCAAAGCAGTGGCACCAACCGTGGGCGTTGGTCTGTATTAATATGCTGATGCTGTTCTCGCCCATTCTGTCTATGTAGGCCAAAAAACGTCAGTATGACCAAGAAGTGGAGAACTTGGAAAAGAAACAAAAGCAGACGATTGAACGTCTGGAACACGATCACACCAGCTGGCTCAGGGATGAGGCCAAACGCATCAAGGCAGATCAAGACAAGGAACTCTCCAAGTTCCAAAATATGTTGAAGAACAGAAAGAAGGAGGTAAGGGCTTGCATGAGGGCCTGTAGTGAAGTGATTTTAATGCATGAATTTGACCTTAGCCAGGGGAACTAGGGGTCATAATCATTTGCATGTTATAGATACAGTATTTTTTTTTAAATTGCATGTGTTTAACATCTTAGCCTGTAGCATAGTTAGCTGTGCTGTATTAATGCTGTGGGAGCAGGTTGCCTTACTCTTCTACATAGCACTGTTGCTGTGCTATGTTTTCTCATAGATGCTGCAAACTCAATGTTGCTCATGTTGTTGTATCTATTATTTATCTGCCCCAAAGCTTCTGTTGTTTCTCTGTAATGCTGCGCTATAACTATAATGTTTTAATCTCAGAGGACATCAAAAGCAGTATTATGATGTGCTGGGGTGGTGGTGCATATGTTAGTACTGTATCATTATGTCCTGCCTTATTCTCTGCTTTACAGTACTATGTATTTTAGGTGTGCTTAAAGTTTCTCTGCTTAGCTTTCTGTAGCCTCTTTATTGCAGCAGTGCCGACTGGCATTGCGTTGTGCATCATGTTGCCTTTGTTGTGGTGGCGCTTCTTGCTCTTTGTGTTTTGGACTTTTTGCCTTTAAGTGGCTGCTTTAGATATATACAGTATTGTGGTTGTTCATATACTAATGTACTGTGTTTTACATAGACATTCGTAAGGCTGTGCAATTTGACTGAAGTTTCATGTTGCAACAGAGAATTTATCATGTCTACATAATTATTAATTTCATCCTTTTTTTTATCTTGCACGTGGAAAGATACTCAAAATGTTTCTGGTCATTATTAATTATTTTTTCCATTTTATTTGGAAATTGGAAACATATAAATTGAGGTGAAATCGGGATATATATAACCTGCAGTTGCAAACAAAGCAGCCTATATATAGGCCTAAAAGGTCAATGTGACAAAAATACTGGTGTGTAAAACACCAAATGCAAACACTTCAGTGAGAGAAGCAAAGTAAAGAAAAAGTCAAACTTCCACATATGTACAATGTGAAAGAACACTCTACATTGTGAAATGATTGAAAATTATGCCTAACAGGAGTTTAACTTGCAAGATGGTTACATAAGAACAGACACAAGATGCATTTTTCTATCGTGGCATGATATATATATATCGGCATATTACACAGCCCTACAGTTTTATATTTTAATTCTTTGCAGTGTCATTAACAAATATCTTGAACTGTATTTACTGTAATTAACTTTGTCTCATTTGTATGAGTGTGTGAGGTGGCTTTGGTCACGGGATTGCCAATTTCTAAAGAATTTTAATGATGGTGTTGGGCTCAGAAGGAGACAATAACAGCTTTGCATCACAGTAACTGTTATATAATAATCAAATATTTAACAGTCATGCTGTACAGTGTTGCATGTTTGATATGATTTAGCATTTCAGCCTGGACTGTTAAACAATCAGAAGGCCTAGTTTGGCAGATTATTCCACATCAGTTACTGTATTTTGTAAAATCTCAAGAAAAGCTGATCATCTTGGTGGCTGTGGGGCTTAGTCGAATGCATATTAATACAGGAGTATGGTGTTTGACACTAATATATTTTGCCTTTTAACAGGCAGATCTTTCTGTTGACTGTTGACATGACTCTTAAAGGTTCAGTGTGTAACATTTACAAGGATGTAGGGTGATCTAATTACAAGAAATATATACAGTATTTATAATTATGCTTTCATTAAGGCATAATGTTGTGAAAATATGAATACTTGTGGTGTTTTCTGCATCAGTCCACCATGTCACACTGTTTATACAGTAGCTCAGACTAGAGTTTCCCTTTTGTCATTTGCAATTGCATAATTATCACCTTTACTAGAAAACCCAGACCATACACTGCACGATTGTATTTCTGATATCCAGTGTATGGGTGGGGGAAATGGGGGCAGAACTGTGAAATCTAGAACTTTGTCAAAAGACCTCAGTAAATATTGCACACAGATCCTTTAATCATGCAAGTCAAACTGACATTTCTGACATGCTCTGAACATCCCTCCTCTAATCAAAAGACTAGACCTTCACTGAATAGTTGAAACAGACATTAAACTGAGGCTGTCGGAAATGAACATGATGTAATTTAACCTGTTGGTGGCTGGCAGAGGTTTCTCTCCTTTCAATCGGGCTTGTGCATGTCTTCCTCCTGGTGTTGGACAGCTTTGTGAGATTATATATATATATATATATATATATATATATATATATATATATATATATATATTTATATATATAAATCGATGCCTGCAAAACATTGTAGGCCAAACAGGAAGTTGGACAATCACCCAGACACATGAGAAAAGAGCTCATGAAACGCTTAAAGGAGGACCTGTCGCTCCTTAAGAGTGCAGAGGTAAACCATCCTACACTGTCTTTAACTCTTAACACAGTAACTTTTTCCTCTTCATCTCTTTTGCCCCATTTTCTCTGTCCTCTACTTTTGACTCCTTGTTGAAAGGTTTTTATATTTAGACACAAATAGAAATATACACTGTGTCTGTAATCACTCCCTACCTGAAGCTTTGTATTTACTCTCCTGCGTTTAACTTTAAGGTCTATTTTTGGCATTAGATATGCATTCTTGTTGCAGGAGTAGGATGATATTTTTGCTCATTATCTGGCAATATTTTAAGACATATTAATTGATCGCAACCACATGAGGTACTTTGATTTATGAGGCATTTAGCTAACTTCATCATGCAAATAGCCTTTTTTTTATTAACAATGTTTCTGATTAAATAAAAAACAAATCTGTCACAGTATTAGTTTTTTACTTGGAAAAATTACTTAAATGACTTCATGATATTCTGTGGATGCACTGATCAGTTATTTTTTTGCAGTTTCATCTGGTGCACATGTACAATACTGTGCACGCTAAGTTGGTTGTTTTTGCAGGGTGTATTTCTTGTATTTATTCTCATATGCATTTCTCATTCACATTTCTTCATATACAAGAAAATACAGGGAACATGTGCACAGCCTTAAAATACAGCATAAAGAAAATTAACTTAATGGGTTGTTGAGCTTAATGCTGTTATTTAATGTGACCTCTAACCCCTTAACCAGCAACAGCACAAACAAATATCTGAAGTGTTGAATTAAAACGTGGTATAAAACATCAGAAAATGAATGCAATAAATGTCAGGGTCTGAACAAAAGAGCTGTTAAATGCAATGAGCGATTATACTAATTATTACCTCTGTAGTTTATAAACCTTTGTTATAAATGTACATATTTACCATGTGCCCAGATTTTATCTTAATACAGAGATTGACAAACATATATGATACTTTCACCATACTGTGCTCTGATTATTTCAATTTATATAGATTATATTCTCATTAGATACTTCCATATAAATAGAACATAGAACACATTCTCCTTTTTAACCCATAAAGACCCAGTGCTACTTCTGAGGCAGTTCCCAAATAAATTTTTTCTTTCTATTTAATTTTTATTGAATGACTTATCATCATTTTATGATATTATCCTCTGCATTTTTGCACTTTTTCAGTAAAAATGTGTTTTTTTTATCATCTACTTTAACCATTATGACATTACATTTAAGGGTCATTATATCAAAAACAGAGAAAGCTTAAGAAAAATGTACTTGTACAGTAAAATATATCATCTGAATGTAAAAATAACCACCTCCAACAACTGTCATTTATTGATGTATATGGGGTTTGTACTGATGATTCAGTGTTGTAGAAGATCATGGTGTTTCCACGTTCACTAATGGAGCCTCCGGATGTCCAAATGGGTCAGACGTGATGACAAACTGCATTTTCCACCAATTTATTTTACATGAATTGATAGGATTAGTGGATCAATAGGTATTAAACATTTTACACCAGTCAATAATTTGAGGCACCAGTTTGGATCTTCAAGGGTTAAACTGAAATAACCTTTGCTACTATTTAGCCTTAATTCAAAATTACCTAAATGTTGATAATCTGTTTATTTCTCTGCATAAAGTACATCCATTCAACAGATGCTACAGGGAATGGAATAAGGGAGTGATTTCAGACATGGGTTTAGACATCTCCATTGGAAAATCTTTTTTCCTGACATGCGTCTTTAATGCTTTAGACATACGTTCAAACCAATACTAGTCTTTGATTGAGTACCTCTCATGCTATTAACACTGAAGATGCCTGCAGCATGAAAAACACCTACTTTCTTTATTTACAGCTGCATTAAACTCAAAGCTACAATAAAGCATGAGAATATAGATAATAACTAACTGATGATTCCCTCCAAACAAGCACAGTGATCTTTACAAAGTGACAAAGGGCCATATTTAGGACGAGCCGCTGTGTGTTTGTGTGTGTGAATGACAGCTCCTCAGCCTGCCATGTGCCGTTTGTCCCTGATCAGGGCGAGTGCGTTGTGTGCTCTCCTCCGCAGGCAGTGGCCCAGGTTATGATACAGTCTTTTCAGTTGTCCTCATGTGCACTCTTCAACGCTCAGATGCAGGATGTAAGTCCCCACCACGACCCGTTTCTCTCCGTCTTTGGCCCATACTTAGATGTGTGCGAAGTGTTTTCTCAGTGACAGGATAGTCTGTAATAGTTTAGCACATGTAAGCATGGGCGGTGTTGTTTTTTTTTGAGTGTCGTCATCACTGTGTTTGTGCAGTGGTTTCCTCCTCTCTCCTCCTGCTCAGTTATTTTTCTCCACCAGTCCACAAATGTGTCTGTACTTGAAGCGAGATGAAGTTTTAGAGTTAGTGAGAGTTGAAATTTGTCACAATAATTTGGAATGTAGTCCTAAATTGCAACATGTAGTGTGTAATTATATGATTAATTGAGCATAATCCTAAATAGTAATAACATTATACCACTTATAATTATGTATGATTATTAGTTATCGCCTACAAATCAAAAGCATAATTCTTGGTGTGTATGGCTAGAAAAAGAAAATCTCCAAAAAAAAAGTCTTAATACCTGAAGCTCACTAGACGTACTGTAGTCTGAGCTGTGGCTGCTGTGACTGTCATTGTAGATGTCGTCTCGTATAAAACTGTGAATCTGAGCCTCTGTTGAACTGTTAACTTTTCTTTCTTTATCTCTTCATCATCATTGTGGATCTTTGCCATCCATGACCTCTGAGTGTCTCCTCTACCAATTCCAGTTGATGATGTCACATCTAGTGTGTTGTACTGAACTTGAAGTGTGTGACCTGATAACACAGGCAGTGTTTGACGCTTATGATGCACTTGTGGTTTGATATTCTGTGTTTCCACCTCTCTGCTCTTAGCTGTCCCTCTCCCTTCATGTAACGGCTCTGTGTTTCTCACTAGTCTCCCTGTGTGTGTGTGTGTGTGTGTGTGTGTGTGTGTGTGGTTCCTCAGGAGCAGGAATTCTTACAGAAGCAGCAACAAGAGCTGGATGGAGCTCTGAAGAAGATCATTCAACAGCATAAACTGGAAATAGCCACTATTGAAAGGGACTGCCTAAACCACAAGCAGCAGATGATGCGAGGTGAGGGTTCACTGAGCTTGACCTGAAGTCGTTCAACGGTTCTAAAGGAGGAAGTGGAAATACCTGCTGCAAATAGACGGAAACATTCATTCAAAGCATTCATTGTGTCCTTAGGCTGAAAACATTAACACTTCCAGCAGAAAAACAACTTTATTCCCAGTTCAGTGGTGAAGCCTGTTTGCTTCCTCATATTATTTTGTTTTATAGAGTTCATCCTTTTTCCTTAATTTAATAATCATTCAGATTTTTATAACATACATTCCCAGACAAAAACATGTTTTGTGTCATTTTGAGTAACATTTGGTACCCCATGACATAATGTAGGATAAGCAATCTATTATAAGAATAAGTGATGCGTGGGTTGACCCGTAGTGAGCAGGTGCCCACGGTCATCCTCATTTGCGGGTCATTGAAAAATAGTTTTGATGATATTGAGGTTGCGGTCGGTCAGGTTGTTTGAGATAAACATTAAAATAACCTGGTAAATCATTGTAATTTAAGTATTAGGTACAATTTTCTATTATTAATACATACATTTTATTAGCTGAGTTTCCGTGAAGGTGACGTACAATGTTGTCAGTATCCTATGGTATGGAGGGAGCAAGAGAGAAAATAAAGTTGGGAGAGTGGAAGTTCTGGAAAGATCCAAACAAAGAAAGTCAGGTTTGGGACACATTGGCTGAGATTTCTAAAGGTGATGAGTGGCTCCCAGTGTTTTCTTTTCCATGGAAACCGGGTTCAAATGTCTCTTTAGGTGTTACAGGTTGTTGACCCGTGGTTTAGATGTTGCACGTTGATAACTTTTGAATGATGAAGCAGGACAAAAATATTTTCTCAACATATTAACTTACAAACAATGACATCAGATTTTAACACAGAAATAAATGCAGGTATGTGAGTAAGGTCATGTGATGTTCATAAAGACCATGGACTACTTTTGAAAAGTGCAGGTCAAGAAGCGGGTTGGGTCCGTTCTTCTCAAATACATTTCTTGTGGGCTGAGTTGCGGGCGGGCTACTTAAAAAAAAAAAGGTCAGTTGTGGGTTATTTATACATCGACCCGCGCATCACTGATAGGACTATCACATTTGCATGGCTGTGTTTTATTTTAGTTCATTATAGTTTTTTTTATCTGCTGGTGAGAAGAGACACGTGTGACCTCCTGGGGTTGAATTCCTGGCAACACAGCTGAAGAGATGTTCTGTTTACCAATCAATAATCAATGATAAATTGACAAACAAGAGACTTGAACCATCTTGAGCAGGATCCAAAGTCTGTTCATTTCATTACCAGCATCAGTGACATTAACAGAAACTAGTTCATCATGTTAAGGTCATAGTACATCAGTGAGGACATGTTCATCATCAGTCTGTGCATAATAACTTATGAACTGCAGACAAATGTCAACACCTCCCAAGGAGACATGTTTGTTCTTTTCTAAGTCACTGCCTGTTTTTACTCTGGTTTGTTTTCACCACACTGTCTTGTGCGTGCCAACATGCATGTGCATGTCTGCTGACAGTTAGATGTGTCTGCTTTTGAATGTGTGTCACTGCATTTCATTATGTGTTTACAGCTAGAGAAGCTGCCATGTGGGAATTGGAGGAGCGCCACCTGCAGGAGAAGCACCAGCAGCTGAAGCAGCAGCTGAAGGATCAGTACTTCCTGCAGAGACACCAGCTGCTAAAGAGGCATGAGAAGGTAATGAACACACAGGAAGGTCCGGTCCTACCACAGTAACACAAGCTTTTGTTCACCTTTAAAATGTGTGCCCTCGCATGTGTTTTATAGGAAATGGAGCAGATGCAGCGCTACAACCAACGGCTGATTGAAGAGATGAAGAATAAACAAACTCAAGAAAGGGTTCGTTTGCCGAAAATCCAGCGCAGCGAGGCAAAGACCCGCATGGCAATGTACAAGAAAAGCCTCCGTATCACTGCTACAGCAGCAGTTACTCAGGAGCAGGAAAGAGAACGGATCAAACAGGTACACACCTGAGGGCTCTGGGCCCTTTTTGACTGTTGAGTCACCACGATGCACCTGCATTTGGATCTGAATACACACTGGCACAGTCACATGTGTTTCCTGTTTTTGTTTGTGTGGCTCAGTTTGCGTCCCAGGAAGATAAGAGGCAGAAGAACGAGAGGCTCCATCAGCACCAGAAACATGAGAACCAGATGAGGGACCTCCAGCTGCAGTGTGACTCTAACATCAGGGAGCTGCAGCAGCTGCAGGTGAGGACACACAACTCAAACCAAGACACTGTTAACTACCCATGTGACAGAACAAGACATGGTGGGGAAAAAGGTTGTTCCATAAAAGAGCTCAAATAAATCAATGTTGTACAGTTAATGCAGGATTTTCCGCATGTCTTGAAATATCTTTAATACACTTTTGACCAACCTTTGAAAAGCACATGAAAGTTTTTAGGTGAACATTCCTAAGTTGCACACTCTTCCGTCTCTGGGGAAAATCTTTACTCATGGTTTTATCACAAAACGAATAAAGAACTAATAATCACACTGTGTAATTGGCTCAGGATCAAATAGAATACATACTGAGATGTGTGTCAGCTAATGTAATCTGCTGTCATGTAAAAAGATCACTATTAATAAATTAAGATGGTCTTTGTTAATGTTAGCTTCATATGTTCTAGCAGTGAAGTGCAATTGACCTGTAGGCAAAACGGTGCATTTAGTGCTTGACTGAAGCCTGTTGAAAATAACAAACTCGAATATGGAAACAACACACTGAATGTGTGCAGTCACAAAATGTTTTGCATTCACACCAATGGCATCACCAGAGTCAAAGTCGGGCTCTGATTTCCCGCAGTACCATATGAAGTAGATCTTACATTGCATCCACACTGGTGTCAAAAAACTGTAGAAAACCTGAAGCTAAGGATATAGTGAATATTTAATTTTGAATCCATCACACTACAGCTGAAGGTACGTGGACGTCTGCTTTGCGTTTCAGAATGAGAAATGTCACCTGCTCATCGAACACGAGACCCAGAAGCTGAAGGAGCTGGATGAGGAACACAGCCAAGAGATAAAGGAGTGGAGAGAGAAGCTGAGACCCCGTAAAAAGGTGTGATTGATGAACATATAATCCTCCTAATCATCCCCACAGTCCATCTCATATCCTCTGTAAAGCCCACTCTGACTCTGCTGTTTGCCTTTGCTGCCCCCTGCAGGCACTGGAAGAAGAGTTCACCAGGAAGCTGCAGGAACAGGAGGTGTTCTTCAAAATGAGCGGTGAATCGGAATGCCTTAACCCCACCACCCAGAGCAGAGTGTCCAAATTTTACCCCATCCCACACCTGCACAACTCCGGTTTATAGCCTCTTGTGGGCATCGGACAAGGCTGCGGGTACAAGACTCTTCTGCTTGAGCCAGAAGCATTTTTCTGACCGTTACTGATAACCACGAAAATGTCCTCAAGACTTCGATTCCACCGTTTGTGAGCATGACGTGCCTAACCCAAGTACACACACAAACACCACACACCACTAATCGGGCTCTCTAGGCTTGTTGGGAAACGTCCAAAGGGGCAGTATGCACTTTTCTGAGCATGTTCAACATAAATAAACCTGCAGTAGGTAGCTGAGGCCAACCATGCTTGTCAGATGAATTGTTAGCGCTGCCTGCTACTGAATGAATGATCTCCAGTGCCTCATATGTTGTTTTAGTTTTTATTCAATGCATTTAGGCTCTGGCCTGTTTTTTTTTTTTTGTTTTTTTTGTTGTTTTTTTTACACCTAGCAGTGATTAAATTTATCTCTGAATCTTTTGCACTTATAAATTGTTCCCATTTGTTCTCATAATTAAAGCGTGGCTAAATCATCAGCCAGCTGTTTCATGGGACACACCCTAATGACGGACTTCTACGACTGGTTTCATATAAGAATTCAATATTGTCAGGGAGAATAATGGCGCCATAGTGACACAATCAGATGTACTGTGTTGTAAATGATCTGCTGATCAAATGTTACATGTGTATTCCGACATATTAAGTTTAATCAGATACTGTGATGAAGATTTTACACTTGAGAGGTAAATCAATAAAATAATCCGTTGCTGTAGTTAACTATGTGATTCCATTGCTGTACCCAGAACACCTTCATTCCCGTGCTGATTTTTATTCTATTAAAGAGGGACTTTTTTTAGTATCTATATTAAAAAAAATCATTTTTTTTTCAAAGTTACTGTGGACAGCCTTCTCAGAAATGTTTTTATGTTACCCATGAAGATACTTAAGGAATGTAATGCTGTTAATTTGCACTGTTTTGCCACATGAGCTAAAAAAAAAAAAGTATGTATATATATATATATATATATATATATATATATATATATATATATATATATATATATATATATATATATATGTATATGCATATTGACAGCGAGTCACCTTTCTTTCACGCCTGCCTACTCAAACTGCAAAGCAATCGAATTCTGAAATAAATGCCTGCTTCATTTTGTCACTGATAATTGAACCTTTTTCCCCTTAAATCAGCCCTTAGTATTTTACGACCACATTCAGTTTTGTAAACATGTATTACTGATGTATTGAGGCTGTAGTCGCTGTTTTATGACGGGCTTCTGCTCTTTTTCAGACCAGTGTTGTATGAAAGGTCTAATGCTGTATCTGTAACTCCATAGGTGTATGAACTGTGTGAAGAGGTGAACGCTGTATTTTATGAGCAAAGCCAGGATCCACAAAAACCAGTCATTCAAGAGGGAGTTTATTTTGCCACTGCATATCAACAGTGCATGTTGTAATTACTGTGGGCTCAACATTAAGTATTTTTTTTTTTCCCCCATAAAGATGATAAAATGTCATGAATGCTGGATTTTTATTGGGGTTAACAGAGACGTGTCTGAATTAAACCATTGGTCCCATAGATTAAAATATTTTTTTATTTTGTTAAGTTACAGCCTTTCTGAAGTGTTGATATCATTTGACCACAATGAATATTCTTAGTATATGCATTTTTGATGTCTGATTAAATGTATTTAAGCTGTCTTTATAAATGGACATTTTTGTTTTAAATAAAAAATACTGACTGTTAACTTGCCATTTTAATTGTCTCGAAAACACCTCATTAACCCTTTAACTCCTGAGACTTAAGTAATTCCACTGTAAAAAAAAAAAAAAAAAAAACACTAAATGAACAAAAACTGCCAAAGTGATCAGTAAAATGAACAAAAATGAATATTAAACTAAGAAAATAATATGTAACATGAACAAAGTAAGACCCTAACGGAACACAATTGAATAAAAATAATAAAATAAAGCAAAAATAAACATCAACAGAAACTAATAAATATTCACAAAATAACTAATAACATGAAAAAATGCAAACAAAAAAAAGGAATAAATGACTAACTAGTGTTGTAATTAAGATTCCAGTAGTTTTAGTTTGAGCTTTTTCTAAATCAGTTTTGACATTGAACAAAATTCTAAGGTAAAATAACACTTAAAAACTTTAATTTTTAAACTAAACCATTAATTCAGAACACGTCAGCGCTGACACTTCAGGGGTTAAAGGGTTAAAACATTAAATAAGGGATGTCAAACTCATTTTAGCTCCCAATATTATCTAAAAAGGGCCGGACTGATCAATTAACATCTAATAAATGATAACTACAAACTTTTCACTGTGGTTTAGATTGAAAAAGTGAAATTACATGATGAATGAATTTAGGTTTATAAACTGTATGAATGAATAACATGATCAAACTAAACCATAACTAGCTTCTTATTTGTACATGTACGTTACAATTTACAGATGGCGATGGATTTACAAATAAACAAAATGTAAGAGACAGAATATTGTTCAAGACATTTCAGGTTATTCATGTTTTGTTTTATGGAAGGATAGTGTATAAATGTCAAAATTTTCATGTGATTTAAGAACATTTTATAGTCATTATTTTGAAGTAATGTTATTTTATGGGTCTGATCCGCTTTAGATCATATTGGTCTGATGATTTAAACACAATTGATTGTTAATCTATTCAGTGCAATTTTTCTATTTCACTAATTCATCCTATGGGCTGGATTGGACCCGTTGGTGGGCCGGTTTTGGTCCACAAACCATATATGTATATGTGACACCCATGTGTTAAATAACAAACATTGGTACAGACTATTACGCCATACAAATATCAAGACTCACAAGTCCAAAAATAAATTTATTCATTTGTCTTTGTTCAAATGATAAATGAAAAAAACATAACCTGGGAACAACTTATAATTTAATCTTTCCAACACTTAATATGTATAATAAAGAAAATACCACTTTCAGTGCGCTCTTATACAAAAATATACAATCCAATCAGTCTTTTCTTAGTGATTATCTGACTCCCTCTTGTAACACTTCAGATACTTTTATTTTATTTATTTTTTTATCCCCACCACATCTTTCAAGTAAAACATCAGTCCTGAATTCAGTCCAGATGAATTATCCAGATTAAACAGAAACACTCTCTCCCATCCACACAAATAACCCTAAGGTAACTGATACTATCTCTGATCCACTGTATGTATTTGAGAACTTTGCCCTAAAGGCTGGATGTTCGCACGATTTCCACTGATTAACATGGGAGTAAAATGGAAATTTGTAACTTTAAAATAAACAACAGTAACAGCATTGGACACTTGTATAATCCTTGATACAGTATAATCCTGAAAAGACAACAAATACAGAAACATTACACCAGACACTCAACTCACACAAGCAGTAGAAAAAGAAGCACAAGTGCAAATAAAAGAATTGTCATTTTACTGTAGCTTAAACAAAGCTACTTCTGTAAAAAAAAAAAAAAAAAAAAAAATGAATGCAAGCTTCTAAATAAACACGTAAACATTATACACCCACTTGTGAAAAATGTAAAATGTTATAAAAAAAAAATTAAAAAAAATTAAAAAACACCGACCGGCAGCTATTTGCACCCATTCTACTGAAGCCATTTTAAGGAGACTGAATGCGATTTTGGCCACTTTTATTTCTTGACTTATCTTGGCAAAATGTAAAAGCACTTCCTATCATTTCATTGCTACAGTTAAAAAAAAAAAAAAAATTCTGAGTAAAAGTGAAAAGGAAGACATGATCCAGTAGTACTTCAGCCCTTTGAATGTTTATCCACCATCAGCATGACGGCGGTGCTTCTGTCGACGCCCTGCTTCTTTGTGACCTGCGACGGACGACAGATGTCAGTGAAGCCAGCGGTGACTCCATTAAATACAAGTCATTTTCAATTAGCTTGACTCTGTTTCTCACCTGTATCCCTCTTCTGGATTCTTCTGTGTGGAATTTGGACAGTGTATGTATGTGTTCCTGTTGTAATTGGGGTTCCTGGTAAACCTGGTAAACCTGGCAGCCCACGCTCACCTGTAAACGTAACAAATGATCAAACTTTCTGCAACTCTGATATGTAACCGACTATGTGTTTGGTGTTTTCTGTACCTGTCTCTCCTTTGGGTCCTGGGTAACCTCTCTCCCCCTTCGCACCCGGGATTCCAGGAGGCCCGGGGATGGTGCCATGAGCTGCACAAGAAGAATAGATTCAGCTATAGTGAAGCAACATTTTCCATCTACCGTTACGCAAGTGTACAGAGTTTTCCAACCCTGTAGAGTTTGACCTCATTTGACAGAGTGGAAAAGGAAGTCAGTTCTCCTTCTGCTTTACACTATGTTTGTGTTTATAATCCATTTATTTAAGATGGATGTGTTATTTACTGGACTATAAGGTGCACTTAAAAGACAGTGTGCCTTATAATCCGGAACACTTTATATGTGGATTAATTCTGGTTGTTCTTAGTGACTGTGTCATGGCATGGAATAAAGCATAGTGTACTTCAACATATTAGTGTGTGTGTGTATGTGTGTGTGTGTGTGTGTGTGTGTGTGTGTATGTGTGTGTGAACTGAACTGAAGAAGTCAATGGGTGGTGTTGTATTTGACGTGTTATAACTGAACAATTTTGACATTTATTGTGAAAACGCTTTGATTTAGTGGTATAAGCACGGTGGGATTTATAAATAAAAAACAGAGAGAGGGGTGAAAGTGGGTGGGGGGGGTCCCACAGAAAAAAGCTTGCATTGGATGTTGTGACCCTCATTCCCACGTGAACATAAATGAATCTCAAATCACTAAATGAACATTTCTAATCTTTTTTTTTTCTGATGGCACAGTTCATGTGACCTTTTTTATTTCCCTGTTTGGGAGGGGGGGGTCATCTGTGTCCAGTGTTCATTGTCTCATGAATGGACAGTTTTATCTGCCAGTGTGTGACGGCACAGTACGGGGGTGTTCCTGGGACCAGGGTTCAGTTCACTCTGAGCACAAAAACTGAGCACATGAGACCCATCCCCGAACAGGCCATGTTCAGAGGGGGTACTGGGGGGTCGAGCTGGTGAGAGTATGGTTGGGGTGGTTCGCCACCCTGTCCCTTTGCCCCCCTCCAGGGGAGAAGATGGCTTGTGGGTCCGGCTGTGAGCTTTATAGCCCCTTCTGTCCGAACATCGCTGCATGTGAAGTTCCTCTTTTAAGCATTTTGTGTTCACACCTTCAGAAAGAAGGACCCCACTGTGATGTCCAAAACCAAAAGGGGGATGATCCCCCCCCAGCAAATGGCACCCAAAGTATAAGAGTGTATTTTGTAAGGTGTTACAACTCAACAAGGTGTAGAGTTACTGTGAATACACTCATTAATGTTTGAACAAAGGTTAATGTTGACTGACTTATGTGACTGTTTTATTTTACTTTATGCACCTTATAGTCCAGTGCACCTTATATATGGAAAAATGGAACGGTGCATGTTTCAGATATGCTTTTTTTTTCAGCCATTGATGACTCCCTTGTGAATCAATGTTTTTTTTTTGTCAATAACAATAAACTTATAAATATAAAGTGATGGTGATGTACTGATGATGATGATGATGACAATTATTATGAAAAGTGATATTTCGTCAATGTAAATTTGAAGGGTCCATCTCTGAGAACTCTAGTTTATGTTAGAGTATGAGGGAGTCATTATTCCATCACTGCTAATTCATATCATATGTGAAGTTTGTGTCCTTAATCAGTGTCCTCACCCCTGAAGAAGTCCATGAGGTCAGCTGTGATGTTGCCGTAGGAAGCGAGCACTCTGCTGTATCCAGTTGGTCCAGGGGGGCCAGGTGGTCCAGGGGGGCCTTGGATGGCTCTGACCTGTGCCCTCCATGGGCCCTCAACAAGATAGTCCTGCAGCAGACCTTGATCTACGGAGGAGAATAACATCTCAGTACTCTAATCTGATAACATCCTTAACTCTTCAAATGGTATTAAGAATAAGAAACTAAAAATACAAACAATTGTTTATTGTTGTGTTTTGTTCAAGTCTAGAGAAACCTACCTACCCTTTTAAAAAAAAAAAAAACCTTGTCTGTGGCACCATCTACTCACTCTTTATGTAATCGGAAACTTTTGCGGCGACACTGGAGTAGTCCATCGTCTCAGTGAGTCTGCTGACATCGATGTCTCTGGATCCATAGCGAGGGTCTCGAGGGTCTCGAGGATCTCGAGAATCCCGAGAGTCCCGAGAGTCTCGAGAGTCTCCAAAGGTGTAGGTCTGGGCCTGTATGTGGCTTTGGGTGTATCCTGGTTCACCACGGTCTCCTTTTTGTCCCATTGGCCCTTGTGGACCTGGTGGACCTGGAGGGCCAATGAAGGACCGCCGCATGCTGTCACCTGACAAAAGACACCGCCTGTGAGGTCCTCTGAAGGAGCTTTAGTGAAATATTATTGTGACTACTCCTGTTAGTCCACATGTATGTTTGACTTCAAACACTGACTGTGATGCCAGTGTGTGACTGGAGCAGCTTACTGGTCAGATAGGCCTGGAGTTCAGTACGGATCGTTTCCCGAGGGAAATTTCCACCATATGAGACTGATCCACTGGATGTGCCTGGTGGACCCTGTGGACCTGGAGGACCAGGTGGGCCAGGAAGACCTCTGAACCCAGAGCCTGTGGATGAATCAACTGAATGTTACTATTCTCCTGCTCTGAACATAATACAGGGAGAAGAAGGGAGGAGTTATTACAAGACATTGGTCTGGACGTATTTAGTACATTTACTGTATTAAGTCATATATTGTGTGTGTGTGTGTGTGTGTGTGTGTGTGTGTGTGTGTGTGTGTGTGTGTGTGTGTGTGTGTGTGTGTGAAAGACTCCAGGTTTGCTAAAAGATCATAGGAAAATGTGTAATTGGGAGTTTATTAATTCAAGTATTTAAAAAAACAAACAAACAGGGTATTCCTTCTTCAGTTTGTGTAATAGCAACCTGATGCAATGTACACTGGTATGACTAATGATCAAAGTCCATCCCATAATGTATTGATCCCAAAGTGAGTGTTAGGGTTTTAATATACAGTCTATGATTGATCCCAGCAGAGGGACTGTAATGCACTATGTATATTCAACAGCACATAAGGAGAGTAATACAAGTAGGCAAGGTACAAAACAAACATATATGTATGGTGCTAATATGCTCAATTCTTATTTATGTCCATATATTAAATAAAGCCAATATACTGTATCGATGTGGAGTGTAGATGATATCTGGTGTAATGTATGTGGGTGAATGTGATATTTTACAAAATAATCTTTTGTTCCACAACATTCCATCATCTTAACAAACTAAACCATCATACAAATGATTTGTGATTCATAAATATATATTATATTCAGATCCAAACTGTCTGTGGCTGAGAACAATGACACTAACTACACTGCACACACTCATAACGTCTTCACACTCACTCTGGAGATAACGCTGGACTTCCTCCATGTTGTAGCCACGACCTCCTGAACCACCTGTATACACAGTGGCAGAGGAGACTCCAGGTGGCCCCTGGGGACCAGGAGGACCTGGAAGACCTGGAGGACCAGGACGACCTTGAGGTACAGCAGAGGAGACCCAGGATCGGAATTCTGAATCTGACAGAGCAAGAACAAGAAACAATGAAGAAGATGAATAAATGTTCATGTTCACCAACTTTTCACAAACAATTATGAAGAAAATCTTAAATAATATGTAAAGAGTTTATTTGTGTGACTAGATTAGTGTATGTTAGTAACCAAATCTATAAAATGATCTTACTCCTCAACAAGGCAGAATAATCGATGGTGGCAGAACTATAACCTGAGCCTCCTGGGCCTGAGGGACCGGGTGGTCCAGGTGGCCCAGGTGGTCCAGGCAGACCTCGAGACATTCCTCTGTCTGAAAATAAAAACAAGGTCAGACTGGGACACATTTGGAGAAACAATGAGCTGACATGATCAAGTGTTACGGTTTGTTTACCATTCATAATTTTGAAGACGTATGTGGCTATTTGTTCTGTAGAGTGACCTCCTAAAGCATCCCCTGATCCCCTTGATGGCCCTGCTGGACCTGGTGGCCCTGGTGGTCCTGGTGGTCCCATCACATATCTCTTCACATCATCTCCTGAACAGTTAAAAAACAACAACCTGTATTTAATCTTCTGACAGTCTGATGTAGCTCTAGTCTCCAGACAGTGACTACAATAGCATTTAATATAAACATATACTAAGATAATCTGGTTCAGGGGGTGCTCTGTACTTACTCTGCAGCATAGCGATGAGAGCATGAATTGTCAGTGAACCAGGGCCTGGAGGTCCAGGAGGCCCAGGAGGACCCTGAACACCCTGACCGCTAAAACTGAAGCTTGAGCTTGAACCTGAAAATGCATTAAATTCATTAAAACCGCAGAATATAATTTCTTCTACTAAGGGTTTCTCAGTAAAAAAGACATGTAGTAGATGGCCTCACACTGAATCACTGGGATATAAGCTACATTTTAAGTATAAATCTGGTTCACAGACATAGGTATATAGGTTCTTATATATGTTTTTTGGATTTTGTTTTATCATTGCTGGAAATTTTAATATAATGTGGGGCTGAGTCTTTTCAGGAAAATGTTGTATTAGTATGTTACCCTTTACTTCTATATACATATTCAATATCAAGGACACACGCCCATGTAGAGATACAGCTAGCAGTAACAAAAAATGTGTGTGTGTGTGTATATATATATATGTATAATAAGAAATAAACGTACGTTGGATGTATGCAATGACACGAGCAGAAATGTCCTCCAGAGATCCTGCAGAGGATCCCGGGAGACCAGGAGGACCAGGTGGACCTGGAGGTCCAGGGACAGAAAGCTGAGTGCTTCGACCTGCACAGGACAAACACAGCATGTTCATTATGTACCCTGTCCCCCAGAGAGCTGCTGCTTTAGGGTCTGGACAGAGAAAACACATACTCATATAGTCAGTGATGTACTGCCGCATGTCACTGGAGGAACCAAAGGAGCCTGGCTGGCCTGGAGGACCTGGAGGACCTGGGGGACCAGGACTGCCCTGGCCTGATGAAAAATGAGATGGTAAAGGAAGGTAATCTTTATAACCTCCTGGCAATAAACTGGACTTTTTCGTATATTTTAAAACAAACATGACATTACATATTGTTGTAATGAAAAATTTGATTTAGTGAAGAGGATTTGTACATGTTGCACAAAAATAACAGAGACTGTGAAGTAATGAAAATCTGAATCTGTCATCATGGATAGTAATAACAGAGGCAGTTGTTGGCTTTGTAGTCGACTTCACTAAAAATGACCAAGCCCCATAAAATAAAGTTCAACACAAACATCACTTTATCAAATTAGGGGAAAAAAAGGAAGACATCTTGCCCTTTACCTCTTGAAGACCCAGGAGCACCAGGAGGTCCAATGTCACCTAGAAATATTAACACACACAATGTTTTTTTTTTATATGCATTCGATATCATTCATATTATATTATCTCCATTTTTCAATTCAGATACAGTAATAGAGAATACATTTTTGCAGCCTTTGATTGGTCTCATCTGATTTACCTTTATATCCCTGTGGTCCTGGACGTCCAGGAGGTCCTGGTGGTCCTGGTGGTCCTTGTGATGCGTGTGTTCCACTATAAGTTGAAACTGTAAATAACAACAATATAGTCTATATTACACCCGCTTACCTTCCCCCCCAGTGTAGCCCATATGGCTGAAGCTGTCACAGGACAGCTGGTCCAAACCTAATGTTGGGTTGATGTAGAACTGACCTGTCTCAGAGCTTCTTCCTGGTTGACCTGGCTCACCTAAGAAGCAATTATGAAATCATTTTTATTTGTCTTGGAGAAACAGTTGTCAAGAGTAAAGCTCACTACTCTATTATTGTGTAATAGACAAATGATAAAATGCTATTGTTGTTTTTTTTTTACCTTGATACCCTCTTGGTCCAGGAGCACCTACAATGGTAACAAAATTTAATTAAAAAGTACTAATGATGTGAATGTAATTGACAAGAAGTTGAGGACACAAAGTGGGTTCATTATAATTGTGATCACCTGCGGATCCCTTCTGTCCAGGAGGCCCAGGTGGCCCAGGTGGACCACTGTGGTATGACCCTGTATGACAAAGACACAAGTATTCACACCTTTCACTCTACAAATGAAGTCTGTAAAGTA
Source organism: Siphamia tubifer (assembly GCA_020466265.1). Classification (NCBI taxonomy): domain Eukaryota; kingdom Metazoa; phylum Chordata; class Actinopteri; order Kurtiformes; family Apogonidae; genus Siphamia; species Siphamia tubifer. The sequence continues at coordinate 32,875,210 of CM035797.1, forward strand.
CCAGTTCATCACATCTGTGCAGTAAAATTATTATAAATAATAATGGATAAGCTTTACACAAGGCTTTTTATTAACATATACTCAAAGCATGGACAATGGACCCATTATTCATTCACTCACACATTCTCATTCTGGTGGTGTTTGCAGCCGCAGTTGTCCTGGGGCAGGATGACGAAAGTGTGACTGTCAACACACACCAACAGCCCCTCCAACCACCAAACATTCACACACATTCATATGTGACTATGTGCACTGGAGGCAAAGTGGGTAAGTGTCTTTCCCAAGGACATAATGGCACATGGCCTGGACAGAACAGGTTTAAAACTGCCAACCCCTTCATTATTGGACCACCCACTGTCCCTCCTGAGCCATGGTCCCTGTTCTGCATTCTACTGCTGTTGCATCATATCAACATTGTCACGTTTTATTTTGTTGATTTCTCATATAAAGACAATACAACATACCTGAACTGGATGCAAAACCTGGATCCCCTTTGTCTCCTTTAGGACCTTGTCTTCCATAACCTGAAAAAGCAGAAATCATGATGAGTTTAATATATATATATATATATATAATACACACTGTACAACCATGGGCTGAAATATTTACCTGGCTGACCGGGGGGGCCTGGAGGTCCTGGTAGGCCTTGTCTGGAATCACCTACAGCATATTATCAAATATTAATATTAAACAGTCAGTGACAGATGAATATGTTATCACAGCAGAAGCAGAATAAAGCCACTCTTAGATTGTATTAAACAAATCCATCAATAAAAATTATAGTGAAATATTTGACGATACTGTTGGTTGGTTAGTTACCTGGGCGTCCAGGCTGCCCAGGTGGACCTGGTGGGCCAGGTGGGCCAGGTGTTCCAGAGCCTACACTTGCCCCATACTGGCCTAAGCAGAAAGTAGTTATTTAAATTAATGAATGAATACATTTGAATCTAATCATGTGTAGAAAAGCCTGAGTTTTCTTTGTTCATCTGAAGCTGATGATGGAACATTTGAGATATAACAGTGTCATGAAACACAACTCACTCTGGGTTCTGCTGGAGCTTATAGTTTCAGACGTTCTCACTGTTACTCCTGGTTCTCCTTGGTCTCCCTTCGATCCTCTGTCACCTTTAGGACCTGCAGAGACAAACACAGCAGAGTCAGTGAAGTCACTGTACAAACTGAGATGCTTAGTTTGGGACTGAACAGTGTGATGACCTACCAGACTGACCAGGCAGACCAGCAGGACCAATTGGACCTGAGGAGGTACAGGACACAAAAAAACAACAACAATTGAGTAAAGATAGGGATACATTTCTGGGGTTGAGTCATTTTTTTTTTTCAGGTAAACTTAAACAGGTAAACTTAAAGCTAAATGTTGAGGTGTGAAGGATCAGACCTGACAATCCTGGAGGTCCAGCAGGCCCAGGAGGACCAGCGGGTCCAGGTGGTCCTGGGATACCCACAGAAGTGGATCCAGCTACAAAAACAAAAATCATGGTCACAAATGTAAAAACTGCTCAATAAATTATATCAATAAAGTCAGTTGTTTATGCTCTAGTACCTGCATTGATGACTCTTCCTGCTTCACCTGTTTCTCCTTAATACACAAGAAACATGATGTTAACATTCTAAAACCACCTTGTCCATCCCGTTTCTGTTACTACACTGTTTATAATCCCTTCAAAGAAGAGCAGTTCATAGTCACATTACCTTTAGCCCCTGGACGTCCTGGATTTCCTGGTATTCCTGACAGAAAAAAATATGCACATTTACAGTAGCAGTTCCATTTAAGCTAAATCATTTAGAAAAAGATCTTATTTGAAGACAAGCATGATATTCATACTTAAAACTACAGTGTACATACATACCTATATATACACACACCTATATATATATATATATACACATACACAAATATAATAGAGCCATACCTGGTGGACCTTGAAGCCCTGGTTGTCCTGGAAAAGAGCATTATTTATATTTCAATAATGTATTAGGCACTAGTGACAAGGTTATTGTATATAAAGATTATGTTATAATAAGATTAACTTCAGGTTTAGTTTACCTGGAAGGCCAGCATCCCCTGGAGGACCAGAGGGACCTCTGAGACCTGCAGGACCAATAGGACCTTGGTCACCTGAAAGGAGAAAAATAAATCATTGATGATTTTTAATTTGAATAAAAGCACTGTGTCCCTGTAGGGGGTGACAAAGCTCTGTTTTAAGCTTGATTTGATACATTAAAAAATATATATATTTAATTCACCTCTTGAGCCTTTTGCACCATCCTGTCCAGATAGACCTGATGAAACACAAAACACAGATAATACCAGTTCAGTGATCACTGTAGAAGATTGTTCCTGAAGTGACCTGGGGGGGGGGGGTTTCTCTGCTTCCCCCTGGTGGTAGGATGCCATTACTAAAGTAATTTTCCTCAAATACTGTTACAACTCTGCCTCTCCTGTACTTCCACAACCAAAACTGAGGCCATTAGACAGTCTGTTTGTCATCAAAACACATCCATGCATTAGAGAAGAACTACATGACAGCTGTGTGAACAGTTTTTCATCTGTTTCTGCAGCTCATAGGTACCAAAAAACATACAAAAATCTAAATGTTTCATCTGACACTCACCCATTGACCCTTTCTGTCCTTTTTCTCCAGATTGTCCGGGCATACCTGGCAAACCAGGATCACCTGAGGAGTGGGACAACTCAATTAGAAAAAAAAAAAATAGCATGTTCTACAATATACTAGTGTAAATAATGAAGTGTCACTGACCTGCCAGACCTCTGAGACCCTTGTCACCAGGCTCACCTAAAATAAACACAAAATAATAAACATTTAGAAGTGTTTACTGATGCCACCAGTCCTCTGCAAAGTGTAATGTATCACCAACAAACCTTTAAGACCTGTAGGTCCAGCGAGCCCTCTGTCACCTGCACAGTGAAAGAAGACAACCTCATTAATCACACAATTCCCAAAATGCGGACGATCACAGCAGTTTCTGTTTTTACCTGCATAATGTTATATAACCTACCTTTTTGTCCAGGTGATCCTGGCTCTCCACGGAAACCAGGATGACCTGCAACAAAACAGAGTTGAGGTCAAACTGCAGCAGTAAACTTCAAATACTATTCAACACAGCAGATAACTTCACAACTCCACATAAATATGAAGATAATGAGAAACTGACCGGGTGATCCAGGAGCTCCACTTAAACCTAGAGCAACAAGGAATAACAATTAGTAAGGCAAGGTACTTCATGTACAGGAAAATTCAATATGCTTTAGATAAAACATATAAGAAAATTAAAATGATTAAGACGCATTAAAAGACAATTAAAATAAGAGACATAAAAACATTTAAAAAAAAAAAAAAAACCAATTGAGAATTTAACTAAAATCTCCAGTAAATATTAATGTTTCCAGGTCTTATTTAAATGAACTGACAGTTCATTTAAATAAGACCTCAGTTTTTTCAGGTAGTTTGTTCTACAGGTGAGGAGCACAACAACTGAATGATGCTTCACTTTGTTTGGTTCTGATTTTGGGAACACACATTAAACCTGTTACTGATGACCTATGACCTCAGGCCTCTGGATGCTTTATATGCAACGAGCAGGTCTAGGATGTATTTAGGTCCAAGGTCGTTTAGTTCTTTATAGACCAGGAGTAAGATTTTGAATTCTAACCTTTGACCCACAGGAAGATAATGTAAGGATTTGAGGACCGGTGTGATGTGGTCCAGTTTCCTGGTACTGGTCATTACCATTACTGGTCAATTAGTAAGAGGTCAATATGTCATTTGTGTCTTCAGGGTCTAAGTGTAAGATTTTTTTAGTTGGTTTAGTGTCTGATTGTTTGTATTTTCTATTAGGGGTGTGGATCAGGGGTCTGAGGACTACAGCCAGGGGGTCTGGTCTAGTTTGTGATATTGTTAATTTAGGTCAATAATACATCATATAATATTAACGTTGACCTGAACAAACTCCTGTTCCTGTGCCATGGAGATTTTTATTGAAAAGTATTAAGTATTATTATGACAACTATATTGCATGGATTTACAAATTGTTATTTTTGTATCAGGGTATTATTCTTAAATTGGGAAGATTTTTTTTTACTCATTGTTTGTTATCTAATAATTTAATAATTTTATTGTTACATGTGTCCAGGCAATACACAACGAGGGTCAGGGTTCATTTCTGCATTCTTCCTTACTCATAAGTGTTATGACAATTATTTAATTGTGTTCATTATGATAAGTTATTTATCACTGATAATAATGCATTTTTCTGGGAAAATCGGGTATACTTCATTTACTGACCATGATGCATAAAAGATTAGATTAAATTATTATATCATAAAAGGAAAGTCAAGAAAACATGTTCATTTTCAGCAAAATATACCACTGTTATTGATGAATCAATGAGCCTCTGAACATCTGAATGGGTCACATTTGATCATGCCAGAAATAAACATTAACTGATGAACATAATTTTATCTGAATTATTTCAGTGTGTTTACAGGATTGATGCTTGAAAAGTGAATTTCTTCAAAACTTGAACCTCTTACTGGGGTTCAGTTTTATTAGGCTTGGGTCAGCTAATGTTCATTTCAGATCAGTTACTTAAAGTAGATCAAATGTCCAAAGACAATACATGATATTAACATCATTGAAAGTGAAATGTATTTGTTTTTATTAAACAGTATTAAACTCTATTAGTATTAAACTCATTAAACTTATTAAAAACAAACAAAAATGTAGTATGTAATTTCATTTAAAGTGCTGAAGCAATCACACAAAAATCTTCTTTAATATTGATTTTGTTTTACTAGTTTTAGTTGTAATTTATGCATTACCAAATATTATATTTGCAGGAAGTAGTACAGTACAATAACAGTATTTCAATAAACACCAGCAGCTTAATGTTAGTTAATCATTACTTGTCTACATGAGTCCTTGTCTGATGGTTCCCAGCCCTCAAAAGCTTTAAATGACTCTGTGCTGCCACCTGCTGAATATTATAGTAACATCATGTTGCAATCATCAGCCACAACTGCATTTAATTTTTGTCATTTAGAATGTCCCAAAAATCATATTATAGTTCTTTTTAAGTGAATTATTGAGCCTTCGGGGTCTGTTCGTTCTGAGCAACTTGTTAAAACACTCCTTAAGAGCATAACTGTGTTTATATTGATGCTAATCTGTAAAAATTTAAATCACACTGGGGGTCACCATTTTAGTTGAGTAAGGTCTCACAGCTGTTTTTAACTCATTTTCAGGTGCAGAATCCAAAATTGATCTCAGTTTTTCTCTGTCACGTCATGTTTTTGAACTATATAATCCTCGTTTTCTCAAAACATGTTAAAAAAATACTGGTATGTGCTTATTTTAGAAGAATTCTTAAATATTGACATACAATGAAATATGAAAGAAACACCCATGACTGCAATGTTTATTTAACATTTGTGTTTTTACAAAGGATATGACTCCTGTAATTATCCTTATACAAGTTTCCATGTAGCTGTAGATGAATCCAATTGTAATGATCTGGCAAGTTTTACAACAGCTAACCAGTGGAATTTTGTTTATCTGAGGGTAAGCTGTGGAGAAAAAACTCAATGTGCTAGAAAACAACTGACTGCAATTTTGGGATCAGTACAACAATTTTAGTTTTAATAAGCATAAAAATCTAACAACAGATTTTTTTATTGTTCCCCGGTGTTATCAAAGGTGAACAAACACAACAAAGACTGGATGAAGTCTGTTCCACAATACAGATTCCACAATTAGTGTCTGACAGCTGTTGACTGTTACATTCTGGACTTTCAGTGTCTAGTTTTCTCATTTTTTTGTTTTGTCTTTCTGTTTTTATTCTCATTGTTAGTGTTTGGGCTTTTATTTTGATATGTGGGTTCTTGTTCACCCTGTCTTGTTTTACTTCCTTTGTCACACCGCACCTGTTTTCTGTCCTTTACAAGACCCATCCCCTCATATTATATGTCAAATCATAAGTGTGTCTACCTTGGAAGGAGCTAATGAGCAGTTTACTGTCTTGTCCTGGTTTATCTGTGTATGACTTGGTTTGGGTCTCTGGCTTCTGTCACCTGGTATCTGACCTTTTGCCTGATTTGGACCCTGAAATTGTCTTGCCCTCATTTTGGACCCTGGTAAAGAGACTTGGATTTTCCTTTGGTACTTTGCTTTTTCTGGTGTTGACTTGTGCCTGTATTTTATTTTATCCCCAGTTGCTGTCCCACCTGATAGTCATCAGACACTCCACCACACAGTAACCTGGGTTCCTGAAATTATCTGTTTTTATAATAAACTTTAAAAAAAAAAAAAAATATATATATATATATATATATATAGTTACTTTGTCCGAGTCCTGTTACTGGGTCCAATGTGTTTCTGAATTCCTACCAGTGTTGGGCTTATTCTGACCCCAAAACAAAACTAGAAGGTAATTTGTCTATGTTTTACTAATTACTATGATAATGTTAAACAGTGGGTTTGAAATCTGTCTTCGTGTCTTGATGTCCTGCATGTTTTACATATTTCCTTCTTCCAACACACCTGGTTTAATTAATGCTCAGCTCTTCATAATCTCTGCAGAAGAACAATAACGATGTAATAATGACTTCCAGGTGTGCTCCTGTAGCCAGTCGAACCGAGCAGCTGCTTAGAGTCCTCTATCCACTAGGTGACTAAGGAGTCGAGAATAAAGAGTTGACACCTGCGTTTTGAGAAGTAATTTACGCGTCCGTATTAACCTGCATATTGTGCCTGTGGTGGTACATAAATGTCAGAACAAGATGAATAGAATGAAATGAAGAGGAGCTATCCTTCCGGTAGTGAGAAAAGAAAGCGAGACAGTGGTAAGTCAGTCGAAATAATAATGGTATAATGCTAGCTAGTCCTGTCTCCCTCGCGTTAGCATGATACATTTTCGTCATGTTTGCACCCAACCAGACAGATAAAACACTGGCAAAACATAATTAGCATAATGAGGCGGCCCTTTGTTGAAAATGAATCGTCAATAGAGTAACAGTCCAGCTGTATTTGCTACCGAAGCTATTGTTTCTTAAAGTGCCACTAATATTATGGTAGCTATTCATGGTAGCAACTTAAACGGTCATTGGTCAATTCGTGGTAGATATTCTTCTTTTCGTGTGATATCCTCTCTAATACTGAGGCCCCGTTGAGTGAATCCAAAACTATTTGTCACAGTTTGGGCCTCTTGTTTTTTTTCCCTTTATTTTCGTAGTTTTTCAGTACATTTTAGATTCTTCATTGCTTTGCTGTAATAGTTATTCTGGGAAGTTTTTCTGTAATTTAGCAGGTTTTGTATCTTTTTTGGTGTGTTGGTGTATTTTGTGGGGAAAAAAGAACAAGAAAGTATTTTGACAATCTTTTCACTGAAGCACTTCCATCTTAAAATGCCATAATAACACACAGCATGTTAGTCAGGGATTATGCTAGCCCTTAGGCTAACGCATCACCCAGCTTTGATAAAAGCCTTAAACCAACACCAAGTAACTTTTCAACCTTCATAGTCACATTTGTGATAAGTCGACTTACAACTATTTGAATGAAACCTCTGTTATGGTATGGGGGTGTCTGTATCACTTTAACTAGCACTAAACAACTTCGAGGAGGGTGGCAGGAAAACTGCCACACAAGAGAACTACAAATGTGACTGCTTTACGGCAGATGTCACTTCCCGCTTTCCCCATTCGCTATAAATACGTAAGTCGAAAATTAAAGCTTTCGCCGAATTACTGCAAACATGGGTAAGCTCCTAAACAACCAAAGAAACAAAGATTTGTCTGAGGAGACAAAAAAAATTAAAATGGAGACTAGCCGGATAAAAGGTCAGCCAAGGATCAACTGGCCTACACTCACTGGCACGAGCTCAAAGAGGAGGAGGTATTTCCAACTGATGCTGCCTTTACTCTGTTCCTGCTGGACTTTATAGTAAGTAGCTTTTGATGTTCAAATCAAAATGATAACGCTAGTGTTACCCATCGATAATTTGCGTGGTAGCAATTAATAGCCAGCTTAATATTTCGCAGTTCCACACTCACACGAGCAGCCACGCGACAAACTCAAAAATACTGTATAAAGAAAAACAATGCGATGACTGCAACCCATGAATATAAAGTTTGAGTAAAATATGTGAGTTCCTACTGTGGAAAGATTCATACTGAATCATTGTGGTATTATCATGTCGGTTTATATGTATGTGACTGTAGTTTCTTATAATTATGTCCGAATAATTAAAGCAGGATTCTTTCGGAGCTTTTGTTCAGATATATTACCTTCTTTCTTAAATCTGTTTGCTCATACATAATGAAATGTCACCAATATAGATTAAAAATGTATTTTTAATAATGTTGAATTAAAATTGATCCAAAGCAACTTTGTGATTAATCTTATTTGTTTTCTTAATTTTTTAAAAACATTTGGCACCCCTAAATAATTCCACAAACATCATCTTACCCTTTGGTCCGACAGGTCCCATAATGCCAGGAACACCAGTGTCTCCAGGAGTACCTGCATGAAAACACAAGTGGAATGTCCAGTTAATTCTGTCGTATCAAGGTCACCTGTTAAAAAAATAAATAAATAAATAAATAAAAGTTTGTGACAGAAATCTGAGTCATACCTTTGTCACCTTTCTCTCCAAAGCCTTGTGGTCCTGGCTCACCTCTGGGACCAACTGGACCCTCACGACCCCTCAAACCTGGCACCCCATCCAGTCCATGGTCACCTGCTCAGACAAACATTCACTCACGATATGTTCCTTAACAGCGTTACATGATGAACATGAGGTGGTGAGAACAGTGACTATACCTGTCTGTCCTTTCTGTCCTTTAGGACCCTCCGGACCAGCATGACCCATGGGACCTGAGGTCAAAGGTCAGTGTAAGTGAATGATAACACAGCCAATATGAAGAAAAAAAACTATTGAAGAAATGTGTTTAACTTAATCAGTTTTTGCATAATTCTAATTATTTTTTAATGTAAAATTAAACTGTCAGCTGAATATTAACATGTTCTTGGTGGTGAAATAGTACATTAAAAGGCTGAAACATAATTTTAGCTTAATTTTATGTTGTGTACTCATCATTGGATCAACCTGTATTTTAATTTCAAATACACTATTTTCTGTCACTTATGTCCAGTCAGTGTCCCTAAATCAAAGACTTCTAACTTAACTACAGTTCCTAGAATATCTCTTCAAAAGACTGTCATCTTTTCACTGCTCTTATGAGCAGTTTTTTTCTTCCCTACTTTTTGGTGAATTTTACCTTCCCTGTCAAATTGCAGAGGCGTGTTTGGTCTGCGGTTTGCACATAGCAGTTAAACAGCCGTATTTAAGTTTATTGGCGTATTTCCTTATGCTAACTGCAAATTGCCCGGCACACTCATCCAATTTAAGACCAGATGCAATGCATCAACATATTTTGGTTTGTAAAAACATACACTGGCTGTCAGAGCATGTTTCATGAATCCCACATAACATTTTATTACCTGTTTGTGTTTTGTGCAACCGTGTGTAAAAGAGAAGTTCTTGCATGAGGCTGAAGTAATAATAAAACATTCCTCACCTGGTAGTCCAGGAACACCAGAATCACCTGTAATAAATATGTATGTTTTTACAAAGACAGAACATGTAAATGAAATAATGGACACGTTTCTATTCAAATAGGAATAGTCTGACACTAATGAATGACACAACCTAGTGTATGTACCTTTAGGTCCAGGCAGTCCTCTCTCTACAGATGAAGATAGAAGAGCTGAAACAGAACAGACCGGTTTAATAAAGATAATCCTCGTGTTATTATATGTACATGTTATGCATATAGCTGCTGTACCTCTGAAGGCCTGTGACTGCATTTCACTTCTTAACATGTTGTAGATGGTCAACTGAAGAGCAGAAACATCTATGTATCCTCCGCTCACACCGGTGCCATAGACGGTACCACTGCTGAAACTGGTACCAGCACCACCAGCAGTACCGCTGTAGCTGGTCCCAGAGCTGGTAATGGTTCCTCTGCCTGAGCCCACACTGCCGCCAGTGCCAATGTCAATGACGTTGTGGCCGTGACCGGTAGCGACACCACCACCACCGGTACCTGCACCAGTGCCAGAATGGCCGCTGGTACCAGAATGACCACCAGTGCCAACAACGACAACACCACCACCGGTACCTGCACCAGTGCCAGAATGACCGCCAGTGCCAGAATGACCGCCGGTACCAGAATGACCACCAGTGCCAACAACGACGACACCAACACCTGCACCAGTGGATCCACCACCACCAGCTGCTCCACCAGCTCCACCAACACCACCAGCTCCACCGGCACCACCAGCTCCACCGGCACCAGTAGCTACGCCGCCACCAGTACCAGTACCAGTAGCTACGCCACCACCAGTACCAGCGCCAGCACCTCCAGTAGATCCGCCAGCACCAACAGCGACGCCAACACCAGTACCAGTGGCTCCACCAGCAGCCCCGCCGCCTATTCCTACTCGTGTGCCGGTACTAGTCCCAGAACCTCCGGCACCACCCAGATATATGGTGTGGTCAGTGTGGGAACCTCCACCTCCACCTGCACCAATTATGTTGATCTCATTAGAACCTGACAGCCGACTGGTACGAGCAGAAACAGCAGACGACTCAGCTTCCAAGGTAGCCACTCTGTTCTTCAGCTTCCTCACATCTTCAGCTGTGAAGAAATGACAAGTTTATTAACCTCAGAACAGATTAAATCAGTAATTTAACCCTTAACTCTAATTTAGTTTAATGTTGGACTGAAAAAAAAGAAGCTAGAACAAGCACCTTCTAGTTTACCATATGTCTAACCTGAACTTTAACTTCAGTTTAATAGATTGCACTAAAAGTTAACCAACATCTTGTTGGACCTTTGAACATCCAAATATTATTCATTTCAAAGGCTTAACTGTTAACACATGTACTCTTGGACACGCACAGTATGAGCAGTAATAGACTGAAACAAAAACTGCATGTCCTTTCAAAAATCCTGTTTTTAATTATGCAAGGTTTTGATGTTAAGAAACTCAGACTTTGTACAGACATTATTTTGTGTGAATTTGTAATGAAAACCCACTCAGGTCTTTGAGTGGAGGTGGAGTTTTTCAAGGAAAATATTCAGAAATAAAAGCGGACAGATTAGATACAGATGTAATCGTTGATCCAAGCCAAGAATCCAAATTCTCAACACGTGTACCCGCAGTAAAACAAGTCCATATTGGCAAATTTTAACAGTCCTGAGTAGTTTGATTCATTTCATCTAACTGTTGTCTATGTTTGGTATTTTTCTGTATTTTATTTAGGCTTGTTAGTTCTTCTTTGTTCATCCCCCTTTACTCTTTTCATTTTAACCCATAAAGACCCAGTATGACTTTTATGGCAGTTTTTTTTTCTCCCATTAACCTTTCTTAGGTGATTTATCACCATTTATAACATTTGCTTTTTTTTTTTTTTTGGTGAAAATCATTTATTTTCCTATATTTAATTCACTGATCATATGATACAACTGATATGACCAATGAGGTCATTATCAAAGTGAATTAAAAGATTATTGTATCAAAACAGGGAAAAAAAAACTGAAGAAAATGTAAGTTGTTCATAAAAGCCATTAATTGAACAGAAAATCAAGTGTCTCATCCACTGTCATTGATCCAGTTTCTTTGGTCTTTACTGCTAAATCAATGTTTCCATGGTAACTATGGAGTCTTTGAATGTCCAAATAGGTTATATCTGACCATGAAAAGATGTCAAACTATATTTTACACTATTTACACATATTGGTAGGATTAATGTGTCAACAGATATGAAACAGTTCATGTCAGTAGATGGTTATAGTTGTGTCTTTATGGGTTAATACTGTGAACTAAAGATGAATTTGCTCAAAGTAATATTTATATTCATCTAATCTAATAAGTCAAACTGGTTACTGAAGGATGGAAAACATGGACAAGCGTGTGTCCCACAGGCTTAAGTGGCAAAGATGTCTTCATTATAACACAATGTGGAGTTGAATAATCTGTGAATCTGCTCTTAAGCCCAGTAGCAACGTTAACCTTTTCCCACGATTCTTCTGCCAAGTTCTCATTAACTGAAGTCAAACAGTCAAAGTAACCGTGCCAGACCCTCAGCTGAGGCAAATCATTGTCAAACTGAGACAAAAACATTTAAAAAAAACCCTCTTTTATATACTGCTACTATAATATTCAATCATATTACTGTAGCACAGTTTTGTTTGAGAGGTTGTGAATGTTAGAATAGAAGCTGAATTCATCATCTATGTTCCTCATGTCTGGAACAAACTCCCAGAAAGCCTCAGATCAGCTGAAACACGTAGTTTATTTAAATCCAGGTTAAAGACCCATCTGTTCTCAGCAGCATGTGAATGGTTTTTATTCATCAGTTCGGATTTGCACCCTCTTTTAAGCTTAAAGTTTCTATTTATCCATTGTATTTGTTTTTTTCTTTTTCATGCCTATACTGTTTTTGAATTGTCTTCTACATAAAATGTGGTTTATAAATATGTTTTGCCTAGAAACGACCTGCCAAAGAGATTAAATGTGCTAAATCTTACATATTTTATTAACTTATTTACTAATATTTAAAATATACAGTATAAGATGGTGTTATTACACACATTTATAGTGGTTTATCAGCATTTATACAAAAGATTTAAACATGTTCCAGTATAAAGAACATGTAAAGTGACTGTGTGTATAGTCTTTTGAGGCAAACACTTATTTATTTTTTTATTTTTTTCACCCATTAATTCTGAAAATTTCATATTTTGACCTAAAACTTTACCTGAAATCAGCATTTTAGTGTCTCAAACATTTCAAAATGTCATTGGCTTTTTTTCTGGAGTCATTTTCCTTGTATGCTAAAGTAATTAAAATGAAGCCGCAGATTCACAGGTTATAATTCACAGATCATGAATGTTTAAGTGCCTGAATCAACAGGTTTACACATGCTCCAACAGTGTTTTGTAGATAAATCCAGATAAAACTTAATACACAACTTTCCTCTTGTTTGTTTATATGTCTTTGTAAAGCACTTTGAGTTAGTGCAATACAAATAAACTTGCCTTGCTGGGGAAAAAAAAGCGAGATCTGTGACGTCATTAAGCAACCATTTGTGAAGCTCCTCCACTGATAAATACCAGGCAGGCTTTTATGGCTTTGAGACAGTAACCACGGATCACATTTCCAGGGAGAGGACTAAGTTTACTGTCCCCCAGCTCTTTGCAGCGCTGTGCAATAATGCTCACTTGACTGTAAAGCCAGATTTTATTGGTTGGGACCTTCTCTGCTCTTTTCCACAGCAGCTGCAGAAATTTGCAAAGTTATGTCTTTATCTTCAAGAGAGACTTAAATGTTTTATGTTAAATCTGATAACGTGGCCTCACCCAGTGCAATGAGGCCGAAGAGGAGTCCCAGAAGCAGCAGAGATAACAGGAGGAGACCCAGCAGCCATTTCCACCAGGAGCAACATGAGTCCGCACAGCAGCACAGTCCTCCACCTCCGAACACCCCGCTGTCCCTGCGAATCTCTGAGGGACACACAGAGGGACATGTCACTTTCTAATTCTGTTATAAAAGTTAGAATCAAATCACAGCACATGCAGACAAAAATACCTGCGTAGGTGGCTTTGTCTTTCATTAACACTCCAGAACTTCCATCTAGAGGATAAATAACACAATTAACAGACATATACCGTATACCACTCACTGTTTCTGCATTCAAATAGCTTAATATTCCACTCACAGTACGAGTTGGCGGTGTCTGTCTTCAGCGGCGCTTGCTCGTAGCTTGCAATAATTTTTTCTTTTTTTATGGAGTCCCCAGACAATGATCCTGAAGCACAATGTGTATTTCATTTCAGCTGTTTAGAGACTAGAAATGCTGCATTAGAGTGTTATGAAATTGCATTTGTGTCACACTCTTCTATAAACCGATGAATTATATTGTGGTGGATTCATAGTGACACGATTTATTTCATTTCATCTCTTTTATACTCATGCCAGTTTATGATCATTCACACACTCACCACAAGGACTTATTTGCCCCCTACCAAAATATCTTTATGAAGTGGCAGGAATGTTCTCACATTAAATATATCCCTATATTGTTCGTGCTATCATGAAAGTAGCCTTTCACCACTTCTGCTACTGATAATATAACTGCGATAATGTATTCAGTTTGACAGAATATTTAAACGGTGAACTCTGGCTCTTACAAATGCTGGACACCCACACAACTGCACCTTTGGACGTCCCATGCTGGAATATGTGCAACATACACAGTAAATTTTGCAGTGTTAAATCAACACTTAGAGAGTTAATTTGGAGACAATGGGACCAAATACACTCTAGAAGAAGTTAAATAAACTCTCTAAGTGTTGATTTAACACTGCAAAATTTACTGTGTACTTATACTGTACCAGTTTCACCTCAGTTTTTATTTGGGCTGCTATGTTTTTATTGTAATTCTATATGTATTCATTTAGATATATCTTAGGTGTGTCTACAATGTACCTTAAGCTAAAACCAGCTGAACAAAATTTAGTTTTACATAATGACAAGATTTTCATGATGGTATCTTGTTGATCTATGGAGCAAAAAGGGTTTATATTCAATTCTATTTAACATTTTTTCCTACAAAATCTTTCTTCTGTGCCACTAAAAAGTCTCCATGTGCTCAACACATTCCAGCATGTATCCAAAAAAGACACACACACACACACACACACACACACACACACACACACACACACACACACACACACACACACACACACACACAATGCCAGGCTGTTGTAAAGACTGCAGACGCCCTCATAATTTAATTCTGAAATTCATGACACATCCTTTAAATGAGCAGCAGCAGACGTGTCTGATACCATCTAATCAAAGAGGAATTGTTTACAACTGGATCAGGAATGTTTTTTTTTCTACATAGTTTAATCCCCAGATGTAGCTGTTATCTCACTGACCTCCTCCTATTCCGACGCTTCCGCTGGTGAACTGCTTTCCACTGTCTTTGGCCAAAATGAACATTTCTGCATCCCTCTTGGCTGAAACATTCTCCTTTTCCATGATCAGGTACTTATCCTTCTTATATGCCTCATCACTTTGGGATCTAGTGGCTGAAAATTAAGAAAAATACAAGTGAGATTTCATATTTAATTCCATAAAAGCGATAGAGAAAGGAGAAAAAAAACATAATTTAGTTTGATTTTAATATAAGATCTTATGACTCTTAGGAATTAAAAATTAAATGTCTTCCTATTAGGGGCTGAATGATTTACTTACTTGTAGAAACTCCAGTGCTGACAACACCGCCACTGTTTGACACATTTTTCTGAACCCCGTAGCCTGTATGGACAGACACATGTACAATACACACATGTAAAGACAGACACACAGGTTAGGACTACAACTACTGTCAACGTGTGTCCGAAAACTCAGGGCCGCACCTCCCAGGTTGGCGCTAACGTTGGCTCCATTGGTGGTGAGCACACTGCCAGACGTGGGCGCCAGATTATTCTGAAAACCATAAACTGAAAAGAGAGATGCAACATTTAAAACTGGGACTAAAACTAACTAATACTAACTATGATAATATGATAAATATCAAAAAAAAAAAATATTTACTTCTGAGAAATTCAACAGTTTCAATCTCTAAACTCAGTTGTTCACTTGAAATGACTTGTGCATGACTAATATTAATGCAAAAACACTCATCACATTATATTTTGCTGGAAAATAATTTACTATTTACTTCATTGAACAAAAATAAAACCTCTGAGACGCAGCAAAGTAAAGATTTTGGCTTATTTTTTTTTTTCTTTTTTACATTAACTAATTGCCATGATTGGACATAACATGATGCAACAATGTTTGATTTTATTTGATTTTATGGAATATTCTTTGATATTTAAGTAAAACTAAAGATGACAAAAATGCTTGAGTCTCAGAAGGATTATATGTATATAACCACAATTAATGTATGTATTATTTTCAGTGTGTAGGATTTAAAGATAGTAATGTAACTGAAGATATTAGAATGGGTTATGCCAGCCAGAATACTTAACATTGGATTGGATTTTTTTTTAAATGTTTTTTTTTTGTTGCTGTTAGCACTGTCGCTTCACAAAAAAGTTACAGATGAGAACTGAAAAAAATAGTGACTTGGAGTTTTTTGTGAATTTAAACCTAAACCAATGTCTAGGAGCACTATCTAGTGGTCATTTGTAGAATTACACTTTAATTTACATCTCATATTGGCCTCACTTTCACACTCGAGTTTCTGCCTTATGTTCCCAACAGACATTATCTGTTTTATCCATGGTTTCCTCCAACTGATCACTGTCACATTGTATATTTTTTCCCAGACTGGTCTTAATATAATCATATATATTATATAATTAGATTATAAAGGACTTGACACTTTTTCATGTTTTTACTGAATAAGTGAGGGATATTTATGTCCAACATGAACACTGAAGGCCACAAAATATTACACATGAGTTAGTTTTATCATCAAACCTACTGATAACTTCATCAATAAACTCAGTGTATTGTCACTATTCTGCGTACTCTGTTCTTTTAATTATTTGTTTGATTTTATTATTATAGTGTCATAGGTTTTTATATTATAATGTATATGTTTAATAGAGTTCTATTCCTCCTGTTGCACTGGAGCCGCACCCTAAATTTCGTTGTACAATGACAATAAAGCATTCAATTCAATTTAATTCAATTGCTGCTGTGACTGTGATGTTTTCTTTTACCTGACAGGGAAGAGGGGGAGGTGGGGCTCAGCGGCGAGGATCCTCCCCTGTTGTTGGTGCTGACCTGGTAGGAGTAGGTGCTGGTGCCGCCAGCCGTCATGGTGGTGGAGGCGTTGGGCAGGGTGGAGGTGGACCAGGTGAACGATGGAAGGATGGTGTCCAGTGCAGAGGTGTCGTACTGGGCAGAGCGCACACTGGTGTCATACTGGCCAGACTTTACACCAGAGTCAAAATGGTCCGATTTCAGAGTGACGTCGTACTGTCCCGACTTCACACCAGTATCATACTGTCCAGACTTCAGACTGGTGTCATACTGGCTTGATATAAAACCAGTGTCAAACTGGCCTGATGCCAGACTTCCACTATACGTCCCTGTTTTCACACCAGAGTCATACTGCCCTGACTTCACGCTAACATCATATTGGCTGGTCTTTAAACCAGTATCATACTGCCCTGACCTCACACTAACATCGTACTGGCTGGTCTTTATACCAGTATCATACTGCCCTGACTTCAGACTGAGATCAGAGCGCCCTGTGTTAAACTGCCCTGTACCTATAGTGTTGTCATACAGGCCAGTTGTGTCGATGAACTGGTCCGATCTCAGACCAGTGCCAAAACTTGAAACTGTAGGGAAGAGAAGATAAGGAAAAAAAAAAACATTGGAAGGGTTGAACTCATTTCTGTTTAGGTCTTATAAAGAGATGCATGTTTTTCGACATAAAAATCGGAGTAAAAAAAGTCTAGGCAAGTCATTCTGTTGTTAGTTCATTAATATTACTGTGTTCTCCATTGTTATTCAATGCATTGGTTCTATTTAAAAAAGGCCAGATTGCTTTGTCTCCAGCAGTTTTTGGAGGGTAGAAAAATGACTTGAGGTTGAACAATAGTTTACCGGTACTTCCGCATACATATCTATGACGCGGTGAGGAGGCGTCTCTGATTGGCTCAGAATGTGTGAAGCTCCCCTCCCCTTCTGCTCTGTATGTGTTTATCATGGGGAGTAGCATCCAGCTAGGTCGCTATTTTTGAAAATGCGCAGGGGAAAAAACAACGCTTTATTTCCACAGAGCACATGATTGAGTTTGCTCCTCCATTTTTTTTCAGGTTCGTTAAGCAACTGTGGCGCAGTCTTCTCTTGTAGATGCTAATGCTAATGCTACTTCAGATTTGCTGCAATGGGGGACAGGCCTAACCCCACGTGGTTGACTCCAATGTCCCTGTGATGTGTTGTGGACAGACTTTTCTGAGTGTCTCGTTTCTCTGTGTTGTTTTCTATGAATGGGAAACACAGCGAGTGGAGGTGACACAAACGCAGCATGAGGTGACCCATCAGATTCCAAAAGGAGTGTGAAAAAGTGGTTTTCAGCTGAATGACACCTTTAAAACTGTTTCCTGACCATCCTATGGATAAGGTTTGATATAGTGATTTTTTTCAGAACATGCAATGAAATTTAACATAACAAGTAAAACAGAAATAATAATAGAATATTCAACAATTCAGACAATTGTAGAAAAGAAAGCAGCAAAAATAGTTTTAACTTCTTTGGCGTGCCTTAAAATGTCCATCCTGTTTCACAATATATAAAAACGTTAATACATTTCCCATGTTTTGACTGATGTTTGGTGGATGTGACACAGTAACATGTTTGATTTCTAACAGTAACATTAATATGTTTCATTATCAAGGAAATGTACTATATACTGTATGTGTGTATATATGAATGACTGGTAATGTGAAAAATCTGGATGTAGATGTTTGTCTGGATTGATTTTAGTTCTGAGATTTATGCGTTTTTAATGTATATTTTACTTTGAATGTATAAATAACCTCTTGCAGCTGCTTCCTTAGTCAGGACCTTCTTGTAAAAGGGATTTTTAATCTGTGAGTCATTTTACATTATGGTTAAATAAAGATATAAAAATGTCTTTTTTTATATTAATGTTATTTCCTTCAAATTGATATTGAAATTCTACATAATCTTACTCCTTCATCCATCACAAATTGTAGTGTCGTCTATTGTTTTTCTTATATTTCAGTGAAAAAATAGTGATTCTCCTGTTTCTAAGTATATATGTAGTCATGAGCACTCCAGACATTTATATTTATAAGAAATTAAAAGACCAATATTTTAATCTCATTTTAAGTATAGTCTCAATTCTAATTCTAACGGTTCTTTGTATTGTTTTTTAACCTGATTTTGTGTAATTTATCATTTAATTCATACCTTTGCATCACTATATTGAGCTTTTTGCTCCTGTAAATGTTTCTGAACCTGACATAAGTATTGTCTGAACAGACTTGTGTGTCTTTGAATAAGTGCCAGGAATTTATCTCTCAACGAACAAATGCTTGGCTGGTGATTCAGAGATGTTGATAAATCATGAGTGGAACCAACCACAGCTAAATTAAACCATGTTTGGAGTGAGAGACGGAGGGAGCGTGAAAAAAGTGTCAAGAGTATGAGGTAATAAATACCTGACTGAGTGGCCACTGAGACTGTCTTGGTTTCCACACTGGCCTTTTTGGGGACGGGCAGGGTGATGGAGGTGCTGGAGGAGCGAGTGGGGCTGACGCTGCTGGAACGACCTTTCAGAAGCTTCTTGACATCATCCAGCTCCGTCCCTGAAACAGCATAACAGCTCTGTCAGCTTTAAACAATGCATTATACAAACAGGTCACGCATTAACTGTTTCGCGTTAGCATTAAGTTTGTAATAAACTCCCTGTTGTTTTTTTGTTTTTTTTACTAACACCTACATGGAACATAAATAGCTGATGTTTACTGAAAAATGCAAAATAAAGAGAATAATTTTATCATAAATAGTAATAAATGACTTAGGAAAAGTTAAATATAGAGGAAAAAAAAACATTTGAAAATCACGATAATAATAGTGATTGTTTTGTGTTTCCTTAATTAATGTTTTTATTTCCTCCTCGATATTATATACATTAGATTAGCTCCTCCTGATTATATAGAATGTAGTAGAACTATCTAACATTCATAAAACAAAAGCTAAACGTCAAAGAAAAGTGCCCTCCTCATAAAGAACTACAAAACTGACTTGTTGATTTGATTCAGTTTACATATTTTACAAGTAATCACAGTATATTCTTTTTAAATATGAAATACCTTTAAGGATAAACTACTTTAAAATCTCATATGAAGTTAAAATTCATAGCTATCAAAGAAATACAAGATATGACTTAACATTTATATACAAGATTTTGGCTAAATATGATCAATACATTCATGGCTAAAAGTAATAAGAGTTTTGTTTTTGGTAAAGTTTAAAGTAATTTCAAGTATTTTATATGTGATTGCAACTCAATCATATCACATTTAAGAACATTTTTTGGCTCATTTCTAAGCTTTTAGCCATGAGTGTTTATCTAACTGAGGAAGGGTTAATGATGGGATACAACATATGTGTGGCGGCAAGAGACTGAGTCTGGTATTAAACCTGACCCTGACCTTTCTATTTTTGTTTCCCTTCCATGCTCTTGAGATGTCAACGTTGCGATATAAGGACTTATTTACATCACGTATTCCACTGTGTGGCTGCTCAGTCTGTTATAACATATATTAATGTATATTAATCAGACAGATATAATGTGTATAATATACCATAGCTGTGTTAAAATGATGGCAGTTATGGATTGTGATCAGCAGGGGGAGCAGCAAACATCTGCAAAAGTCTGACTGTGCTCTGAGCTGTTGCTGCTGCAAACAGTGACTCATGTGTGCCATTGTTGCCAACACACATTTACTGTTCTGCCCTTTTTTTTTTTTTTCTCCTCCTCACAGGAACACAATGGAAAAAAAAAATCCGGCGATACTCCTCTAGTTTCAACCTCACCCTTTTCCTCCTATCTCAGATGTAAATCGACAGCGTGCACATGTGTTACTAATTGAAATGTTATGGTTCCAAACATGCACATGAGAAGCAGAGGCTAAAGAATGTTCTATGAGTGATTTACTGAACACCAAAGCAGGGCCTTTGACAGCGACGTTACTCAAAAAAATACTGCCCTAAAATGATCCATGTGCGGGTTGTGTGAATACTTCTCCACTGTCCAACCCCTTTACTTTGAATGAACAGATAAAGATGCTTTTGTTGCATTACAAGGAATTGCATAACCATAAGCGACGCTATCCATGTGTCTCAAGTGGTCTTACATCTGGTGGCCGAGGGAGAAGTGCTCTGCAGTCTGGCTCTGATCTCACTCTCTGAAAGAAATGCACACACACACACACACACACACACACACACACACACACACACACACACACACACACACAATAGACAAAAGAATTCTGAATTAATAAAAAAAATTAAGCTTGGGTAATGCAGAGTCAGATGGTGCAGAAACAATGAATAGAAAAGGGAAAACAACTATTAAATACCTCTGCTTTCACTCCTCCCTCTTGAGCTGCTGGAGCCTGAAAACAAAAATAAACACACATAAAAATGAGGAGACGTTGGAACAATCATGGTCCATATTAAACCATATGGTTACCAGTCTCACTCACAATAGTTTCCATAATCTTTGCGTGTAAATTCAGGAGAGGAATTGGCACTGGAACTTCCTAAAAGGAAACACAAAGGCTAAGCACATATATAAACAGCACCTCTGTGCCCTGCAGTTTCCTTTACTTTTTCACCAACACACACTCATGCCCAGAGGTGGTAAAAGTACTCACATACAGCTACTTATGTGGAAAAAATACTCTGGTAAAAGTAGAAGTACTGATTCAACTCCTCTACTTAAGTAAAAGTACAATTTCTGAATTGTAATAAAGTACAAAAGTAAAAGGTAAAACAACATTTTTTATTTTTTTTTGGCCATGAACACAATATTTATTTAACCAGGAAAAATCTGAAAAGTATCCAAATTAAAACCTTTAAAGGTGAGTTACTGTGTTTGATCAGGTCTGTGCATAATTTTAAGATAAAATGTTAAAATTGTGAAATTAAAAGTCATAATTATGATATAAAATGACAAAATTATGAGATAAAATGACACAATTATGAGATAAAAAGTCCAAATTATGAGATAAAAAGTCAAAATTGTGAGATAATAATCACAACTATAATATATAAAGTCACACTTTCTCTCCACTGATTTTTCCTCTGAAGTGACTAATTTTCATACTGTCACATCTGTTTAGTTTGGAATAAGTAATACATCTATTGTGAGAATGTAAAGTGTATAAAGTATATATATTTATATAAATGTAAAGAGTATAAAGTACAGATATTGATATAAATGTAAAGAGTATAAAGTACAGATATTTATATAAATATAAAGAGTATAAAGTACAGATATTTATATAAATATAAAGAGTATAAAGTACAGATATTTATATAAATATAAAGAGTATAAAGTACAGATATTTATATAAATATAAAGAGTATAAAGTACAGATATTTATATAAATGTAAAGAGTATAAAGTACAGATATTTATACAAATATAAAGAGTATAAAGTACAGATATTTATATAAATATAAAGAGTATAAAGTACAGATATTTATACAAAACTGTAGGGAGTAAAAGTCAAAAGTTGCCATAAAAATAAATACTCAAGTAAAGTACAGATACATAAAACATCTCCTTAAGTACAGTACTACAGTACTACAGTACTACAGTACTACAGTACTTTTACTCAGTTCTTTTCCACCTGTGTTCATACCAGCTCTCATCATCTCACCGTCATAACCTCCAGAGCGGCTGGTCGTGGTCTTCCTGTCTCTGAACCCTGGGGACAGACCTCCTGATGAGACAGCCGTTTGTGTCCTCCTGCCACCCCCCGCTGAGCTGGACCTCACCTTGGTCACCGAGCTCACCAGGTAGCTCCCCCCGCCGCTGCCGTAGCCTTCACCGTCCATGAAGCCTCCTCCTCCATCACCTCCTCCTGAGGAGTCTCCACTGAGGTAAACCCCCGAGGAGGAGTTGTAGCTACTGACACCTACAGAGGCTGTCAGAGGAGGCACAAATAAAAACACTGATTCAACTGGTTTACTTCAAATAAAATAGAATTTATGATCAAATACATCATATTAGCCTGAAAAGATGTAAATAACCACCAGGGATTAACAGCACTGACTCATTTAAACTAATGAGTTGTAAATATTACAGGTAAAATGCTGTTTTTAGTACCAAAACTGTGTAATGAAGGTGGAAACACCATCATTTTTAATTAAATCTATGTATTTTGGTTTTGTCTGCTTTTATGTAATAAACTCCCTGTTTGTTTGTTTTTTTACTAACACACATGGATCATAAATAGCTGATTTTTACTGAAAAAATGCAAAATAAAGAGAATAATGTTATAACAAATAGTGAAACATTTGAAAGTCACTATAATAATAACTGTAGACCTTTGAGAGTTAATATATTTACTATTTATATTTACAATTCTACTTTTCATATAAGAAAAAAAAAAAGAACAATAAGCAGAAATTATGATTCCTTTTCTCTTTTTATGTTTGTCATCATTTCTACGTGTTATTCTTTCATCCTTAGGTAAAAATAAATATTTATGTTAAAAATGTTTTAAATAATTCATACTAAAAAAAACATGATAATGAGAAGTAACATCCCTTAAATATGTTCAGACTTATTAATTGTATTTATTGTTAATTTAGAATCAAATTGAATGTACTTCTAGTTGATCATATCAGATTATATGAGGTGACTTATAAATAATGTGTATATAAATGGTTATAGATGCTTTGTAGTAATGATAAATAGAGATAAAAGCGTATATAGTGTGTTAATGCAGTATTTATTGGACTGGAGTTTCACTTTTTCCCACACCTTTGAGTATAAGAAAAAACATTTTTTTCAATTATCTTTTTTTTAAATAGATATTTATTTACATTTAGATCATTGCTTTTATGACATTCTGTTTGTTGAGTTTGTGTTTTATTTATTTCATGATGTTGCTGTAGAGAGAGAGAAAAAAAAACTGCTAAATTGTAGTTTCACTGTGAAAAAAAAAAGCCCTAATAATAAATGATGTTTTGATGATTATTGTGTGCTCGACATAAAACTGAACTGAACCAAACGAACCAAATCTGTTTAAAGAATTTAAGGCAGAAAAATAGAAAAGTACAACAATAGCATTTAACATTTACTGACATTTGCACCTAAACCTGGACATTTTATTTTCTCTAAACCAACGTTGAAAGTCTTACAACTACTCTCCAAACCTCAACCCACCCACCCACCCACCCAAAAAAAAAATAATAATTTTGGTGCACAAGTGGAAATTTGCTCTCACATGAAGAGAAATAGGTTCCACTGCTGTTCTGCGTTAAGACATTCTTCTCCAA
Organism: Siphamia tubifer; assembly: GCA_020466265.1. Taxonomy (NCBI): domain Eukaryota; kingdom Metazoa; phylum Chordata; class Actinopteri; order Kurtiformes; family Apogonidae; genus Siphamia; species Siphamia tubifer. The sequence continues at coordinate 32,899,404 of CM035797.1, forward strand.
GCCCAGCCCTCCAGCACTACTGGACATATTCCTGTGATTTGATCCACTGGTTCCCTCTAGCAACGAGAAGACACAGAGCAAAACAAGGAGACGTTGTTACTCATCAGGGACTTCCTTCACAAACCGCTCAGCTATAATTATTGTATTATGCCTTGGTTTTACTGCTGATAATTAAAGAAAGTGTGATGGGAACAACTAGACACTCACTTGGTGGTAGAGAAGTCAGTCGAGTTGTGGATGTGATAGTTTCAGTCACAACTAGAAACACAAGAACATGGTAAAAAAAAAATCCCCATGGAGTGTAAAGCATACCCTCTTGTAATTGATTAAATATGAAAAGGGTCATTCTATACTATGATGGTATGTTATTCAAGGGTCTTTAATGTTTATTGAGTTTGGCAGGTGATGACTGTTGTTTTCCGTCACTGAGGAGGGACTGGCATAGTGATGATTTCAGAGTCGAATTAAAGCTAGTGTTTACTGACTGTTTAAATGCCAGCGTCACACTGTCACAATGTGGGGGGGGGGCTTTCATAATAAGGAGAGTGGAAAAGGGAGTTAGTACTTTTGTGAAATACATCAGTGACGTGAATGCATGCAAGTAAGTCAGCGGGTCAGCAACTGCAACTGAAGTGACATTTTATTTGGATAAAAAAAAAAAACAAGTGTTGATTTTTGAATTTGACTTTTGATTTAGCTCCTTATGTAAGTGTCGCTTTAATTTGAAATAATATGTGTAAAAAGTTTCGGTTATCCACATGAAACAAGAGATCTTTTTTAAGAAATGTGAAATATAATGTGATTTGTACATTTTTATTTGTTTGTTTGTGTTGACATGTTGTTTTTCCCCACTTTTATTAGAGTTCATTTATTAGTTTGAGAAAGTCAAAGTCAATGCAAAGAATGTTATTGTTTAAGATGTTATTTAATTCATGGGAGATTCTCATGTAAATCCTGCCTTCTGATCATACCTGAGAAATGTTTATCATGTAGTAAAGTGATGGTTTACTTATGCAAAATACTTTTACCATTGCTAGATTCCTTTTTTAAGTGTACTTTTACTTTATTAGATGGATTCTGACTCCTAAAAATCAATAAATGAACTCTACTGATATTGGAAAAAAAACTATTTTCAGTGCAACAATGCCCAAATGAAGATGTATTCAACTTTTTTTCCCCCACGATTGAAGCTTTTATGCATATTTCTAAATGTTACATTATTGAAATATAGTAGTGAAAGTGACAAAAAAAAGTTTCATGTAAATAAAAATAAATTCACAGGTGTTAAACTAAAAGTCAATAACAACTTCTTTTGTTTTTTCCAAGTTATGATGTCACTTAAATAAGGCTGTTGACAGATATTTCATGTGGAAAGGAAACATTTTAATACATTTGTATAGATCTAAAGTGAACATGGTTTGATCCATTAACGTTAACCTTTTTCTTCCACTAGGAGGCAGAAAAAAATATTAAACCACTCTTGTTTTGTTATTTTGTTTATTCATTTCTTGTTCATTTTAATGCCTGGTACAACTAAAAAGAAAAATATTATAACAATAAAAATAGTTAATATGAGTTTAATTTCAGAGTTAATATAAATCCATTTTCCATATTTTATTGATAATAATCACTTCACTTCATTGTACTGAAAAAACTGTGTTTTTTTTGGGGTCATTCCATGTCTTTTTTTTTGTCTGTTTCCGTCACATGACACACACAGGAATTAGTACTCGATTGCATAACTGTTATTTTTGATGACTTTTGATGGACTAATACTTTTTTTTTTCCATGACTGTAGCTCTTTAGCTGCAGCTTCTTCATTTATTAGATTCATTTATAGATAGTACAGATTCTCTGCTTCTGTTTTCCTCTGTCTTTTCCTAAGTTTCTTCATCCCTTTTAAGGACAAGGTTGTTTCAAGTTGAAGCCAGAAACATCTAAGTGTCTGTATTTTTTTTTTTTTTTTTTTTTTTTTGCAGAATAAAACAGTTTAAACCTGTTTTCTTTAGCTTTAGGTTGATTTGTGTCAAACCACATGTTGTCTGTTTTTCTTAGTTTTATGTCTTCATTTCTAAACAAACTGTTTTTGGGAAAGTACGACAGGAATACGGTTAAGTTTGCACTTAGGAGTGACACCAAAAGAGGACAGAGTAGCTGATTATATGTTTGTGTCAAACATATAATCAGATGTTCTTTGACCTCTTCATCCTTCCAGTGTCAGACTTACTGAAGCCAAACTGAGCTGTCATTTGACTTTTCATTATGATTCAAACCATCCCACACTAGATCCAAATGGTAATATACTTTTTATAGTCACTTTAATCACAGTTAAATCCAAGTGTTAGTCAGATGAGAACAGAAATGGAAACCAAGACTAGTGAAGGTGATAGTAAACCCCACAAAAAAGAAAAGAAACAAAAGAAACATCCAAGAAAATACCCAAAAAAATGAACTAAAAATCTGTCATTGTTTCCAGAGAAGGTGATTTTTGAGACACTTTTGAGACCATTTTCTGGTATATGACAATGGTGGGAACCTTTAAACCTCCACAAACAAAACGAATCCTGACGAAATACTTGAAAGTCAACATGATTAGTTTTTACTAAATCATCTTTCTGCAGTTTTAGTTTCAAACATTCAGAATAAATACAGAAATCTCACCCCTTTCTTCTGACATGCCAGATGTCGACAAGTCCATCTGTTTGGTTAAATCCTCCATTCCATTTTAATCTGGTGAAATGATAATAAAATATTGACCATGATCATTTAAACTGGACTATTTTATCTTATGGATCCATTTACTCCTTCATTTTAATATAAAAAAGGCAGAAAAAGTCACAAGTTATTCCAGGTCAAACACTAAATTTAGATAAAAAAACCAAATTGACTGCACTGATTTCAAACACATGACACTGAAAACAGACAAATAACTCATACACCAGCACTGTCCAGACTATAGTTAACAAAAAAAATATTCAGTAAAGTCATGCTGCCTGGTTATTACAGTACATGAGCAGATGTATTTTTGTCTTGTCAGTCTTTGCTCTAATGATCTTGACTCCAGGGAAAGTCAATACAAAACATAACATTCACCTCATTCATAAAGTCAACTTTTCAGTATCTTTCCACACATCTGAAAAGATTTGGGCTATAAATAATTAGGCACGTATTGATTTCAACAGACCTGGATTCACTTCTTTATCTCTTTGAAAACTATACCAACAAAGGAACAAAAGAGGTTGGTGGATCATTGCTTAGTTCCTCCCACCACACCCTTTCCAACTCAAAGACATTTGTAAGCATGTGCTCCATCTAATGCACGTAATAATCCCAGCCAAATTTTAAAGAATAACAAAAGAATATGTGGCCTCGTTCGAAAAAAAAAACAACTGATGCACATTTTAGCTGCACCAAATATCATTAATAACCCTTTAACTCCTGAGATTTAAACAATTCCACAGTAAAAAATGAACAAAAACTGCCAAAGTGATGAGTAAAATGAACAAAAATGAATAATAAACTAACAAAATGAGACACTAACAGAAAAAATAAGAAAATAAATGAACAAAACGTAGAAAAAAATAAACAAAAATGAGCCACAACATCAACAAAAAGTCAGAAATATTCACAAAATAACAAATACCACGAAAAAAAAAAAGCCAAAAAATTAAGTTAAGAACAAATTAATTAAGAACAAATGACTAGCATTATAATTTGCTTCCAGTATAGTTATAGTTTGGGCTTTTTATTTTTATTTTTCCTGTACAGTACATCCAGTTCCATTAACAAAATAATCACTAAAATAACACAAAAAAAACCCTTGAATTTTACTCCATTTTTCAACTAAACCATCCATTCAGAACAGGAGTTAAAGGGTAAAACTGCTTCCAGCCAAGTCAAACTCCAAAATAAAAAAACAAACAAACCAATAAACCATGTTATTTATTTAATATACTTGAAGCTGTCAATACTCAGCTTTGCATCAATTCTGTTCCTGGATAACTAGGTTTATAAAACTATTATAGACTGTAACTGATGCGGATGCTTCGGACCTTTGGAGTATATTTAGGTGGATGTAAATAGCGCAGCAAAAGTACCCAACATGTAAAACTACACTGCTATCACTGTGACAGACAGATTTTTAGGTGGCACCGGAAGAAAAATGATCCCTCTATATCCCCTAAAGAGACTGGCAGACGCATATTGTTCAATTTATAGGAACATTAGAATAAACTTTGTGCAAATTCATCCAAGGAAGTGAACCCCAGTAAGTGTGTTTCTGTTTGACAGCCCATCACCAAAGTCCTACAGTGGGTTTATTAGTGCACAACAGACAGGTGTAAAGAAAAACAAACAAACAAACAAACAAACATCCAGCTTTAACTACTTTTTTTTCCTCCATTTTAGTCCAGTTTATTTCTCTACATCCATACCTTCAGCCAAGTTTTGACGCAGCAACCAGTGAAATCCTGTTCAGTCCAGATGAAGATCAAATGTTCTGAAGGATGTTTTAAAAGTCCTAGGTCCTTTTGTGCCTTTTCTTCTAACTTTCCCAGACAAGTCAAAACACAAATTTGGGCACCGATCCCAGCCTCGCCCATCAGAGGCTGGGTGTTTGGCAGGCAGGTGTAACACAGAGAAACCAAAGCAAAAGAACAACAAGAAGAAAACTAGTGCCGCAGGGAAGCAATTTACTTGTCAATTGCTTCCAAAGTAGACACAGAGAGGACAGTGAAGGCAACACTCTGGAAGGAAGAAAGTGATGAACTCCCCCTGCTGCTTTAGTCACCACTGGCAAAAGTTTTAGTGAGTGGAAGGGAGTGTTTGGGGAGGTGTCTTTTTCCTTTTTTTTTTTTTTTTTTCTCTCTTTCCTTTTTTTTATGGTCTGCAGGAGTGAGACTTACCCACCATTTCAGGATCTGTTGATCTATTGTATGCAACACATTCTGCAGCTGCTTCACATCTGGTGAACATACACTATTGGATGGAGAACAGAACATTTTCATACTTCCAGTTACTATTATTACATAAGAAAACATTATATAGTTGTTGTTTTTTTTTTGTTCTATTAAAGCAGGAGTATGGGTTATTATACTTGACTGTGTAAATTTAACTGATTTCCAGGTCTGTGATCTTTGTTTTAAAAACTGTCCGACATGTTTGTGCAGCTCTTGAGTAGTTAAAATATCAGTTTCACTACAGTAATTCCCACTGGGATGAGGAATAATGATAGTTTTCATTTGACGTTAATGATCATCTTAACCCATAAGAACCAACAGTGAGGAAAAAATGACTATAGAAGGAACAGAAAAAAGTTGTAACATTGCAATATTTTAAAAAAATCTAAGTATAAATACAATGTAAAGTTGTTAATTTGAGATTTTTGTGTTATCGGTTGAATCAAATGTATCTGTATGTGATGGCATTTACATTTCAAGACCACAATGTTGAAATAAAAGCTCATTTGCTTCTTTTAAATCAAAAAAGTCATAAAAAAACTTTTTTAAAAATCCATTTAATATTTAAAATATGTAAAATAATGACCAAAGGGTGGGAGTGCAGTTCATTTACTGTTTATATTCAATGTTAAATCTACATGTTACTGTTTTTGTACGATTGTTCTGCCAACAGCTGCCAGTTTCTTTTTGTCAAAACAACAGGATTTTTTTTCACAGTGCAAAGTTACTTTTGTGTTAGTTCTCAATTAAAAAAAAAATACTGTTATCCTCTGTATGTTGCATCCTTCACTGTAAATAATAATAATTTCCCCATATTTAATTTAGATGTTCACAAAAGCTTAACTCATAAAGACCCAAACACCAACTAACTAACATCCTTCACTGATATAAAAAGATAAATAACTGTTGATCCACTAATCCTATCAATACATGTAAATCATTGACATAAAATTCAGTTTATCATCTCTTCATGGTCATTAGATAGTTGTACATTCAGACGCTCTAAAAGAACATAGAAACATTACAACACTACAACATTAATTCACCAGTAAAATAAATAGTTTAATAAATAATAGTGGATGTGGATGTGGATATATATATATATATATATATATATATATATATATATATATATATATATATATATATATATATATATATATATATAGCGTATATGAAAAATCCCCTTTTCTTGTTTTCTCTATTTATCTTTAACTCAATTTAATCTTTAACTTTTCTTTTAGCTTTTATGAACATCTACATGATCAGTAAATTAAATATAAGAAAATACCACATTTTCACTGATAAAACACACAATACAGAAATGTACAGAGATGTGATACATCTCTTAAGGATGGTTAAATATAAAGAACATTTTATTTGGGAACTGGTACAAAAGTAGCACTCAAAGGTTACTATATTAAACAGTGACTTTTGCAGCAAAATATGTCACTAGCTGAACATAAATGAAATGTCACCATCTACTAAGGTCGTGGGTTTTACTGGTGAATCAATGTTGTAGAAGATGACATTGTTTCCATGGCAACTGTAGAGCCTCTGAATGTCCAAATAGGTCATATTTGATGATCATGAAAAGATGAAAAACACATTTTACACCAATTATTTCCATGTATTAAGAGGATTAAACATTATAGATCAGTAAATGGTTGCAGACACCAGTGGATTTTTTGGGTCTTTATGGGTTAAGGAGGTGTAGCGTTACCCACAGAGGTTGATCACTCCCACATAAGGGTTGTTTCTAGAAGCTGTTTTTAATTATATCATCATAATAAATGCTTACATCTATCCATTTGCATTTATGCATTTTGAGACAAATTAGATGCTCTCTTCTGTTGGCAGCCGCAAGCAACAGTAGGAGCCTTCACCCACCACACCCTGACTGCATAGACATCCACCCACTCTGCATGAGTCACAGCGAGTATGACTCCAATCTGCTCAAATGATGGAAAACAAATGGCCCCAAGGATAGTTTTTAAGGGAGGAGGAGCTCCTCCACACATGCATTTATGTGCAAGTTTGACTAATGCCAAATCTAATGAAACAAAAAGGGGTGAACTGGTCTGTCAAACACTTGTGGATAAAACACACTCATGTTGGATTTCAGGATAACAACTTCCCAGATAAGACGGAGCCAGATTTCCCTGAAACACAGTCACTTTTACGTCATTATTTTTTTACAGACTCTTGTCGGGGTCTAGTCCATGTTAGAAGCTGTTTCAGAGCGTTCAATCACATCTTATGTTCATCTTCAGTCTTTAGGCAGTTGTCAATTTAAACTGAGAAAGTAAAACTTCCTCTTTTTTTCCCCTCAGAGGACTTAAACACAGCTGAAGTTCAAAGTTCACTCTTGACTTGGAAACAGCAGCTGTGAAAAGAATCACCTCAGGAGGGTTGTTTAGTAAGTCTTCATATCCTGCAACGTGAGCTTCATCAGCACTTTGGGGGATTTTTTTAGATTAAAATCCCAAAAGTGCTAAAAAAAAAAAAAAAAAAAAAAAAGGAAAATGTGATCATATACCATTCAGTGATGAATGAGTGAACAGAAAACACAACTACTTGTACTGATAGTAAGCAGAGTTTGTGGTGAAACTGATTACTCGTCTGTGATTTTCAGTCTTAAGAATCCATCCTGTATAGATTATTGTGGTTGTGGATGGGAATTGTGTCAGTAAGTTGAGCTGTATGTCCTTGAGCACTTGACAACCAGCTTAAGTGTGATATACAGCTTGTGTGCGAATGTTAAGTTCAGTTATTCTTGGTGGAAACACTCATCAGGTCTCCTCTGACCTTTGAACCCTTCTGACCAACCTCAAGTTCATTCTATATGTTGTTTTTTTGTGTTGCTTCTATATGAAATATAACCTAATTAGATTTCAGACTGTTATTTATTGTTGTTTATGTATAAAACTAAAGCAGATCTTATTATCACTTCAGTCAATACTTGATTTTTTTTTCAGTTTTCTTTGTGACCCGTATGTTTCTGTGGTCAAACACTGTAGCCACAGCATGAATGAAGTAGCTAATAGGTGTAGATTTCAGAGCATATACATGCATTGTTCCTTAGTGAAAACATGTTAAAAAAGCAACAAAAGAAAACCATTTTAAATGATTAATTATGTATTAAATTAATCATTTCAAAATAAAACCACAACGAAAAAAAACAACTCGTTTCTTCATTATTTGTTTCCAAAAGCTAGTGAAAAAAGGGATGCATTTTTCCGTTTAAATTAATAATAGAAGGAAAGGATAACGTTTTTTTCCCCGTTTTATCCATTTTTTTTTTACCTGAAGCAAATTGAGTAAACCGGAAGTGAATCTCAGCAACCGAAAGAAACATTTTTTTAACCGATAGAAACATGTTCCATGGACTTGAAGATCATTATGGTATGTTATGACACCAGTTTTCTACGTAGTCATATCTTCGGGTCTCAGTGTGACCCTCTTCGTTTCCCCAAATAGGACGTAGGTTTCCATCTTTGTCACTGCGGGTCAATGTGAGTGAATAGAGCGAGTCAAGCTAAATTCTGATTCCGTTTGACAAGTGCTGTGAAATTCACATATGATAGCGGTTAGTAAGAAATATTTGATGTGTCATAGTAGACCACTTGTTTTTTTATAAGATGCAAACGTAACGTTAGGTTTTATGTGGGCTTAGTAAGAGACTACAATGCGTCGCGTTTATGACGTCACACTCCGCTCAGCCGTGGTGTGGAGTCGATGGTGACGTCACATGTGCGCCAGGTGTGTAGTCCAAATTATTAAGAGGTTTTACTAAAAAATTAATCAGCCGTCGGTTAACAGTAGCAGTTGAAACACACATCAAAAATGATCACTTATTATGAGGTATAACATGTGTGTGTTTCAGGACACATGACAAACTAGATACGATTTTAGCATTTTATTTCCGATTGAATACTATTCATTAATTTTCCGATCTCAGGCCCCACGAACCTCCCGGTAAAAATTGGATAAAACGGCCGTTATCCGTTTTTTTAAATTATTCATTTTTCACAAAAAGGAACACTGAACAACCGCATCGTTATCCGTTGTTTTCTTTTCGGGTTTGGAAACAAATAACAAGAAACGAGTTGTTTTGTCGTTCTTATTTTTTGTTTTATTTTGAAAATCGAATGGGATGGGTTTTTCAGGTGGATTTACTGTTTTGGACTCATAATTTTAAGGACATTACAGTGCATTGAAATAATGAATTATTTTTCATATATGTACTTACTTGTGATTTTTTTTCCACCAGCAGTTTAGTTAAAGTTTTAATTTTAGGAAGATGCTGCATTTCTTACATGTTTTTATTATGAATTTTGAGTGGAAAAGAACACAGAAAAGGATCATAATTGATATTGTCAAATGAAAACATGTCTTCCATATAAGAATCTCCTGTCTCAGTATTTCTCCTGTATGAACATGTCCTATGTATTCATATATAGTACTGTAGAAAAGACAAATACCAGCATTGGGTTTGTTGGTTTAGTGAAGTTCTAATGTCAACATATATGTATGTTTCAGGTTTTGTGTTAAGATACAATCTGGATGTATGTGAAGAATGTACAGCAGTAAAAACAACAGTTCCTATCCCACAGTGATCATGTTTAGTGTGACCCGTCTTTGCAGTTAACATGTCTTTAATCCTTTTATTCAGACAAGATCAGATTCATTGCGTTAATTTGCTGATGTTTTATACCAGGTTTCAATCATCACATGTCAGATGTTTAGAGCTGCTTCTGCTGTTTCCTGTCATGGGGTCAGAGGTCAGACTAAATAGTCACTTTAACCTTTACAACCCGTGTGACTCAGTTTTGGTGTGTCTTTTAAGGCTGTGTACACATTTTCCTGTTGTATCTGAAGAAAATAGAATGAAAAGTAAAAATATAATTTTGTGTAAAATTTTTGAGTAGTTTTAATTTACTGCAATTGTAATTTTATATACCTAATATCTGGAACCAGTGTTTACTTTTAATGTAATTGAAAATGTTAATTAAGCATATTTGTGTTGTCCATGCAATTAATTCTATAAATTTGTCAAATTTGATGTTTTTAATGTCATATATTTTCTATTTGATTTTATATTTTTGGTGTGTTAGTTGGTCTTTTGTGTTGACATAGGAGGTGAAAGTGAAAATATAATAGGCAGATGATACATATGAAGTTGTGCTCTGTATAGTAAACATTTCTTTATAAAGGCAAAATCTAAAGTACTCCTACACTGAAAAAAGTTAAACATTGAATCAACTTTAAAAAAAAATCTTCTTCAAAAGGTCACACATTAAAACATCTAGTTAAGTGAATCAAATTAAATTAAAATAACCTTAACCCTACGCAATTTAATTTGGTTCACTCAACTAGATTTTTTTTTTTTGTTTGACAATAAAAAGTCCAAATTATGGGATAAAAACTCAAAATCATGAGATAAAAAGTAAAAAATTATGAGATTAAAAAGTAAAAATTATGAGATAAAACATCAAAATCATGAGAAAATGTGTCAAATTTATGAAATAAAAAGTCAAAATCATGAGATAAAAAGTCAAAATGTAAGATTTTAAAAGTCGATTCAATGTTTTCCTTTCTTCAGTGTAAGGGTTAATGCTACAAAAGCAATAAATCTGAACGTGGCCTAAGGCTTTTGCACAGTACTCTATAAACAATAGAAGTAACACTGTTTGTCAGTAAGTGCACACAGTAGGTCTTTTAACCAAACCTTCACTTAAACATGGTTAACTGTCCTGTGGTCTTGTCATTGTAACATCTTCACTGTGTATATTTACAACAGAAACAAACAGATGCAGAACAGACACAAACAGGAGCGTAAAAACCCACTAAAATGCAGGAAAACCAAATATTCCTAGTAGGAAGAACCCCAGGTCCCTCCCTTCCCACTTAATGTCCAAAGAAAACTCACAAATGAAGTCACAGTATATTGCAGGATAAACTTGAAATGTCTCCAAATCAACAGAAAAAGCTGCATCACATACGTAGGAAAGACTTTAATCAGATGAGGTTTATCAGAATAATGTGACATGTACACAGGAGGAATTTAACAGTAAGGTGTTGTCAGAGAACCGCCCACTTCCCTCAGGTAAAGTGGTGGATACAGTCACGCTACATGAGCAGAATGATGATAGAAAAGACACGTTATAAAATGTTCTGTTTGGTTTTTCTGCTGGTTTAAAACTAACCGCTGCTCTGAATTGTCAAGAAATATTTCATAATTTTAACAAGTGTCTGCTGAACTCTCCTGCAGGCACATATCTTTCCCCTGATGATGATGATGATGATAGTTTGTTTATTATATACTATAAAGAAAACTGCACAGACTTGCTAAACTATGAAAATGACGTGTTGATTTTTCAACATATGCAGAGGTGTTTCCCCAGCGTGGATTTACCATTGTTTATTTATTTCGTCTTCCTGCAGAAAGTGCCTGTAGGGAGGTTAAAAATGGAACGAATGAAGGATTTTATGCAGTTACCCCTTGAATGGATTAGATATATTTTCTCATTGTGATTTCAAAATAGATTTTTTTATGAAGTTATTATTCTCTGCAGTTTGGGTTTATCAGTGAAAATCAAGGTTTGTTTCTGTATTTAATTTACTGATTATACATGCTCATAAAATTTCAGGGTAAATTCAAGGGTTACATGGAGGTGTGTGCAGTTTAATTACAGTATAACTGCAGTAGAACTATATCCTTTGTAAAAACACAAGTGTTAAATAAACATTACATTCATATTTCACTTTATGTCAATATTTGAAAATTCTTATAAAACACATCCCTGTTAAGTACAGTATTTTCCATATGTTTAAAAAAAAAACAGGGATCCTATAATTCAAAAACTTGATGTGATAGAAAAAACTGAGATTAGTTTTGGATTCCACACCAAAAAATGAGTTAAAAACACGTGTGAGACCAAACTCAATGCAATAATGATTGTGTGTATATATATATATATATATATATATATATATATATAGATAGATAGATAGATAGATAGATAGATAGATAGATAGATAGATAGATAGATAGATAGATAGATAGATAGATAGATAGATAGATAGATAAAAAATTATAAATAAATAAAAAACATAGATAGATAGATAGATAGATAGATAGATAGATAGATAGATATACAGTATATGCTATTGACAGATCTTGATTAAATTTACAGGTAATGTTGGTAATGGGCAGATCTGGACATGATTAGCTTTTGGTGGTGATCTGGAAGAGATCCTGGATTCTGGTTCACTTTGAAATTTTACATTGTGGTAAATGGAGAATAAATTTCAAATTGGTCCAGAATCCAGGATCTCTTCCAGATCACCACCAAAATGTAATAATTGGTTCCTTGTGACACTCATAACAAATCCTGTAAATGTAATCAATCCATTATCTTGCTAACAGACAGACAGACAAACAGACAGACAGACAAACAAACAGACAGACAGATAAACAGTCAGTCAGACAAGCAGACAGACAAGCAGACAGACAGATAAACAAACAGACAAGCAGACAGTCAGACAAGCAGGTAGACAGACAAAAAGACAGACAGACAGATAAACAGACAGACAGACAAGCAGACAGTCAGACAGACAGACAGACAAACAAGCAGACAGACAGATAAACAGACAGACAGACAAGCAGACAGTCAGACAGACACACAGTCAGACAAACAGACAGACAGACAGACAAACAAGCAGACAGACAGAGAAGCAGATAGACAGACAGACAGTCAGACAAGCAGACAGACAGACAAGCAGATAGACAGACAGACAAGCAGACAAACAGACAGACAGACAAACTGTCAAAAACATATTCTCCTTGTTGTAGGTCATCAAATCAAGTCCAATAACAACAGTGATAATAAGTTATAAATATAACACTATTACAAAAGCTCACAGTTGGAGCTACTTCATAATGAATCAGGACTATATCACTCAGTCCTTCCAGACTAAACCAGAGGTATTTACCAGGACTAAACACACTATGTTCTGGAACGATAATCTGACCAGGCATCCATGAACCAACAGGCAGCAGCCAGAGATCATCTATTTAAAGACCACTAAACCTGACGGCCGCTGCTTTAAACCAAGAAAGTCAGAGGGAATGTTTGGCACTGGCACATTATTAAAGTAAATGTGCAATAAAGTGCAACCAGCTGGTAAGTGAAAATAAACACACGTCAACGCTCACGTAACTGTGCACAAGTAAACTAAAGGTCAGCACCATTTTAAAGGAAGGAGATAATATTAGCACAAACATGATACAAGGCTGTTATTTATGACACACAGCAGGATAATACACCTGAGATGAAACAACTGGCAGGATCTGTGTCTCACATACAGCCTCCAGATTCTTTAACCACACACTAACGCTGCAGTTTGACTTCTTTTATCACAGAAAAATGAAGCAGCGTCGTCGAGGGTAAAAGTGCACAAATGATTTAATCCTAAAGAGACACAGCAGACGTATAAATTTACAATACATTAAAAAGCTCTGGAGAAAATGTAGAAGGTGTTAGAAGGCAGTTGTTTTAGCTGTGTCTGAACCACATGTTATTTTAATGGAATGTCAGGAATATTAAAGTGTTTTCAATAAAGTAGAATTTAAAAAATAGGCTGAAAATAATAAAACCAAATTAAAATATTGATTATACTGTTGGAGAAGGAACAACAACAACAACAAAAAAAACTTTATACATTATCCCATTATTTCTGGCTCAATTTACAATAGAATAGAAAAAAATAGAATAGAATAGAAAAAAATAGAATAGAATAGAAAAACTAGAATAGAATAGAAAAAATGAATAGAATAGAAAAATAGAATACAATAGAAAAACTAGAATAGAATAGAAAAAAATAGAACACAATAGAAAAACTAGAATAGAATAGAAAAAAAATAGAATAGAATAGATGCGTTATTCATTCCCCATGTTTCCAAGCAGCTCATATAAAATCCATAATTACAAAAACAATCACAACAACATAAAAAGTTTATACAGATATAAATAAAGGTTTGCATAGAAAAGTAAAATAATTATATATATATATTCATGTATCTTGTCTTACTTTCAGGAGGATATTTTTGTGCATATCTTTCATTGCACTTTTTATGTCACATTTTAATTTATTTCATGTAGTTGTTTTCAATCTATTATGACTTTTTTTTGTCTTGTTTCATCTTTTTTATCTCATGACTTTTCTGTCTTAGTTCACTTTCTACATATTTATTGTCATATATCTTTTATCTCCTGTTTCATCTTTTTTCCATTTTTGTTATAATGAAAATGAGTCAGACAGTTCAGTGATCCACCCACAGTCATGTTGACCATAAACTACACTGGTCCATACATGCTGGGGTCAAAAGTCAAAGTTTAAGGTCATTGGAAACTCCCATGTGCAGTACTGACTTCTGGTTTTTTTTTTGTTACATTTTTGACATTGTTTTCATCTTGGCACACTGATTTGTATTTTTGTATTATTTCTACTTGTTTTGTGTTTTTTTTGTTACATCTTTTACTCTTTTACAGTTATTTTCCAATTTCACATCCCTTGTAACTTTGACTTTTTATCTCATAATTTTGACTTTTTATCTCATAATTGTGACCTTTCATCTCATGATTTCGACTTTTTGTCTCATAATTTTGACTTTTTGTCTCATAATTTTGACTTTTTGTCTCATAATTTTGACTTTTTGTCTCATAATTTTGACTTTTTGTCTCATAATTTTGACTTTTTGTCTCATGATTTTGACTTTTTGTCTCATAATTTTGACTTTTTGTCTCATAATTTTGACTTTTTGTCTCATAATTTTGACTTTTTGTCTCATAATTTTGACTTTTTGTCTCATAATTTTGACTTTTTGTCTCATAAATTTGACTTTTTGTCTCATAATTTTGACTTTTTGTCTCATAATTTTGACTTTTTGTCTCATAATTTTGACTTTTTATGGTCACCCAATTGCATAGGGTTATTTTAATTTAATTTAACTTGATTCACTCAACCAGATATTTTTACGTGTGACCTATTGAAGAAGAATTTTTAAGTTGATTCAATGTTTTACTTTTTTCAGTGCACATGAAAACTGTTTCCAAGAACTTCTGCTTTGTTTCTTCCCACTAATGGTCAACTATTTTTCACAGAATGAGAGTGAAAAGTGACTCAGACGTACTTATTATCCTTAAGCTTATAACATTCATCCAAATAAAATCCTAAAAAACTTCTTCTCCCTGGGGTGTGTAATTTCATCCAAGGACAATATTCAAGTCAAGGCAGGATCAGGTTTTTAATCCACACCTTTTCCCTCACGGCGACGCAAAAACACGTCTAAAAACGCAGAACTTCGAGGCTGAAAATGAATATCGGATCAGTCTGCAGGGAATTAAAACAAATCCCTTAAATAGAAGTGAATCAACATGCGGATGAGAAAGGATGAATCACAATATGACTGGACCCAGAAGCAGCAGCAGTAACTAAGAAACACCAACACAAGCTGATGAGAAATGTCCCATCACGGGGGCAGTTAAAGTTATTTTAAGGTCGTCAACTTAGAACATGAAGTGAGAAATGTTGAAGTGAAAGTGACTGGCAGCATTGGTAGATCCACCTGAAGGAATAAACAATGTTATGTTAGTGGATGTCAATGTCTAAATCTTATGTGACAGTACAATAAGCCGTCATGTCTGGAGGTTATGGTATGTAATATATGCAGTCTGGGGGCTAAGCAGAGGGCAATAATCAGCTGTTACCCACTCATCCTTGGCTGTAACCGAAGGAGGCGAAGGGTAAAGGAGTAACACATGATCTGCAATGTCACTGTCTGGAGTGAACCCAGGGTCCTGTTTATACCATCAGCCCCCCCCCCCCCCCCCCCCCCCCCCCCCACACACACACACACACACACACACACACACATAAATTACATTTGATTTGTGATTTTTAAAAACACAGAGGGTTAAATTCAGGTTTATTCATGAATCGTGCTGAAGTATGTATAAGGCTAAACAGCTGCACAAAATGCAACTGAATGCTTTAAAACAGAGGTGTCAAACATGTGGTCCGGGGGCCAAAATCGGCCAGTCAATGGGTCCAATCTGGCCCCTGGTAGGAATTTGTGAAATGCAAAAATTACACAAACGATATTAATAAGGAAGGAAGTTAAATATTTTTTTGACAATCTAAAATGGATCAGACCGTAATCATAATAAACAATTGTGAAAAAAAAAACAACGCACATTTTCTTTTTTGTTTTAGTGTTAAGAAAAAGGGAATAAATAAAGAAACAAACAAATAAATAAATAAATAAAAAAGACTAGCCTGATACAAACAATGTGAATAACCTGAAATGTATGTGGAATATTACCAATATTGTGAATGTTACTAAATGTTTTGTAAATCCACTGTGATCCTTAACTTGTGATGTGCATGTATATAAATAATAAAATAAAGTGCAATATTGTTGATATTTTTCTTGAGAATTTTCAGGTTGTTAATATTTGTTCATATTATGTTCATGTACAGTTCGTAGATGGATGGAATTTTTTTATTTTTGCTGAAAAACAGAGAAAACTTTGGAGTAGACATTATTAGGCCTTCGCCACGTACCACGTCGGGCGCAAGGCCTATCGATACTGCTTGCAGTTTGTTCTGATTCAGCCCTTTGAGCTCTAATTTGACCCCCTGAACATGCATGAAAGCTCACCATATTTTTCACACACATCGGAAGTGTGAAAAATTGCAAGTATTTACAGGTTTCATAAAAGTCAGTAAAGAAATGTGTCTACAGCGCCCCCTGGAAAAGGTGAAATAGTTTGTATTAGGCCAGATCACGCCCTAGTGAAGTTAGAGTTATGAAAATCAGTACACGTGTTTGTCATATGATGAAGAACAAAAAAAAACCTAATGATGACCACGCCCATAAACCAACAGGAAGTCCGCCATCTTGGATTAAAATTTTGAGTCGTCGTTTTCGCTGTCATTGGAATTTATCTATCTCCTCCTTGGCCGTTGGGCCAAATGAGCTCAAAATCGGTGAATACAATCTAGACAAGTGGAACATCAAAAGTTATCCAATTTGTTTTGAAAAGTTGCATTGATTTTGTGCTACGCATTTTTAAAATTCTGTTATTACGATATTTCTTCATATGTAACTGAAGAATGTGGGTTCAAGTCTCCTTTGTGTCACACTTTTCTGAAGGCCAAAACCCAAACAGTAGATTTAAAGTCTTTAAAATAAACACCTTGGTCACCATCCTTGGTGGCACAGGCTGGTAGAATGTTTGATAGATAACAGAAGAATGAGGGTTCAAATCCTGTGTGAGTTGTAGTCCTTCGAGGTTCTGCAGTTAAATTGGTTCCTTGTGAAGGGGTCAGAGGGGCAGACGGCTGAGGAGGTGAACGCTGGAGGTTATGGAAAATGAGAATCCCCTGAAATTTTACATTTTAGTAGTTTTACATTATAGTAGTAGTTTTACATTATAGTAGTAGTTTTACATTATAGTAGTAGTTTTACATTAGGATTTGAAACATTGAATATATTTTAATGTATTTGAATATTAAATATATATTCCTTTTGCCATTAATATATATTATATATCTTCATAGTGACGCCCACAGTGTCATAGCAATGGCTTCCTCTAACAAAAGGAACCATGAGCCACGGGCGTTGTATGCTTTTATTATGCTCTTCAATTTTGGGTAAAAAGCAGAATTTCTACATCTTAGATGAAAAAATAATCAGGGAAATTCAGTCAGTCAATAAAAGAACAGCTTTTAAATCATATATTAAAGTGATATTTGATATCTCTCATAATTATGTAACTTTAAGGTGGTTCCTTTTGTTATAATATTAAGTTACAGGTGGAAAAAAGACCTCCAGGTATTTCTCATCAGACACTGAGAAAGATTTCACTGTGCTTCAATCAAACTGTGAAGTACAATTAAAAAATGGATCATATTTAACTCTAAAAAAAAATGCCTTAGAGTTATTATGTTGCCTCCACTGATCGTGGCAAGCACAGGTAGAAAGCTCATTCATTAATCACTCCCAACATTGGTTGAGACAGATTATTGTAATCACTGTGTGTGTGTGTGTGTGTGTGTGTGTGTGTGTGTGTGTGTGTGTGTGTGTGTGTGCCCGCAGAGACATATCATGCTATAACTCAATGAATACTTCAGATATACATATAGCTAATGCACATCAGATGCAATGATCCATTTGAGCAAAGGTCAAAGTTCAAGTTCGCATTCAGCAGAAAGGTCAAAATCACATTATTGGCTCTAATTCAAGAACGGGTTGTCATAGAAACTTGGGATTTGCACAAAATAGGGGCGACATTAGGCATTCTCTGAATATTTGTTGTGTATGTGCTACCACGGCACAAGGGCGCAGAGCTGTTGAGGGAGTGTGGACGCAACTTTAGACTGACTCATGCTGGTGTGGAGGTAACAGAATGTCTGTAATAAAGACATTTTATGACTAGTGTTGTATCTGTCCACTCCCTGTTGATTGTGTAAAAAAAAAAAAAGAATAATGTGCTAATTTAGGAAAAACTGTAAACTGAGTTAATACTGATATGTTGTATTGGTTGGTTGGTTGGTTGGTTAACAAGTGAGAATTATCCATTAGGAAATGAGGAGGATGAGTAGTTTTCAGTCTGGACAACTGGCTCATATAGTATTTGGACTAAAAGGATCAAATAATTACAACTCTGGTATACACCTAGAAAATATAGACTGTCAATAATGGAAAAGTCTTCACTCTATTGTCCATTAGCGTCTTATAATTTTACTGTATAGTTTTGTGTTTTATGTATGTGTAACATTCACATTTTAGATGTGGTATCTTTTTTCTCGTATTGTGTCAAGTGTATTTGTTTTTCTTTCTTAATAAATGGGAATGTATAAAAGGAAGTTAAACTTCTGCATTTGTGGTTCCTTATGTAATGAAAAGAGGATGTTTTGTCTTCATGTGTGAGGTAGGTAACCTACACAATAAAAAAATATAAAAAAAAAATACTCTGCATTTCCATATAAATATATGCATATATAAATATGTTTATTTTTATTTTTAAGGGAGTAATTGCATTAATGTAGAATTTTCAACACATTTTTTTTTTTTTGCAAAGTTTTATGTTTCATAGTTTTATATTATTATGCTTGTTATTGCTGCTATTTTCATTACTTCATCAAGCGTACTGTATTTTATAGAGGTGGTCAAAGTATTCACATTCTGAACTTAAGTAGAAGTACAGCTACTAGTGTGAAAAAATACTCTGGTAAAAGTAGAAGCACTGATTCAACTCCTTTACTGAAGTAAAAGTAAAAAAATAAATAAATACAACGCCCTGTAATAAAGTAAAAAGTAAAACTGATTTTTTTTTTTTTTTTGCTATGGATGAAATGGGAAAAAACTGAACATTTTCCAAAATATCCAAAAAGTAAAGCCGTTATTAAGTGAGTTAGTGTGTAGATTATGTGTTTTATTGGTTCATAGTACTCAGTTTAGTGGGTATGGACAGGACATTTAGGAAAAATTCAAAAGTCATAACTAGTAGATTAAAAAAAACCAAAAACATAATTATGAGCAAAAAAAAAATCATCAGATAAAAAGTCTAAATTATGAGATTAAAAAAATCCAAATATGAGAAAAAGACTAAGTAGTAAATCAAGAAGTCTAAATTTTTGATTTACAACTTATTTTTCATACATACACATTTGTCAAGTTTGAAAAAGTAATGAGTCTCTTCTGAGAATGTAAAGAGTATAAAGTACAGATATTTATACAAAAATATAGGGAGTAAAAGTAAAAAGTTGCCAGAAAAATTAATATTCAAGTAAAGTACAGACACCTAAAAAGTCTACTTAAGTGTAATAAAGAAAGTACTTCTATTTATTTTATTACTTTTGGCTGCATTTTTCCCCGTCTGTGTACCTTACAACATTTGTGTGCTAAAAACCACACTTCCCATGATCCTCTACGTTTTTACGTCATCGGGAGCCGTCCAATCATTTACTTTGGAGGTTTTCTTAAGCTACAAAATACGGAAAAAGACAAGACACTGACATTTTAACACAGATATACACCGGATTTCAAATAGTGTTTAACGACTTTGCATGTTTAAATCTTCTATACGATATATCAGTACGATTTATTGTCTTATTTTAGTTTTAATAGTTTTGCCGATGTCCGTGAAGTAGCTGTTAGTGCTAAAGCGGTAGCGTTAGCTTATGTACATGAATATAAACCCAGGTTAACAGATGGAGGTGACTCCTAAAGCAGACAAATTAAAGTCTGTTTATTCTACACCTGTTCATTCAGCATCTACAGAGTCTAGTCCCTGTGATTCCAGACACATAAAGGTAATGTGGAGTAAAAGCTGTAGTGAAACTGTGACTTTTACCCAACTCATTTATAGATATAAAATGTTAAATACCTGTTGGTCCACTTTATTAATATATGGGAATAATCTGTGTTTGGTCATCCTAGTGAATGTGGAAATATGTTCATCTTTTACAATATTGCTTCACCAGTAAAACCCATAGAGTAGGATAAATGATAGTGGATCGAAACACTTATTTTATATTCAATTAATAATTTATTTTGCAGGGAAAAAATGTTAGTTTTCTCTAAGGAACGTTTATAAATGACTTTAGAACTCAACCGTAATATGATTTTTCATGAAAATCTACATAATCAATACATTAAATATAAGAAAATACCTGATTTTTACATAGAAATGCAAAATACAGAGCATAATATTGTCGTTCATTGTGATAAATCACTTAAAAATAGAGAAAATTTCTACCACCAGACATTAAGGACATGAGGGTTCATCACAAAGCTGCATATTCAGTAATGTACATGTATATGTGCTTCACCATAAAAAAAAAAAAAAAAAAAAAGAGAGAGAGAGAGAAAACTAGACACGTGTCACACTGGCTCTTAAATAGGTTCATCTGGATTTAATAACAGTCCCAAGTATTTTTATTTAATACATAATCCTGCACGTCCATCTAAACTTGAGCTGTCGAACATACAGCCCACATAAAGAATTTAAGTGCAAAAATTACACTGACAATCACAGTCAGGGATGGCAAATGCATTTTAATTCAATATTTGAAACAATATTATGCTTCTTACTAAATGTTGATCTGTTATGAACATGTATAAAGGATAAGTTGAAGCATATTATTAAGATTGACTTGTTTTTCTAAAAAATGCTAGGTTTGTGGGTTTTCAGGTTGTACTGATTTATTCGTAAAATGACAATTTGTAAGTGTAAACATTTTCATAATTTCATTTATCTTTTTTTTTCACTAAAGCAACACATTATTTCTAAGTTATACTATTATTTTACCTGTCCAGCTTGTTTGAAATCATACTGGACTCTACCTAGCCCCTGAACTAAAGTATGATGTCACTGATGTCAACTTTGTACTTTCATAATTACTTTTTTCTCCTTAGTCTCATCAGAAGCTCAGCACCTCATTGAAGGAGAGGTTAAAAAGGTCAAGACGCTCCTTCACATCACCCCTGTCTGTGGCTAAACGTCTGTGTGTGGATGAAGAGGAGGATGAAGGGCAGCTTTCAGTACATACCAAGAAGGAAAGTGTTGATAACCCAGCAGTGATCGTACACAGTGTTGACATGAACAGAAATGTAGTGAGACCTGGACCCAATACTGAGCCGAATCACCTTCCCTCACAAGACTGGACACGACGAGAGCAACTCAGGAAGGAAGTCAAAGACAAAATGGAGACTCTACGCAGACTAAAGATGGTTAAAATGTACAGAAGCAAGGTATGGGCTGTTTTCAGATGTCTAAATAGCCCCTAAAGTGATTTATTTTAGCTAACCTTTCTTGTGTCTCTCTCTTTCCTTAGAATGATTTGACACAGCTGCAGACATTGATCAACAAGTGGCGAGACTGTGCTCAGGCTGCACTGTATGAGCTGCAGTCTCAAGTCCCCATAGAAGGAAGAAAGTCCAGCCTGTCTGAGCTCATTGACTTGTTCGGTCTAGATGATGGCATCCTGCACTTTGACCGCTCAGTGGAGGATTTCACTACCTAAATATGCCTTCAAAAACACACACACACACACACACAAACACACGGGACTGCATTGATAGTCGTCAAAAATAGCAGGTGAATTAAATCACAACCCCATCACTGGTGTCAAAAGATATTATTTTATTTGTTGCTGCCGTTTTTCCTCTAAGTTATATGTGTTCTATGTCTTTGCAGATGTTTATTTGTTAAGAAAAATGTGAATAAAACCGTTTAAGAGGTGTTGGCTAGTTGTGTTTCAGCAGATTAAGTGCTGGGAAATTCTTCATCCTCAGTCGTTCAACCTCGGCCCAAAGGAAAGCCAGCTCCTGTGCCTGCACCCTGGCCAAGTCCTCCAACCTCTTCCTTTGGACAATTTCCTGGTATCGTTGTTCTCGTCTTGCTGCCTGTTTTTCTTCCACAGCTGTATGCCAACCAAAGACAATACACAGTAAACGTCCGGACTTAATCAAACCACTTTTTACAGTCAAATGTCACTAGTCATTATTTCCTTCACCTATTGCTTCATAAATGTGCATCTTCTCAGACACAGTCGCATGCATCTCACTGAGCCTCTCATCTGAAACGGCTTCATTTTCACTTTTCTGTGCTCGCCGATTCAACTCTTTAATCCTCCTCTTGCGATGCTCCACGCGCTTTAGGTGACTCTGAAAGTACAGTGTTTTAGACGAATCAGTCCAGTATCGTCAAGTACACAACACAACTGGTTAGATTTAACGATGGCTCTTTTTGTACCTTTTCTTGCATGGCTATAACGTTCTCCAAAGCGACAACTTTCATAGACGCTTGACTGTCTTTGTCTTTCTTGTTGAGATACTGCAAAAAGGGGAAGAAGTGAACAAATCTCCATGTGATGGATAAATTAAAAGCAGCATAAAATTGTCTCGACAAGCCTTAACAAGTACTTAAATTTGGTACATTCTTATGAGGATTTGATAGAGTGAACAGGGTCGAACAGTGACATGAAAAGTTGATGGTTTGAATTTATCTTATCTAATTCATATCATATTAATCCTGTATTGTGGAAAGATGTGAATGTGGCCGGACAAAGGAATTTATCAAAAATATCAAGGATCATTTTGATATTTCTCACGTGTTTTATTTTAATCCTTACACAATGACAGGAAAGTACGTGCCACACCTCAGTGATTACCTGAATCTATTGCCAGATGAAACTGGCACTCGTGCTTGGAACGGTGCACGTGCGATGTTCTTTATTTTTGAAAGGTGAATGATCCGTGACTCATTTCATATTAAGTTGTTTTTTTAAGATTCATAAGTAAGCTCTCTTTGCCTGTTGCATTCAGAATTTTTCAAAAATACTTCTGAGATTAAGGCTGAATTACCGTATTTTCTGGACTATAAGACGCTACTTTTTTCATATGTTTTGAACCATGAGGTTTATACAAAGGTGCAGTTATTCTGTGGATTTTTCTTCCACCACTAGAGGCGCTCTAACTGGAATTACAATCAAAACTACTAAGAACAATCAATGCAAAGAAGAATACGTTACTTTTTCTTTAGCAACTGTTAATTATTTTTCAAATCCTCACCCTTTCATCACAAAGACAGATGTGATGAAACCTTCTGAGGTTGTTCAACTGTGGCACAGAAGACGACGACTGAATGCGTTTCAGTGAAGATAATTATAGTGATTTGTGATTTAAAACAGAGGAGAAATTAAGATAAATACTGGTTATTTTTCTCTTTGTTGTGTTCCGTTTTAATCAGTGAAGTTGCTGCCGTGTTAAAAGTCACTGTTTGAAAAAAACCATGTAAACATGTAACTACATTTACAGTTCATCATCCTTCTGTACATGCAGTAAATAACTGTTTTTTCAACATATATATATATCTGAGGCTTATAAACCGGTGCGGCTTGTATATTCTTTTTTTTTTTCATTATACTTTTAAAAATACAGTGACTGCGGCTTATATACAGGTGCGGCTTATAGTCCAGAAAATACGGTACGTGTTTTATTCCTCAGATTATGTGGAAGTGAATGAAGTCATGATAGGTTTTAAGGTAAATAAACTTTGGATAATTAAATACACCTCACCTCAAAGATTTGGTGTGTGATATTAATGACAGTGAAGTTGTTTGAAGTCAACTAAACCAATTTTCATGTCACTTATCGTGGCTGTAAACAGTGTTTGTAGGGTTTCCCTTTGGTTTTTAGGCAACTTAAGTGTTGGTACAACTTATATCCTCGCATTTTTCCCTGAATCCAGTTTAGTTTGATGCTTTTCACATTAATTTTACATCCATTTCATGTTACTGTTAACCCAATGGTAGCTAAAATGGTTGAGAATATTAAAGAAGACTGTTTGCTTTGTTGCCTTCTGGACTTTTTAGTTAATGTGCTGAACTCTTCTACATTCATGACTCCAGATGTCCCACACTGTACAAGAAAAATAAAAAGAGGATATTCAGTTGGAGCTACTGTGGAGACGTGATGTCTGTGAAATGTGACCCCCCACTCTGAAGGGGAGGAGACAAGTGACCTCTGTCTTTGTAGAGAGAGAGGGGGGGTCACATTTCCTTTTAGTTCATTCTATCTAGCATAACAGGAACACAATAATTCTTCTTTTTGTTTAATTAATGACTGAAAACGCTGAATATTTCACTTCATGTCTGCAATTAGATCCACGTGACTCTCCCTAAATCTTGAGCAATAAGCCTTTAAAGGAGTAAATAACACCAATTAATTATTATGTAAGTCTTGGTTATATAACCACAGTGTTTAACCTGTCTCCTCCTACCTGGCTACAGATTTTTAACTGATACAAAAAGAGAAAAACACCAAATAAAATATAGGGTGGGGAGTGAGAATGAAGAAGCTGTGTGTCATCCATCTATGCTTATGGTAACAATTTTCTGCCAGTAAAACATATGCTGCCAAAACCAAAATACCTGCCTTGATATCACTGACTGAGGTCTGGCCAAAAATGCTACGAGCGTTAACACCTCACACATGCGAGGCTTTTAGATTGTGTTAAAGGACACAGAGACAATGGCAACATTAAATACAAATGTTATTTTACATATGTGGTTAAAGCTTCTGATTAGAACTTTAGATATGATTTCTCTGTTTATTTTTGTTCAACCAACTTTTGTTAGAGAGTCTGATTGTTTACTTTCCCCTGTCACTAAGTTACTTTGGATAAAAGCATCTGCCAAATACATAAAGAAATGATTTAGATCTCATTCCCTGAGTCAGTAAGAATTGCCAGGAGTGTAAATATTTTTGATAAATGATAAAGGCAGTGTGGGTTACTCTCACCTCTCGTTGCTCCTCAGAGATCTGAAATGTCTTTATGTCTCTTGCCTTGTTGACGAGGTCCTCGATCTGCATATTTAACTTCTTGTCCTCCCACTCCTGCTGAATGGTGAATTTACAAATGTCTTTGCACTTCACCATAAGCTTTATTTTCTCATCTCCAAGTGTCTGGTTAAACAGAACAACAAATGCATTAGTTGAATATGTTTAAAAAACTAAATATTAAGTCTTTGAGTATGTAAGTTTGTTTTTTATATCAAGATTTCTAAGATCTGTAACTCAGAGTTTGGAAATAAAAGCTTAATATAAATGAGGAAAATGTAGGGTATGACAAAGGTTTATGATGGGAGTTTAATACATTTAATAAAATTTTTTGTCATCGTATCCTGGAAATAAATGAACTTAAACACTGCTAGAGAATAAAATGCAATATGTTTTAGTGGTTTTGTAGCCAAATCTATCTTTATCTGTCAAAATTAAAACTAAATAAACTTTACTTACTTAGTTATTTACTAAACCAACACCTTTCAAACTGGATTTTCTTCTTCAGTTTTAATAGAAACATGTCCTGAAATGGTATTAGGACTGAAGGGGCACATGTCTGCCATTCACCAGTAGGAGGTGGTAACAAGATTTACCAACACTTTCTGTATTTATGGTCTGTATTACAACTTTAGTATTTGTAAGGGATAATGTATTGCACACGCGTTCGACATCAGGGTGTTGTTCGGCCCCGTCGGGAAATATTTTTCTGATAAATATTTTTCAATAGTCACACATGGGCAATACATTATCCCGCTTATTCTACGGGTTATTACAGCTTATTACCGCTACTACTCTAACAGATTGGATAAAACAGCCATTACAACATAGCAAATATTTACTTTCAAAGTGGCCTAACTACCTGCGGAGTGATATGGTAACGTAAATCTGAAGTGACAAAACTTGTTGCCATGGGCAGCAGGCGGTAATGGAAAAAAAAAAAAAATCCGCCTGCAGTATGATGGGAAAGTCCATTCAAAGTGAATGGGAGCTGTCGGAACATTCTAGAGGGCCGTAGAATAAAAAGGGTTAACTTACTTTTACTAGTATTCTGTTGACATGTACCATTATTGTCATTTCCCCAAGTATGTATCTTGTGTGTTTCTAGTGTCTACATAATATGTCATCCTTCTTTTCGTGTCTAAGCGTGGCCTGTGTTTTTTTGACACTTGGCTGACCCTGATTGTTTTCTTGAGGTCGTCCACCACAGTCCTGTTGACCAGTACAGAGTCAGAGTAGTCCAACGTCAGGTCTGTGACAGAAGCCTCCACCTGACCCTGTTTAGGGAGAACCTGGATCATAATGTCAGACAGGAAACGGTTCTTCTCTCTGTGGAGTCTAGAAAAACAGAAAATGGTTTCCCTTTTTGTTTCAGTCTTGACTTTAGTTTTCTGTTTGGTCTGATAATAGCATACATTTTATAACATACCTTTCGAGTTCATCAGAGATATTTTTAAATTCCTCTTGGACGGCCATGTTTTCTTCTGTCTTCTTTTGGAGGACTGATTGCATTTCAGCAAAAATTTGTGCTTTCATTTTTACCTGTGAATGATTTGGTTTAAATTATAATAAGAAATCAATGAAAGGGTCTTTACAAATGCATTACTAACCCTAACAATATAGTATCTGTGCTGTCCAATAACACTCAACTACACACAGAGAAATAGGAGTCCAGCTCTGTACCGCTGTACAGCTCTGTACCGCTGTACAGCTCTGTACCGCTGTACAGCTCTGTACCGAAGTTTGTCACATATGCAGTACGTTTTGCAGAATAATTATGTACTCACTTTTTGATTAAAGGTATTATATGGTGATCTGAGGGGTACAAAAGTCTACCTCCAGGGACAAAACTGTTTTTTCCCTAGATAGAAAAGGGTACCAAAAGTTCCTTTGTATGTTATTGTACTTTAGAAGGTACATACATGCAATAAAAAGGTACCACTGGTGCCACAACTTAGGTACAGAGTAGTACTCCCATTTCTGTGTATGTATGAGTACAAAAACCTCCAGAATAAAAGTAGTGAAACTCTATCTGATAACACTTTATCATTTATATTGAAAACATCAGCTAAAAGATAATTTTGTTGTTGGTTTTTTCCCCCCAATTATTGTTTAATATGTAAGATTTAGCCCATTTAATCTGCGACGGAAGATCATTTAATAGAATATTCTGGACCAGTGTAATCTGCCACTTTGAAGAAACCCAAAAATCCATTGTAAAAGAAAACAAAGAACTAGTGAAATCATGTTAAATTTATGGAACTTGGCGATAACTCACTTAGACGTGTAAAGCCGTAAACAGAACCAGTATGTTTGCATGCTTATTTTATATCGGTATTATCAAATGCCACCACGCTTATTTTGGACCATCAGATATTTTAGTGGTCCACTTATATGGCACTTGAACTGGCAGTGCTGCTCTGGGTTTTGTATGACACAGTTTAAGCTTTCAATAGCATGACTTGACAGCAAGGATCTGACATGCTCACAGGTTATAAATCCAACAGAACTGTCAGAAGGTAAGGCATCAATCACATGCTTGGTGAGATTGTATTTAGTATGTACTGAGCATAACTGCTTGTCTGCTGGTCTTTGACAAATTATATATTTAATTGAATGGAAAAGTAAGTAACACATATGTATATCTATATGTACACATTACATAAATATGCAAGGATTTTAATAAAAAAAAAAACAAACCACTGTAAATATTGCAGTCGTTATAATAAGAATGCTATATTGACTAATATTAATAATAGCATGTTAACATTAGTGGTTTTAAAGGTTTTTTTTCATGTACATAATCTGTTGCTTGAAAAAAATGTGGTATGGCCATGATGTATCTTCACATTCTTAATGTTTCTACACACTTGGACAAAAATATTGTTACCCATGTTGCAGGATTCACACACCAGTTAACTGGAAAAACTGTGATAAAAATGTTAATGTCAATTGTCAATAATTTTTTACAAAAAATATCAAATCAATATTATTTTAGTTTAAAGCTGATTTTTCTTCCTGTGTGAAAATAGATGGTTATATATGACTTAAAATGGTTATTTATGGTCAGAGCACAACAGATATTTAAATAACTTTACTCTAGGATATTTAAAACAACCATAATAATTTTTAAAAAATCAACATTGAATAAAATTAAGGTTTACATGCCATTAAAACACTTGTATACCTTTGTCCTTATTGTGTAATAATATGAAAATATTACAAATGATATATTTACATTTCTGTTCTGTGAATATAACCCTGTAGATAATCTATCAAACGATGGTCACCTTTGTAAATGTATTTAGCTGATGTTTAAGTGTAAATTATATACATAATATAATATGCTAAAGATATTTTGCTAAAAATACAATGAAAGCATAGAAATCTTTAAAGGAAAGTGTGATTTCAAATAAGTTTGCAATGCTATATGATATTATATTTAACTCCTAGGGGCTGTAGAATAAATACATAAAGATTATCAGACTCTTGCATTAACTGTCCAACAATAACTTTATTATGTCTATTATTATTATTATTAATATTAATTTATTTTTCCCATTCTGCTGCTCATGTTAAAATACCTGGTGCTCACTCTCTATCTTGGTTCTGCGATAACGACAAAACCTGTCCCAAATGAATGCATTCAAACCCTCTGGGATGTTCTGTGGGTCGTCCAGATCCTCCATTGCTTTCATCAGTTTGTTGAGTCCATCCGGGGCCAGTGACCCAGACAGACGCTGCTCTGTGAAAGGGTTGGGGGTGTTGTCCACCTGGGTCTTGGTCTTTTGAACCCTGAGAGTCAGATTTCTCTTAATAAGCACCACACTATTGTTGTGTAGAATGTAAAGAACCCTAAAGGTTAGGTAATGACACAAACCTGGGTCTGCGCTTAAAGAGTTTATAGAGCAATTCCAGGACATGACGTGGGACATCATTGAACTCCCTCTTGAAATTTTTGTCAAGATCCTGAGGAAACAAGGACAATAATATTATATTTATGCACACAGGTCATTATGGTGAGAATACTACATGTAGATTCAACATTCAAAAAGTTTATTTCTATTTGTGCATTACACATAGGAACTTTTGTGTGGTCGTTCCTGGGTCAATAAAAACAAAAACACACAACAGAAACACAATCATACATTTCTATAAAGGCCTAAAATTCTGCACATACAGATAATATATAACATTAAACCTTATATTAAAAAACAACCCGCATTAAGACAACACGCTCTTTTTTTCCCCCCAAACATGATGTGGACAGTGTGGGGTTCATCTTGTCGGTCGCTGCCTTAAACCTTTTACCCTTAATATAAAAAGTGAGGAAGTGTGACAGACGTGTGGACAGTCCAGTTTTAGAGCCGTAAGTCCAGACCAAATGCAGACATATGTTCACCTACTGATGTTCAGTTAAATTTAACAGAAAACTCTTCGCTAACGTTAGCCTTTGTTTTGTTGGGGTTAAAATGTTGATGCTTGTGTCTTGTCAGTGGATATTGTTACATTGCAGTGAACTTTAATACAAGTTGTTCATTGCTGGACAGACGGGTGTCCATGTTTTTTTGTTTTTTTCCGCCGTGTATCTGTGTTATTTCTCTGTGATGACGTCATCACGACAAGTCGACTCGACTTAGACTTTATTGACGGATAAGTCAACTTGAAAAAAACTTAAGTCGTTAATGCCCTAGTTTGAAGAGGGGGTGAATAATAATAATAATAATAATAATAATAATAATAATAATAATAATAATAATAATAATAATAATAATAATAATAATAATAATAATAATAATAATAATAATAAACCAGGAGAAACCTTACTTTATCTTTGGCTATGATCACATTATACGTTCTCTGAAACTCTTCTACTTCTTCTTCACATTTCTTCACGTCTTCCCTGACTTCATCCTGTCAAAGAAAATATATATGTACATGATCCTGCAGAGGATACACAGTAGCATGTATTGGGAACGACCCAAAGCCAAACAACATCAGCGTGCCACACAGGTCAGCTCTTGTAAAACACGCCTGTGCAAAAAAGAAGATACTACAGTAGCTTCAAAATCTGCTGAGAACGACTGTGAAGTAAATACCATCTGAAACTGGAGGTCGTAAATTCCTTCAACGTTACTGTGCGTGAGTTGAATTTTCTGACCTTGTATTCCAAAATATTTTCAAGTCTGAGCTTGAGTTCCAGTGCTCTGTTTCTCATCCCTTCTTCTTTGAATACTGAATAAACAAGGTTGGTGATTTTGAGCTCCTCCTGACAAATAAACCACACGAACAATCATTTTACAGACATCATGTACTCAGGGTAGAAAATATAAGTAAGAATGAAAGTGACATTAAATAACTAGAGTGCAAGTGTCAAATATGCATCCATACTGAAAAAAATATTTTCTCATTTCTAGTCAAAATATCTTATCACACTTCTAGATAGTTTTATTGTCTGTTCCACATAAAAAAAAAACAGAAATTCTTCTTTGTCACGGCTTCTCAAAAACACTCTCCGCACCCAAATCATATTGCCACAATTAACAGAATTTCCAAAAGAATAACTTTTCACTGAGATGTATATTAAGAGATATAAGAAAGATATTCCATTGACAGATATTTTTGGTTCAATTAAGAAAAAAAAAATACATTAAAAAAATCTTGAATTAAGTAAAATATCTGCCAATGGAACGTGTTTTTAAATAAGATTTTGAAGATATATTGTCTAAAATAACTTCTTATATCTCACTAAAAAGTTACTCTTTAGGTGATTATGTCTAATTTTATGTGTGATGAAATATTTTTGACTAGAAATGAGAAAAATAAACTTGGTAACATTTAGATTTTTGTAGTGTAACGGTTATAATCCGGTCGGTGGAATAAATGAACTGCAAAAATTACACTGAAAATATTAACAATCATTTTACTTCAGGGGTTACATTCAGACCAAAAACTTTTAATTTTAGAACTTTATTTTTTTTTATTTTTAAAGAAATTGTAACATTTTTTAATAATTTTTTACAAATATTTAAAATTTTAAAAAATATTGTAATTTAAAAAAAATAGTAGACATTTTTAATAGTATTTTATATATATTTATATGTATTTTTTTAGTGTGTATGTTTATTTTAATATGCAGGTTTTATTATTTTTTTAATTAGTTAATTGTCTGCTGCACTAGCATAAATGAGGACTATTTAACCTTTGACCTATGGTTTGTTTCTGTGTTTGCCCTGATGAAGGCCCTTGGCTGCAACCCGTATAGGCTGATGTGTTTTTAAAATTAGCATTGTTTTATTAAATACATTGTTGATATATATTTTAGGAAATCTCTGAGTGCCTCTGCTTTTTTTTTTTTTTCTTTTCTCAACAAAAAGCTTAGTTTTTTTGTTTAGTCATTTTATTTCGAATATGTAAAAACACAAAATCATTTGATCGTTTAAAAGCCAATAATTGATAAAATACCAAAACAAAGACAATATAGCCTAAATAAAAAAGTAAAACGTTAAATTACTAACTATCCTTTCACAAAAAATGTGAATAATCCAAACAAATATGACCGATCTGAAATCTCTTCAGACCAGTAGGTGTAAACATATTCTGCCTGATACTAAATATTTTGTGTATTTGTCCTAAGTAGTAATGCATGTGTAAATTATAAACTGAGGCATAATACTGTTAAAATTACTCTGATTTTCTGTAGTAAATTTCAGTTTTTTCACGGTTGTTTGCATTATTCACTATTTTTAAACATTTTTATTATATAATTTTACTTTCTGACTCTAAAATATAGTAAAATGTTCAGATTTGATATTCATTATAATGTCATTATTTAAATGAAACGATCAACATCAGATCATATGATGTAGGCCCCGACTTCAAAAGAGTTTGACACCCCTGAAATAGAGAAAACTAAATGTACAATTCATAGTAATATTACCTGATATACAGCAAATTCACATTTCACCTTCTTCTCAAACAGCTTTTTTAAAGTTTCATCAAGCTTTTCAGTTGCATCCTTCGTGGACTCCTGCATTTTTTTCATTTCAGTTTCCAGTATCTGACATTACAGAGAGATTATAACGAGTACATCAATACATAACTCATTATACAAAAACAATTAAAATAAAAAAAAAAAACTAGATTGAATCGTATACCTTTTTGTATTTCTCTTTTTCTTCGTGCAGCTCTTTGGATTTCTTCTCATATTCTTTGTAGGCTTTTTTCTCTTCCTCAGTCCAGTGAACGTCAGGTTTGGTCAAAACAAACTCAGGCGGAGGTATTTCCTGTGGAGTTAATTTAATAGAAACTATGTGCCCTTCATGCTCATTTCGTCTTATTCAACAGACACCGCCTAGAAATCGTATTCCAGTGAAAAGATAATTTACTAAAAAGGAGAATGAATGCAAATTAATTAAGTAATTTTAAATGTTTTATGTGTTGCAATAACCACCATCACCACAGTGGAGTAAATCAATAGCACATTTCTATGTAATACTATGACTATTTTTTAAATGATGAAATATAGTTATTAAATTTAAATTTTATTTGACTTTGTGCTGTGGGACAATAATCCCTAAAATGAATAATAAAGTTAATTTTATGGTAAGAAAGTGCAAAACAAGGATTAAAATGTCTGAGCCTGTTTGTCACAGGCTTTGCAAACACTTCATTAATGGTCTTTATTTCATTGTATTCACATTTCACTCAATTTATATGTAATTTTTTTTTTTTTATGTGTTTGTTGCACTATACTGTTCAGAGCAATTTGTGAAAAAACATAAGGAATCGCTACATAGTCGTTTTATTAATTAACTGCAGTTACATACTTTTAGTTTGTATTTTCTGTACAAACCATATGTTTAGTGTCAGTATCCATTAACTGCCTGAAGGTTTAGACATTACCTGGATTTTGATCCCACTATGGTGACTTTTTGTAAATCATCACCTTTAACAGACTTTATAGGAAACTGCCAAAAAAAAATAGTCATTAGCCAGTTATATTTAGTTTTACTCCATGAAATAGAGTCAATTAATTATTTGATAAGTAACAATTCCCAATTCTGTAAAGATATGGAAAGATACAATTACTTACTATTATTTACTTATTATTATTAAAGGTACTATTACTACTACTGCTATTTTTGTATGTTAAAAGATATGAGGGCCGAGCATTTTTACAGTTTATTCAGTTATAAACTCATGACTGTCTCTGATACAGTATTGAAAAAAATAATGTCTCCATGAAAAAATAAAATAATACACAATCTGATTTAATGTGTCTTATAATACTACTACTACTACTACTACTACTCTACTACTACTACTACTACTACTACTACTACTACTACTACTACTCTACTACTACTACTACTACTACTACTACTACTACTACTACTCTACTACTACTACTACTACTACTACTCTACTACTACTACTACTACTACTACACAGTAAATTTTGCAGTGTTAAATCAACACTTAGAGAGTTTATTTAACTTCTTCTAGAGTGTATTTGGTCCCATTGTCTCCAAATTAACACTGCAAAATCTACAGTGTACTCTACTACTACTACTACTACTACTAATAATAATAATAATTTACCATTTTGAGGACATCCTCTTTTTTTACTTCAAGCACTCCATCCATCATATCATTCAGGGCCGTATCTCTTGAATGATCACCCTGGAATAATAATAATTAAAAAAAAAAAAAATCAATGAAACTCAAAAGCTTTCATTTATGAATTGAAGGAACAATAGAATATTCCCTCAGACTGGATTGGATTCATTAGAAAATGTTGTGATTAATAACAGCTGTAGGATGTCAGAGGTGAAGAATTTGAAGAACGTAACATGAGGAACAAACAAATGTTAAAAAACACATTAGTTTTATGGTAGCATACCTTGGCTGCAAAACGTCTTAGCTCTTCCAGTCTTTTCCTCTCCTCCTCTTCCCTCTGCTCTGGGGTTTGGTATTTGTCTACTTTTATCTAGAGCAAGACAAAGAGATGTTTGTTTTTTATCTGAGAGAAAAATGACTTCCATGTAAGTTATGAAAGCTTAAACAAATGTGTTCAACTTCACAGGAGTTAGTTGTTTAAACATTTAACGAAGAGGTTAGGGTAACACTTTATAATACCTACACACAATTAACTATGTATTAACCATTTATAAATGGTTGTTCATTATGTATTTTTTTCCTTTTTTTAATTTATAAATGGTTGTTCATTATGTATTTTTTTCCTTTTTTTAATTTATAAATGGTTGTTCATTATGTATTTTTTTCCTTTTTTTAATTTATAAATGGTTGTTCATTATGTATTAACCATTTGTTATCTATTTGTTAACATCTTGTAAAGATTCATACTAGTGTAAATGTAAAATTAAATAATTTGTAACCAACAGGTGCAGTGTGTGTATGTTTGTTTTACAGGTAAACAAAGAAACAGTTGTAAACACTACACCTGTTGGTTAAAAATAATCTAATTTTACATTTACACTAGTATGAATCTTTACAAGATGTTAACAAATGGATAACAAATGGTCAATCCATAATGAACAACCATTTATAAATGGGTAATAAATGTTTAATACATAGTCCATTATGTGTAGGTATTATAAAGTGTTAGTGACCTCTGACTCGTCCACAGTCAGCAGCTTCTCTGGACACTCGTTAACTGACAGGCGAGGCTCCCAAAGTGTCTCGTTCACGTCCAGTTCCTTCATGATGCCTCTGATACGTTTATTCCTCTCCTTGATCCGACTGATCACCTGCACTTTTTGCTTATGTACAGTTTCAAATTCTGCGTTGAAAGCCGTCTTGACTTGATAAATCACATCCTGACACACACACACACACACACACACACACACACACACACACACACACACACACACACACACACACACACACACACACACACACACAAAAGTGGTAAAAAAAAAGTATGTGAACCATTTAACCTCAACTGTATATAAGTCACAAATATAGACAAACAGAAACCTATTACTATATAAATAACTATAATTAAATAAACTATGATAATTACATGAATGCAGATAATTAAATACATATAATTTATCTTAATCTGAATTAAATACAGATATTAAATATTCTTGGTGCTGATGGAAAAAAAGTATGTGAAGCTTTATGATAATAATTAAACGGTGTTAACTGTACATAGAGGTTAGAAAATCTGAAGAAATGTAAATGATCAAACTGGTGTGGAGCTCCTTTCACAAAAAAAAAAAAACCCAAACATTTTGAGTTTACAATTCAAACTCAAAAAAGATATCCCAGAAAAAAACTTGAAACAAGAACTGTTCACAGGAAGGGAATAATAGAGGTGGAAAGTAACTAAGGATAAGTACTTCATTACTGTACTTAAGTAGTATTTGTCTGCCAACTTTGTACTTTTACTCCCTACATTTGTTCATAAATATTTGTACTTTATACTCCTTACATTCTCAGAATAGACTCATTATTTTTTTTTTTAAACTAAACAGATGTGACAGTATGAAAAATAAGTCACTTTAGAGGGAATATTGTGACTTTTTATCTCATAAATTGGATGTTTTTTCTCATAATTGTGCATTTCTTGTCTCATATTTTGGACTTTTTTATCTCACAATTAAGGATTTTCAAAATGTCATATTTATATTTTCTTCCTTTCCTTTTTGTTTCCTAAATACCTAAGTACCAATGACCTGATTAAACATATTATCTACAAAGTAACTCACTGTTAAAGGTTTTAATTTTGGATACTTTTATGATAATGTGTGATTTAGTAAGTATTGTTTCATTTACAGCAAAAAAATAACAAATAAAAATGCAGTTGTACTTCTTTTTTTTTTTTACTTTTACTTAAGTAAAGCAATTAAATCAGTACTTCTACTTTTACCACACTTTTACCAAATATAAAGAATATATTTTCACAGGATGAAATGTAGAGAAAAAAACACGAGGTGTAAGGATGTGTTTATTTCATATTTACTTTTCCTTTTTATTTATGTGCTTTTCTGACCAGTATGTTCATTTTCATTATTTGAATATGTATTAGTATTAATATTATTGAAGCATTTTGTAGTAGCAGTACTAGTAGTAACTTGGGGAAGTGAATGTTTAAAAACTAGTACAGAAGAAGGAGTGGAAATAGATAAACTTTGACTTCTTCTCACTCCTTTTTGAACATATTACTGCATTTATTGCTGTTTTCATGTTGTCTCTTTTTTGTATTTGTTTTTTGTTCAAAAATAATAATAATAAAAAAAGTGAGTACTTTTGACACCTCTGGGGAATAATCTCAAAGACATTAGGGTTTCATTTTACACTTGATTCATGTAGAAAACTATTCTTACCACAGTATACAATCTAAATACCTTTTTATTTTGCAGTGTATTTTTCTTTGACATTCTTTGTCATGGTTTTAATATATTTCTACAGCAGGTCCCCACCTGTAGTAGGACTATCTGGTTCATCTTCTGCTCTGTGGTCTGTAATGTGAACTGATTGTATAAGTAGGGCCTTGAATGTCCCCAGTCAGCAGTAGAGTGTCCCATCACAGCACAGCTCAGCACGTCTGGATCTTCCGCCTCTTTCTCGTCCTCCTTAGCACTTGACACGTTAGTCGTTTTCTTTATGCTACTCTGTTAGGATCAAAAACACTTTGAATTAGAGGATCGTGAACACAATTTTTGGCTATAAGATTATAAAGTCACTACCAGATTATTGCAGTGGAGAGAACATGGAGACCATTTATTTTTGTTTTTCCACCACAGACCTATAAATCTTTAACAGTTTCAACACTGGTGGACTGGCACGTGTTCAAGCATTTAAAACGTTACAGCATTCAAAGTTCATACTTAGGACTGTGATTCAAAGCATGAAATTATTTTCTAAACCATAAACTTGTTTTGACTTGAATGGTTTTGTCATAAAAAATGTATTTTCAGGGAGTTAAAAAAAAAAAAAAACACACATCACCGCTTCAGCTTCTGCTGTGACAAACAAACTGCATTTATGCTTTAGATCAGGGCTGTCAAACTCATTTTCAGCCTAATATGATATAAAGTGGGCCGCATTGGTAACATAATATAAATAGGATAAAAATGTATAAAATAATGTCTGTGTTTTTGAGTGAAAAATTCTCCAATAAAAAAGTTTATATCTACAAACTGTATGTGAACATAACATGAACAAATATGAACAACCCATAAATTCTTAAGAAAAATATGTGCCATGTTGACGATATTATGCTTCATTTATACATGTGCATTATAACGTAGATCACAGTAGATCTACAAATGTCATTTAGTAACAAGTTGAAAATTGGTAAAATTCCACAAACATTTCAGTTTATTCAAATTTTTTTGTAAAAGGCTATTTTTTATTTTATTTTTTTACTTTATTTTACACAAAACAAAAAGGAAGATTAAATTTTTTTCCTAGTTGGTTTATATTATTTCTAGGTTATTATGACAGTATTTTCTTCATCTCATCCACTTTATTTTGAATGGACTTAAACTGATTTGAACTTCCTTTATTATTAATCATCTTCAGTGCCTTTCACACATTCATCCCAGGGGCCAGATTGGACCCTTTGGTGGGCCGCATCTGGTCCCCGGGCCTTATGTTTGACACCCCTGCTTTAGATTAAACAGTCAAAGAATTGCAAACATGTGTTTGTCTTTGCTGTGTGAATCAAAATAAAACCACAGACGGTTGATGTCTGTGTACCAGCTCTGCTTACAGTGCACGCAGCCAGTTCAATCTTCCTGACATTGTGAACTCTGTGGAGCTCATCCAGCTCTGCTTCGGTGCGTTGTGTCAGAGGGTAGTTCTTCACCTCGTGTTCGGAGTGAAAAGCCTGGAATAAATCACGACCCCAGATTAAATCCCGTTGCAATGTAATGACGACAGTGAGCAGGAACACTCTGATGGCTACAAATGAAAACTTACTTTGATGGATTTGCTTTTGACCACCATAGAATCCCAGAACTCTGCCTTTAAGACGTCCCAGAGGTAACGATTGCCCACAATTTCCCACTGTTTTTCAGATCTCACCTTAAAAAAAAGATTAAATTAAGCACTGCATTCAAACACAGAATTCAAAAAGTCATCATTTTCACCGTACCCTCATGGCCTCTTCGTGCACTAGCGCCTCCAGTCTCCTCTGCTCGTCCACATCCAAGTTAAATTCATGTTGTTCCAGACGTTGAATTGTGGGAAGGTTCTCATTTTCTCGCATCATCTCTTGTACCTATTCCATATAAGAAACACAGTCAATCCATTCAACCACTCTGCACAATATGAATATGGTCTAATACAGGCCTATTTAAACAGTGTCTATACTTCCAATATTGTGTTTTCATAACACAATATTAATATAACATATTTCTTGAAGCAAAAAGTATAAGTGTCATTTTTTTAAACTCCAGTAAGTTTGAAGTCAGACTGATCATGTGAATTACAAATGTGAAAGGGATATAAATTCACAGGCATGTTGTTTTTGTGAACATGTTTTACATTAGTTGTTAGAGGGTCTGTATATGAAAGCCAAATATTTTAATGACAAAACTCACAATGTCCCGTAACACTTTGAGGCTCTTCTTCTGTTCTTCCTTTATTTCAGAATTCAGTTCATTGTCTTCTTTCACAATCTGTTCAACATAGAAAGTGAAAAATGTGAGTGTCAGTGTTACACCTCTTTTTAACCCTTTGTTGGTCAGCTCAACCGTTTGGTAGAGGTAACTTTGAACCCTGATATCTAATCTAAATTTAAGTCCTTTGACACCAAACTTCTTGGACAGTCAATGATATATTCATGTCATGCTAGTATATATACCACCAAGGAAGAAGATGGTAACCATGACAACATCTCTGCTATGATCTTTGCTTTTGGACACAAAATTGCAGGCAAGTTTGATTTTTTTTTTTTTTAATTTTATTAACTTTTCCTGAGTCTATTTTACATAACTAATCCTCATCATGTTTCAGAAATACTTTGGTATTCATGTAATAATGTTTTGAAAACATGCTCAAACAGTAGAGATGATAGTAATGGGTCATGAAATGCTAATGCTAGTTGCTAATGAGTTAATAGATCTAATTTGAACCAAATCACAAATTATGTTGGTAAGATTGGTGAAGGAATAATGTTTGAGTTTTAATACTTTAGTTAAATTTAGGGTCAGCAAATAAAAAAATCTATCTTTTATGTTATAATAGTCTCTGTGAGGTGGAAAAAGCCAAAAAAAAAAAAAAAAAAAAAAGATTTTCATTGTGATTTTTGTAGTGTGACCAACAAAGGGTTAACCCATTCTATTCAGGGCTCTCCCCAGATGGCAGGGCGAGGGTGCAGTGCCTCCTTGCTGTTTTTCAACCCTGTGGTGGCATGCTAGTGAACTGTCGCGAGTGCCGTCAGATGAAATAAAGAGCTGTCATCTGTGAAAATGGTGAACGTATGCCAGCATTTAAAAGGCCACTTCCCACGCAAAACTTTCCATGAACAACTCCACCTGACAGGAATCATGACCAAGTGCAAGGCGTACTTGAAGCCTGCTGACCAGAAGACATAAGGAGTGGGGCGGGGGTCACAAGGCATTGCGTCAGGGGCTGGTCTTTGCTCAGAATTTCTGGGGAGAGTCCTGCTGTTGTAAATTAAGTGAAATAGGTGTGAAGGGATAGTTAATTAAAATGATAGGAATTTACAATGTCAAATTTTAAAAAACCTCAGAGGCTGGATACAGATAAAATATGATGCAGCTCATTTCAAACAGATGCTATAAGATAATTTAATTGTGTAATTGTGATTGTAATTACGATGTAATTGCACAGAAGTTGGTTTCCCATGTATGATTGCGAATGAGAGGTTAAACCCACTAT
Source organism: Siphamia tubifer (assembly GCA_020466265.1). Lineage (NCBI taxonomy): Eukaryota > Metazoa > Chordata > Actinopteri > Kurtiformes > Apogonidae > Siphamia > Siphamia tubifer. The sequence goes on from CM035797.1 coordinate 32,939,666, forward strand.
ACAAAGACTGACACACCTTCTTTATCAACCCATTATTATCAAAGATCCCAAACATTTTTTTTTTTTTTTACAACTCTTATCTATTCAACAACTTGTATCATTGTTCATTGCTTGTTTTTCACACACGATAATAAACAACACTAAGTCAAACTGTGGCATAGGGAAAGTGTTTGCCAAAAGCAACACAGCTGCATCTGGAACAAAATTCTACACACAGGTGCAAAGGGCACTTAAGTAATCCTCCACCTGCATCGGTGTAAGGACACGAAATTATTCGCATTGTACAACACTGCTATGATTATTTGTGTATTAGTCACTGACCGCATCTCGCCTGGTTTCCAGCCAAGTGGGTTGTAATAACAGGCCGGTGGAACTTTCATCCTGATCTGTCACTTCCCCATTCTCCGCTCTTCTAATAACCTAAACAGTGTTAGAACATTTTCATTTCACTTAATTAAATCAGATGTTTTTTTTGTCAAATTTAAAACACAATCTTCCTGTTAAACACAACTAAGAAGCAACCTAAAAAAAAAGTGCATTAATCCATAAAACCCCAAACATCCACCTTTAACCAAAATTAACTACTGGTGTAACTGTTTAATACCTGTTGATCCAATAATCTTATTAATCCATGTAAATAATTGGTGTGAAATGCACTTTCAGAGGCTCCTTAGTTACCATGGAAACACTGTCATCTTCTACAATATTGATTCACCAGTAAAACCCATGGAGTTTGATTAATGAATGTGGTTTGAAATGCAGTTAATGATAGATTTTACTGGAAAAGTAAGTTTTTCTGCAGAATAATAGTCAATTTTAATGAATGGTCAGTAAATGAAATACAGGAAAATACCTGATTTATACTGATAAATTACAGAAGATGATATTATAATAAATATATAATAAATGGATTAATGACAGTGGATACATACACTGGATTTCTGTTCAGTTAATTATAGCTTTAGGTGAAAGAGTTGCCTTTTCTTTTACAATCAACATCAATCTGAGCTTCACTGAACACCTATTTATATGAATAGTAAATTGAATATAGGAAAATACCTGATTTTTACTGAAAAAAAAAATACAATTAAGAAGGTAATAATATAATAATGAGGCGATAAATCACATAAGAAATCCTAAATGTAAAGAAAAATCCATTTGGGAACTGACACAATAGTAACACTGGGTCTTTATGGGTTGAAATCAATGAAATATTAACAGTCAGTATGTTGTTGTGTAAAAGTTTACCATAGAAAAACATGTCGTACCTCATTCTTATCAGTGTCGCTGGCATTAGACCATTGGTTGCAGTCTGGTAAATCCTTAAGGATGTGGTTTTCTCTTTGAAACACATTCTTTAAGGCATAGTCCATAGACTGGCAGTACTGAGTGGCTTTCTTCATTTCAGCAGTGCCCAAATCACTGAATCTACAAGGAGGCATTTGATGCTCAATGGAAAAAGATATTAAAAACAATGTATGTTTTAAAGTTCTAATCTGTTGCTTCTTTTGTAGTTTGGGCAAAAAAGTATTAAAAGTAAAGCATCATAAGAAGCAAAAGGGAATCATGTATACTCTATATATAGTGTTTAGAATTCAACACTGTTTACCCACCTTTAAATAATTGCACTAACATCAAAAAGAGAGTTATCCATAACCTAAGACAAAACTGTAAGTAGTAACTGATGGTTTTAGAAATTATTAATAAAAATAATTTAGTGTTATATTTCCATTACATGGTAAGAATGAAGCATTTTAATCAAGTCTTTATCATTTGTGATTATAAATGGATGAAATACATTAAAGACATTATTGGTAACTAAAATAAGAGCTGCATAAAAGATGGGTTTCTATGACGTGTGAGCAGAAATATGGTCATGGACACTGATGGTAAAACTGCTCTTCTTATCTTGAATTGCTCCACGGGGACAAATAAAGAAATTCTGCCTTCACAACTTTAATATCTTATTGGCTCATTTTACTTAAATGGAAAGATAGAAATCCACTGACATTCAACCTTTGGATTAAAGACCTTATGAACTATCTGACATTAGATAAAACAAGAGGAAATGCAGCCAGATTTTATGCAATCTGCTGAGATGTCTTATTATACATTAAAATGATGGACACAAACAATTTCTCTTTGTAATTACTATATGTATATATCACCCCCCTGGGCGGTGTCTCCTTCAGACTGGGGTCCTCTACCAGAGGTCTGGGAGCCTGAGGGTTCTGCACAGGATCTTAGCTGTTCCTAGTAATGTTCACTATTGGACACAGACTGATGTTGTCCCTGGTATCTGCTGGAGACAGGGGTCACTGCCCCTAGTGCCCCCATCACTACTGGTACCACTGTTGCCTTCACACCCCACATTTTCTCTATCTCCTCTTTCAGCCCTTGGAATTTCTCAAGCTTCTCATGTTCTTTCTTTCTGATGTTTCTATCACTGAGGGCTGCTATATCTATCACTACTACTGTTTTTCAATGGTTATCCATCACCACGATGTCAGGCTGATATATATATATATATATATATACACACACACATAATTTGGTGTATTAATTTTGGATGTGCACATTTATATATTTTTGTTGAAGTATGAGGTGCATCAGGGCTGGGACTGTTAGAGTGGGGGTACATAACTACAGTATGTTGTTATATTTTATGTATATTCACTTGTACAGTTATGAATGTTTTATTGTTATTCAATAAAACAAGCTAAAAAAAAACAAAAACGAAATTCTGATATGTTAGCAATAAAATATTGCAAAATAAGTAAATATAAAACAAAGAAAAGTGGGGGGGGGGGGGGTAAACAATGGCCAAAGAAACTTCAAATAAAACCATGTGTATGAAAATAGAGAAGGTGGATATTGGAATGTGAGTGGGATGTGATTCACTTAGGGAGGTAATGTTTGTTGTAGCTTTGTTTTTTTGGAGGCTGTAGTCTCATTTGGTCTAGACGTACTGCACCATCTGTATGTATTTACTATTTGTACCTCATTCACAGCCAACAGTAACAGATGAAAAGTAGTATAAAGTATGTTGTGTTATAAATTGTGAAGCCAAAGACCAGAGGTTCTCTTCTGAAAGCAACAGTTCCCTCTACTGGGCATAGCTGTGTATTTAACAGGAAGCTTTGTTGTTGTATTATGTTTGAGGTTTTTTTTTTTTTTTTTTAATACCTCAGATCAAGGCACATTAAAGAACCGTCCTTGCAGCCAACAGTGAGTAAGGACTGACTGTCAGCAGAGAAAGATACCATCTGAAGTCCCCCAAGATGTAAAGAATGACACTGCAATTCAATGTAGTGTTCCTGCAGAAGGAGCAAAAAATAGAACACATTCTAAGAGTGTAAGTTTATTTGCATAGATATTAAAAAAATATGTCTTAGGTTCCAATGTTATATATGACAAAGAGTGTGTTACCATTGAAACAGTTTCTCGAACACGCAGCACACCATCTGAACCCAAAGACGCCAGCCACAACTGGTGAGGAGACAGTGTCAGTGAAACAGGCCCTAAAGCATGACCTTTGACTTCCTGTTCGGGTTTTATCTGGACCACCTTTGTCCTGGAGTCAGCGACTGAGTCCTAGAATTAAAAAAAAAACAACAACAAAAAAAGTACCAGGATAAAAGCTTCATTTTTGTTACCTTACCAGTCCTTAAGGAGCTGTCATGTTAGATAGCAAAAAAAAAAACCTGAGGAAGCTGAAACCGCTGAAGAGCCCTCCTCTTATGGCAGTAAGCAAAGACCTCATTGACCCCCAGGACACAAGAGGTGAGCAGATGAGGTACTTCAAATATGGACATTTTAAGGATGTGATTAGAAAGACAGCCATTGCGGTCTATATAATCTGGACCTGAAGGTAACAAATGCAAGAGATTAGAAAATGTTTGAGGAGAAAAAAAAAAACCAAAACCTGTGTATAATGGCAGCCACTATAGGAAACCTTTGTTTGTCAAGAAGGCTTACAATACATTACATAAAAAATGGCTCTATAAACAATACGTCTGTAGTCACACCCTAGTGTTGGTATGTGCACTTTCTTTTATAGACCTCTGTGTTTTCAACTCATTGTGTATCAAGGTTCACGTCATTCTTTTCATAAACATTCCTGTTGATGAATAATGGTAACTGGACACAATACACATAATAAATAAAGTTATGAAGTATCTGTAATATAATGTGTTGCTTAATATAATACATTTTGCATTTTAAGGACCACTTTTTATTTCTTGGTTTATTTCCTGAGCTAATAATTCTGGATATGTACCAGGACATTTTAAATATGGCCAGTGTTTTTATGTCTTTCGGTAATCATCTGACACATTTCTAAATTCCCCTTACATATTTCAAGTGGTCCAGAGTTACAGGATTACGTATATATATATATATATATATATATATATATATATATATATATATATATATATATATATATATATATATATATACAAAAATCAAACAATGTTTTAGTATGCTTTATTATGTGTGGGTACAGTACCTGCAAGGTCTTTTACTGTCAAACTGAACAGTGTCAGAAGGCTGCTACTTTTTTTATCCTTGTCAGTACACAGTGCAAGGACTTTCACCTGCTCACTGTCTTTGATATACTGAGCAGAAAGAGACAAAATGGATCCTGGAGCAACTGTAAAATGTGTGAGGTTAAGGCATGTTAATATTTTTTTTTACAAACATTGCTGATTTACAAGTATGACTGTTCTATATTTGATCCAAGCTAAACATGTTAACTGGATTCATAAGTTCAATATTTACCTGTGAATCCTTTGACTGAAAATCCTGTTGATGGTTTTGCATCGAGCACATAGATACATGAATCTGAGGCACCAGTGAAAAGGAAGTGACCATTTTGATCAAAACTGTAAAAAAAAACAAAAAACATAGACACACAAAAATTATGTAAACTTTGATGAAATGTTAAACACAAGCATCCAAGATTAAGAATGGAATGTCAAAGTTCATATTGAATTGAATTGAATGCTTTATTGTCATTGTACATATAATATAATGAAATTTAGGGTGTGGCTCCAGTGCAACAGTAGGAATAGAACTCTATAAAACCTACATATTATAATATAAAACCTATGACACTAATATAAAACTAATATAAAACCTACACATTATAATATAAAACCTATGACACTAATATAAAACTAATATAAAACCTACATATTATAATATAAAACCTATGACACTAATATAAAACTAATATAAAACCTACATATTATAATATAAAACCTATGACACTATAATAACAAAATCAACAATAAATAATTAAAACAACAATCTGTTCTGTAAATGGCAGACTGGCACACATGTTGTGTGCAGCAGCATGTCATCATGAGTTCAGTGCAGTGAGTCAAGGCAGGTGAGTGAATACTTTTTGGCAATATAGTGTAATTTAACTACCTTTCCAAAGGGTTATAAAGGCAATATTCTCCAGTCTGTATAAACCCTAAGCTATGCAATGAAAAAAAAGTATCATCTTAGTTTGACTATTTAGACTGCTGTGTACTGCAATATCTGCTTAATAAAACCATATAGAAAATTAATAATAATGCATTTCAACGTAAGTCTAATTTTAAGCTTCAATCAAAAAAAAAAAAAAATCCACATAACTTTTTTCATAATTCACGCATGACGTCATCAACAGTGAATCGACGACTCTGAATAGAAATAACACAGGTATGTCCTTTTGTTCAATAAATTATGAAATGCTTTGGAGAATACTTGCACAAGGTGATCCACAGTTGTATGGTAAAGGTGAATCTGGTGGACTACACGAGGCTGCTTCCTGTTCACATCTATGAACATGACCCTTCCTGATGAAGTTCCCACAGCCATATAGTTTGCAATAGGACAGCTGGCCAAACTTGTCACCTACAAAGTCATGAATTGCATTTTCATACTGCATGGAGGAAGCAAATCAACAGCTGTTATGGACACCTTTTTGGTCAATGTGCAATATATAAGGGTGCAGTAACCTAAATATTTGTATTTTTTTTATAGTCTACTTTTATTATCATTATTCTTGTGTGATGCTCTTTCTGTTACTGCCCGTACTGTTTTGCACTGCTACATGAAATGTGAATTTCTTGGAGGGAGAAATCCCAAACGGATCAATAAAGTCTAGTCTAAGTCTAAGTCTAAGTCTATAAATGCATATTTTGAATATGACCTCATTCTGCAGAGACAAGGAGCCCAGGTTAGTGCCATCTGTGGATGACACCTGCAGTTGTCCACATTTCCTCACAGACTGCAACCAGCAAAAGAAACATGGATTTACTTTAGTGACACTAACTCAAATTGTACAACATTTAAACCATGAAATGACAACATAAATGTTTTACCACACAAATATTCTTGTTAGTGTGTGACAAAGCTGCAGCCACAAAGTCACCAGTGAGAGCATCCAGGATGTTCACCAACTCTTCTGATTGGCTTGTGTTCAACGTGTAGATTTTACCCTGAAAAGTTCAAATGATTATCTTCCTTAAATATATATTCTCTATATTGTTTTAGAAATATTTTTCCCTTATATATATATATATATATATATATATATATATATATATATATTTTTTTTTTTTTTTTATGGAAACACAAACACAAATGTTTTGATCATTTACACGAGTTAAACTACAAGGACTTACCATATGAGAGGAGAAAAGTAATGTTTCATAGTTAGGGGAATACATAACAGTAGTAATAGGTCCATCTAATACCCATGATTGTGTGACAGTAATCTGAATTCCTTTTATTTCCAAGCAGTGTGCCAGACTGTTCTGAAAGACATACATTTTAAATCCAGTCAAGTCGTTAGTCAGTGAAAAAAATCAGATATTTTGAGATGGAACTCAGATCATTTAGTGGTTGATTTTATAGGCTTTATAATTGTGTACCTTTCCTACTGTGATCAAACCATTTCTGTTGGGGACTAAACATTGAAAACTGCTCTGTTTGAGTTCAGGAATTGCATCATCAGCTGAAAGAAACAGTAGAGTACACATCATTGGTCAAAGATGCTTGTTTTTGCTTCAACAAAACCAGACAATACCTACATGGAAAAGTACAAACTGTCCCTCTGCTTAGTGAACCAGTGTGTGTGTGTGTGTGTAATTACTTGTGGGGTTGTAGAGGATGGAGACAGAGTAGCTCTCTGGATTCACAAGCAGCAGAAAACCTTCCTCACATCCCACATACAGCTGTGATGTGGCTGTCCAACAGATGGCAGTAGGAGTGAGTCTGGGTTTTGTACACAGCTTTTTCTATAGAAAACAATTTGCAGTTAGTTACAGTAGAAGCTACAGCATGTAGCATAGTATAAAGAATTACCCCCCCCCACACACACACATATACACACACATACACATACACACTTCCTTCTCAAATCTGTTATTATGCTTTCAGTGTCAGTGTGTCGACCCTTTGCTGGTTTGATGAGACTCAATAAAGAATGTGAGAAAAAAGTAGTCTGAATGATTATTGTATTTAGTAGGATCAATAACCACATGGATAGAATGATAAATAAAGGAAATAACATTAATCAAAATGAAAAACTGAATTATTTGGGGTTAGGGTTAGAATAGAATAGAATAGAATAGAATAGAATAGAATAGAATAGAATAGAATAGAATAGAATAGAATAGAATAGAATAGAATAGAAAAGTTTTCATCTGGGCCACAGGCCATTTAATGCATGCATATTATCCAGTTGGTTTAGCTCTGCCTATATTTGGTAAATATGTGTATAAATATGACTGGAGCATTGGATGTGTGTATAATGTTTTCCATTAATGTGTAATACTATGGTGACCTAACTTGTGACAGAATCTGTTATTCCATTTCAGGTTTAATATACCAAAATTATATTATATTATATTATATTATATTATATTATATTATATTATATTATATTATATTATATTATATTATATTATATTATATTATATTATATTATATTATATTATATTATATTATATTATATTATATTATATTATATTATATTATATTATATTATATTATATGAATACTTTTTTCCCTATTGTGTATGTAAAGTATTCACATGTTTCCAGATCCTTTAAGGCATTTATTGTATCATTATACAGTATATCAATAACATTTTTGAAAACATTTTTGTCAATATAAGTGAATAGGAAACAGGGAAAATACCAGAATACTTTCAGTCTTGTCTCCTTTGAGCCCTGAGATTGCTGATGGAGGCAACTCTGGACCAAGGTAGGTAAGTTTTTCACTCATGCTATGAGAGTTTACCAAAAGTCTCTTTTCAATGGTGCCATCAACAGCTGGAAGCTCTATCAAACTGAAAGAAATACAGAAGAATATATAAATATTTTAAAATATAAAGACAGCTGTGTCTGAATGTGAGTGTGTTAATGTTCTGCTTGGACCTTTAGTCTCTTTTGCACCTGCTTTACAGCAGCTTTACCTTGGTTTTAGAACATCACAGCTGACATTCTTCTGAATATTCCAGACAGTGAGGGATGAAGTTCCCAATGCACACACTTGAAGCCAGTTCAAAGGGTTGAACGCCAAAGAAATGACGTCCCTCCCAGCCTGTGGTTGTGTACAAACTTGCTCAGCATTTTCCCAGTTCCTGTAGGTACATAGTCATAGTTACAGAAACAGAGCCCTGTAGCCCAAATAAACATGGCTAAATATATATATTCTGCAGCCTACAACATCAGGAGGTGTATTACGTTCAGTGGCTTACCACACTGTTATGGAGTGGTCTGGAAGAGAGGAGCAACAGACCAAATAAGGACCACCATCACTTAGTGCTAGAGATGTGTAGTCCAGTTCTGCTGAGCCTAGAAAAAGTCACTGGTTTTTAGGATTTGGTTAGACTGTTGAAAATATTGAACCAGAGTCAAGAATTATCACCTGCCAAATGACAGATGTGAGGTGTGGCAGGTAAATGACATGAGATCATCAGCAAACAACTGATACGAAAGAGAAATTTCCTATCCAAGCACACTTGAAATAGGCTAGTTAGTATTTACTAAACTACAAAACTATGTATGAAACTGAAAAAAGAGTCAACATTATATGCCTAAAAATATATGTGATAAGTGTGCAAAATGAAAAGGACATTCATTATCTATAAGCTATTCTTAAAGTACTTTTTTACAACACATTTTCACTGCTTGATTTCCTGTAAGACACTGCTATAGATGAGTTTGCATACTAACAAGAGGTACTTTTTGGGCAAATAAGCACAATATTTTGGCTAATAAAAATATTTTAGGTGGAAAATTTGTTCTGTTTATCTGCCAGTGACAGATGAAGCACATAGTTAATAATTGTTGACTATTATATATACAGTAAAAGTAGAGCATCACTGTAAAGATCAGATGATATTAAAATACAACTCAAACATTTCTGGGAGTACTAACTTATGACATTACCTTTGAGTTCATTCTTCAATTCAAGATCAGGGTACTTGTACACAAATATAGAGGGGTCTATCTTTCTTTCAGAGACTGCAAACACCTTACTGGTACCATCTGCTGTAAAGGCACTGAAGCCTCTGGACCCTGGACCCCGAAACACACTTTGCTCTTTCGTGGTGACGTTTAGGAAAATGATGTGATTCCCACATGGGTAACAGATGGTATCGTTGTCAACAAATTCGATGTTTTTGTCTGTAAATCCTTGTATCCATCTATAAGATAAATAAGAGTCATATATTAGCTACACAACTACACACAGGAACCTTTTAAATGTTAGCTTAACAAATGAAGGATCCATTCAAACCATTTAAAAAAGAAGGAATTAAGTTACCTGACTTCTAAATGTCCAATTTCATCCATTTTACAACAGAAATAAAGACGTGCACAACACAACGCTTAACAAACTTCTCTTTTTTTTTTACCCACAACAGAGTGACGCGTTGCTGCGTTCCCTTGGCAACGAGAGGGCGGACCAAAGACAGCGTCAGAAACACGCCCACCCCCCTCCATTAAATATCTGTGGATAGTCAGTCTCAGTTGTTTGTGCCTCGTTTGTGCTATTATGGTTTTTGAGTTATTAACAATTGTTTTTAAAGGTCACCCTGGGGTCACTCAGCCCCCCACGTCCGTCAAATGGAACCAAAATAGTCGATTTTGTTTGTTCCGTTAAAATGGTCGTTTGTGCTATTATGGTTTTATGTATATTACAATATTTATTTTCAACCCATGACGTCACTCAGCCCCCGACTTCCTCGAAATTGAACTATTTGTTTGTGCTTCATTTGTGCAGTTGTGGTTTTATAGATAACATATTACATGTGTTTTCAACCCCCGCTACAAATTCACCTGAAATGCTCTCTCTCTCTCTCTCTCTCTCTCTCTCTCTCTCTCTCTCTCTCTCTCTCTCTCTCTCTCTCTCTCTCTCTCTCTCTCTCTCTCTCTCTCTTATTTTTCTCCAGGAGTTACATTTGAACCGAATTATGCATTTCTTTTACTTTTTTAATCACAGCTATCATGATGGTCTTACCTGAACGTAACTTCTGGATGTTCAATTAAAAAAACTGTGTAAAACAAGTGTTCCCCCCAATGTATTTAAATAGAGCATCATGTGCTGCACTTCACAAATCATCGACAGGTTTTATCCTGTAGTACACATAAGGAAAGTTACTGCCTCAGGAAATGCATTTCTAATATTGCACTTTTGATATATTTATTTATTTGTTTTATTAGTATTATTTTTTTTTACAAGCTTTAACTTATAACCACATTATTTACAGAATCAGATTTCTGTCCAACACAAGTGAAAGTGTTTTTACATTGGACACTTGGATTTGAAAATGCTAAAACACCTTCATATAATGTAATCATTGATAGAAAAATGAACGCAAGAATTAAGTGATCAACATTAATCATATTTATGTCTTCTTATATATAATCTTGCAGCAGACAGTCTATCTTTGCAGTTCTCTGCACATTAAAAGGGACCATACTCCAAAATGGCAGGAATGACTGGAAAATATTTGTTGATTTAGTGATGACACAAGTGATTCTGAAATGACACAGGCTCTGAGTCTGGTTCCTGTTGACTAAAAGACCGTCAGACCTTTCAACTAGATGTTCCTTTTGACGAATAGATCGTCGTATATGTTTCCTTAAACAGGCCGAATACAATGACAAATATTGTCAAACTAAAAAGCGACAATATAATATGTATAAAAAATGTGCCCTCAGTTTAAATTGTGTGAAAATGTAATTTTCTGTTGGTAACACCAGGAGGCGTAGTAGTACACAATGGTTAATATAATGTATGTGTACACTATGCATTTTGACACACCTCTAAAATTATTGTTAATAACTCAAAAACCATAATAGGACAAACGGCAGATTTTAACGACAGAAAGGAATGAGACTATTTAACAAAAGATAAGGGTTAGGTTGTTCCCTTGTCTGTTTTTTTACAACTTCCGCGTTTCGGTCTAGTGTTGGAGTTCGACCAATCAGAAGCCGAGTTGGCGTCACCAGACATACAGGAAGTGCAATATTTTTCTTAAATGCCTGTTGCGCAAAGTTTTGTAGTCATTTGAAGTTTCTTTCAGATTTCCATCCGTCATAAACAGAAGCCATGGCATCTGAGAAGTGTGTGTCCAAAGGTAAGACCCACTGCAGCCAACAAAGCGCATTGTGCAACCCCGTGTGTAACGTAAAGTACACGTTTTACATCATAAAATATACCGTATATTAACAGTTTTCCTTAATTGTCTCAGTGATACTTGGTTTACATTAACGTGTGCGACACCACAGTTTAATTATCTTTAATTTGATATGATAAATATGATTTCCCGTGAATTAATGAATGTCCGATCACTTTATATTATGCAATGCTAAGTACAGGGCTTGTATTTCCGCAAAGTCATTGTACTTTAACTGTAGTTAAACTTTAACTACATTACTCTCTTTCACTTTAACTGTTAAAGTTAGAAAAGTCAAAGCAGGAATCCAGTAAAATGGCTCATGTTTCTATTCTAATTGTATTTCATGAAACCAGCAGTAACCAAGGAAAACTATCTTATACTGTTATCACAGTAACAGTATAGTATTTAAAAAAATACTTTTGTCCACATTTAATAAGAGTTTTGTCCCAACCGCCATCCCACTGTTAAATACGCACTTCAAATGTACAGTTAATGGGAAGGGATATTTCTATTTAGATGTACAATAATTCTGATCTATTTAAAGTAATTTCAAGTCACTAGATTAACTTTATTTTATATCAGTATAGTATGTATTTAATCTTTTTTAATCATGTTGACTGCATTGATATTTCGTTTCTGTTGTGCATATATGATGTTTTGTGTGAAATGACACATTCTCTATCTCTTATTTTACTGCTGTAGTTTCATGCAGTGTATCATGTATAAGATGTGTTTGTGTTGTTGCTGTCCTATATATATATATATATATATATATATATATATATATATATAACAAGTCTCGTTAGCTCTGTGACAAGACATTTTCAAGCAAAAGGATTAAGTTGTATTCCACCAGTAGTATTTTCTAGCCTGACTACATTTTTCAAGACCACCTAAAGAGACAGTTGTTCTGATGTGTGACAAAACATTTCACAAGTCTACCCGACTCTAGATCTAAGAACTGTGAACATAAAAGATCTTCAGGCCAAATAATATCAGGGTTCTTTTGCTTTTTTCTCTTTCACTTCTTATCAGTTCATCACTTAGGCTACATTCTTTAGATGCCCAGTATAAATCGTTTCCTGTGTGCTTGCATGTAATACACGGGCACAGGGGACTATTGTTCATCATATTTATTATTATGACTTCTTATACAAAAAAGTTTGAAAATTAGAGGGTTTTTTTAATCATCTCAAGAATATAGCCAGAGTCCATCCAGTTCTCTCTTGAGCAAACATAGAGATGTTAATGTTTAATTTTATCTCCAGATAAACATCTTGATTCAGTGGAATTTACTATCACACCCTGCATTCTTGGCTTCCCAAAAATTGTTTTGCAATTCCCAGTTCTTCAGAACTCAGGCGCTTGTGTGATGATGAAGAACACAGGCTCACATTACACTGGTTTTCAACTTGCTTTTACCTTATGAACCCTCACAGACCCTAAGGTCCTCTGGCACTGGCCTTTTTAATTATTCCAAAAGTTATTATAAAGACTCATGGTGAGACAGTTCTTTAGTATTATGCCCCTTACCTTTGGAACCATTTCTTTTAATTTTTAACTTGACTTTTAATTACTGGCTCTGTTTTTTTTTATCTTTATATTATATTAACATGCATGTTTTATATTTGTATTAATCTTCTTTTAACCAATGTTTCTCTTTATGTTTTAATTTATTTATTCTCCAGTGTTTCATTGGGGTGGGGGGCCTTCCATACTTGGGGGCAGGTGTGAGCTCCAGCAGCTGTGGTACCTCCTTGGGGTCCGCTCCTCCCTTGTGAGGTGGGGGTCACTGCCACAGTGGTGCTGTGGTGGTTCAGCCCTCCCTCACTGGTCAGGATGCAGCTCCATGTTTGGGGCACCTAGCTGGGGGCGATTGGCGCCCCCTGGTGTGGGTGGCGCCCTGTGACAGCGCATCCTCTCTTTGGGTTTATAATAATTCTAATAGTAATAATATTTTTTGTTTATAGCACACTTTTCATTCAGTGAAACTCAGAGTGCTACAAAAAAGGGGCCGTTGCTCCCAGAAAAACAACATCAACAGTTAAGCCTTTTTAAATAGGAAAGTTTTCAGTCCAGTTTCAGGCTCCGTATTTCTCTGAGCTATACTAGGAGGCTGTTCTAGAGCTGGGTTCCAACAGAACGCTTTGTCCCCCATGGCGCAGAGTGTGGTGATGGGTGCATGAAGGAAAGGGCTGTTGGATGAGCTGAGGGTACAGGTGGAGGATTGTTGTCATATCAGTTCTGACCATTTCATCTGGTTCTTGGCAGTTTTGTTAATTCTTCTGTGTTCAGCCGTTTTTTTGTTTGTGTTTTTTTTTTTTTTTTTATTATTTATTCCTATTTGTGTGTGGTGGTTGAGTGTACTTTATATGTAAAGCATTTTCTGCTACGTTTAACTGTATGAAAAGTGCTATATAAAGAAATATTGACTGATTGATAATGTATCTAACCCACTGACAGGTCCCATTCTAATGACATCATCAGAATTAGTCATCCGTTGTCTGTGTTTGATCATAATGTTATTAGAGTATATAAAAGGGCCTGGTTGGAATGTTTGATTTACATTATATAAATCACATTTGATTCTTAGGCCACAGGGCTAAGAAAGAAAATACACCACACAAACATTTAATACAGTTCTAAGCTAATTAGACCACTGAATATTTTAATCCTAGAGGGTTTCCTGTATTTATGGTGAGATAAAAATGTAACAAATCATCTTTTTTGGTGATATATCATTTTAAATTAACTGAAATTGTGTGAAAAGTTGTGACCAGAAGGCAACTTAGGTTGTTGTCAGACAGATATGACGTAAAAAGTTCTATATTTGCCTCTAAAATATAATGGTTTACAGGTATTGACAGAAAATGAAAATACTCAGTGTAAACTACTACTGTGTGTGATCTTAGTGACTGCCTGTCTGTCAAGCTTGACATTTGTTAAAACGGCTTAAGCCAAAGGCTGTTTGTCAGATATCCAGTTTCATTGGGCGCGTTTGTCAACTCCAACTGATGTTAATTTAAAAGCTTATTGTATTATCCACTGTCAAATATTAATCATAAGTTTCTGATAGTATTGTGGTGAATTAAAACATGCAATATTAGTTTTTGAGATTAAGTGAAATGGAATTAAAAATTCAGCATACAATGGAAATTATCATGTAAATTATAAGTATCTCAAGAATGTATCTGTAACTAAATGTAGTTAGCTTGGTCCCACCACTGTTTCTTGGCAATATAACGAGTTACAGTTGCATATTATATTTATTGATAAGAATTTATTTTAGCTACTCATAATTTTGTAAGCATTTACTTAAGTACTTTATTAGTGGCTGAGCTTCTAATACATATTCTGTAATCCAAATGCACTCCCCTATGCCTTTTTCTGATCGTAAATATTACTTTACAGGAAGTCCTCCTCCTGGTCCAGTTCCCAAAGGAAAGATCAGAATCTACAGCATGAGGTTCTGCCCATTTGCCCACAGGGCCCGACTAGTGCTGAATGCCAAAGGAATCGAGTAAATATGTTTCACTTGTATATTGATTTCATCAAAATACCTTTACGGTACATTTTGCTGCATTCTAACTTGATCAGCATCATGTTTTTGCTGCACTTTTAAGGCATGACATCATCAACATCAACCTGAGAGACAAACCCGACTGGTTTCTGGAGAGGAACCCACTAGGCATGGTCCCAACCTTAGAGACAGCTGCGGGTGAGGTGGTGTACGACTCCCCCATCACATGTGAATACCTGGATGAGGTGTACCCGGAGAAGAAGCTCCTTCCCACGGATCCTTTTGGGAAAGCTCAGCAGAAGATGATGATGGAACAGTTTTCGAAGGTATCTCTTCACGCCTGATGGGCCTAAATCCTGTAGGTTTAGCTTGTACATCAGGAGGGGTATATATTTTTCCTGAAAGGCTACGATGACTTGGACAACAGAGGTGAAGGGTCGCTCAGTAGACAACCAATGAAACAAGAGAACACTATATTAACACTATATTACCAAAAGTATTCACTCACCTGCCTTGAAATGCACTCAACTGACATCCCATTGTAAATCTATGGAGTTTAGTGTGTGTGTGTGTGTGTGTGTGTGTGTGTGTGTTTGTTTTTGTGCTGCCAAGTTAGTGGGAACAGTAGTGCATAAAGACATAGGTGTTTGATGTGGGTGACTGTCCTGAACACAGTCCTGACCTCAACTCCACAGAACACTTTTAGGATGAATTGGAGCACACACTTCGGTCCAACGTCGGTGTGTGATCTGACAAATGCTTCTAGGAGGAATGGTCCCATAAACACACTCCTAAACCTTGTGGAAAACCTTCCCAGGAGAGTTGAAGCTATTGTAGCTGCAAAGGGTGAACCCATATGACTGTATGGGTTAAGAATGGGATGTTAAGTTCATATGTAAGTCAAGGCAGGTGAGTGAATACTTTTGGTAATATAGTGTACTTCTTACTTAACAATCATCCACTTTCTGGCTCCGAAGGCTGATTGGTTTGAAAATGTTGACAGCGTAAATAAAATACAACTTTTATAGTACATCCCCAATCAGACACATGGTATTATATGTAGTACCACATATACTGGTGAATGACTTTGTGACAAAGTATGGCAGACTTTAGTTGGTAATTCTAAGATGGTCAAAAAATATTTGCTGGAAATTAAGTTTGGAAATGATCACAATGTTTTCTTCTTCCTGGAACTACAAGTTTATCCCATTGTTAGTTCATTGGTATCATTGGTCAAAAATATGTCTTGTTGATCACAGTCTCTTGACACTTCATACAATTTTAATGTTTTTTTTGTTTTGTTTTGAGGGGATCTTTCTGTTTTCCTCGGAGGGTGTTGTTGGATGGATTTAAATAATTTATCAGCATATTTAGCTGTTTTTAGTCATTCATGCAACATTATCTGCAGGTCTCACCATACTTCTATAAAATCCCAGGGTGTAAGACCAAGGGTGAAGACGTGTCAGGACTGGAGGCTGAACTGAAAGAGAAGTTTGCCAAATTGAATGAGGTATGTTATTGTATAGTGTTTTTCTGATGTGTCTATTAAGAAGTGAAAAAGAAATGACGGAGAGTCAAATTTATAAGATATTTAAATTCTACATGTGTAGGTGCTATTAATGTTTTATAATATTTTATATAAAGCAGGTGAATGTGATGTTTCTTTTTCAGGATCTAGTGAATAAAAAGACCCAATTCTTCGCTGGTGACGTCATCACAATGATTGACTACATGATGTGGCCATTTTTTGAGAGACTGGAGACCTTTGAGCTGGAACAGTAAGTAAACAAAGTGCTTTTTCACACATTTTCATCGTATTGAAAATAAATATTTTATTTATTATTTACAAATGCTCTGAGGAATCTGTGGAGTACAAGTGTACACTACGAATCATTACAGAAATATGATAGTAAAGAGCAGGGAATCACACGCACACACATAAAGCGTCCTTCCTTTTCAAGTGTCAAGTTTCTGAATGACTTGACATTTTGAGGCTTTTGTGTTTGTTGTTTTGTCTGTGGTGAATTATTCAGTTCCCTTTGTCTTTCAGCTGCCTGGACAACACACCTCAACTGAAGAAGTGGAAACAGCAGATGCTGGAGGACCCTGCTGTTAAAGCGAGTGGGCACAGTGTGAACACCTACAAAGCTTATTATAGAACTTACTTTGAGGGGAATCCCAACTTTGACTATGGCCTGTAGAAAGTACTGACCTTACACCCACTATTGTGTTTGTGTGTTTATATCACTGGTCCGATTTCTCTGTGGGTCTGAGGTCATCGCAAAACTAGTTTGTCTCGTTTCAAAATGGGCAGTTTTTTTATTTTCAAATAAAGTCTTACAGGCTTGAATCACTGTTTGGTTACTTGCCTCAACACATACTTGCACTCTGGGCAATGCAGGGTGGTGCTGTTATATAAAAAAAAAAAAATGGAGCTCCACCAAAGCGTTGACATCATGAGTGAGGCGATATGTCACATGGAAAAGCTCCACCTTTCAAATGACGGATACAATATGGGGAAAAAACTGTTAAAAACAAGCTGCCATCAGCATTTGCAATAGTTTGAAATGAAATAGAAACTATTGCCACAGTCATTTACCTTTAAGATATGTACAACTAGAGAGCAGTGTATCCTTAAAAAGTCTTATTTACAAAATGTGTTTTTTAAGATCTTAAAAAGCATTATATTTCCCTATTTTTTTAAAGTATGGCATTACATTTCACATAGGAGGTATTACATTTCATCTGGTTGGCCTATGGATGATGAAAAACATGTGTCTGGATTTTTTCCCCGTGCTAGTTATTTATTTAGCTAGCATTGTTTATTATCAAGATACTGAAAAAGTAGATGAAGCTCTGTCATAGAACCGTTGTGTCTAATAGTGCAGGAGTCACACTGCAGGGGGAAGTGTGTCCTTTTAGTCATTTATGTCATTGAAGAAGAAGAAGTGGTTGGAACAGATGTACGTCAACATGACTGAGAAGTGCACTATGATAAAGGCAGAAATGCTGTGGGTTCTGCAGATGATATGTTTTGAACTTAACCTGGAGTGTATTTTTTTTTTTTTTACTGTACAGTGGTAGTAGTCTTATTTTTTTTATACTCAAATGTCTTAAAAAGCATTATATTTGCTCGTCACAAATGTGCAGAGACCCTGGAGAGGAATATAATCTGTAAGCTTTTAATGGCCAGTGGGTACAGGATTTGTCCTGTAGAATTTGAATAAATAATTTTGCACTTATGGCATTAGATTGTCTACTGTAAATGATGAAATACAAACAAAAAAAAAATTAAAATAAGGTTGTGATCTGATGGCCTTCATACTCCAGGTGGACATGAAACAGTTGCAGAAAATCCCCACTACAACTTTAAATGGTAGCTACAACTAAAACACCTGCATGTGAACATCATCTCCCTTCAGTGCCTGCATATCAGATACAATTATCTGTGATATTATTTCTCGTCTCGTGGTCTGAACAAGCTTAATTTTCACGAGGGTGATATTATTTCCAGTTGGACAAAATTAAATGATATCATCTAGTGTTAATTACTTGAGTCGTCAATTTTATGGAAGTGATCAATTTTGGAGATAATATGTGCTAAATCTGATACTTAAATATAAATGGAAAAACAAATGACCAAAGTGCTGTTTTTCTAATGTTTTGTGTCATATATATACGTATGCTTATGCACACACTATATGGATAAAAATATTAGTTAATGTCAGATGTCAATAACTAATATGATAAATGTTGAAGACTAAAGACTGATTTTTCTTCTTATGTGGGATATGTAGAAACTAGCTGATTTGTGCTTTAAAAGTATTATTTATGGCCAGAATGTGAAAAATATTGCATAAATATAGTAGTATAATATTGACTGACCATGATAAAAGTTCAATGAAACTGTGTAAATTTCAATAAAAACGAACTCAAGTATTGTGTAAGCATAGATGAGCAAATACATTGGAATGATTATGATAGAAAATTACAATTGTCATAGCCTATCCCCCTGTTAGCAATCAATTAATTCAATGTGTCCAAACACTTTTCAGAACTCTGACCAAATGTGGTATCTTGAAAAATAAAAAATAAAGCAAACTAGGACTTTTGACTTTTTCATTATTAATGACTCAAAAATTGGGCTAAATTTCTCTTCACTTCAGAAGTCATTTTGCTTGTAGATAGATGAGTGTGTACAGTAATGCTTTCCTGCAGTACAGTGCATTTCAATAAAGCCAACATATGCTATTTGGATTACTTTGTGGCTTACAGTCTTTAAAATCAGGATAGTAAAATATAGATCCTGTGTCGTGAGCACAGTTGTCACTAATATAAATCCTTATAATCTTTACTGATGAGAAATGTAACAAATGTTATATTGAATACAGTAACTTATAGCTCAGTGCAAATTTCTTACTTATGAACTCCAAACATTGTAATTTTAATCATCTGGCACATTAACATTTTCCACCTTTTAAACAATGCAGATGGCCTCAAAAGCTTTCCTGTAGTCTCTGATGGATAACTCCGTTAGTTAACAAAGGTGTATACTCTTGAAGAAGCACAGGCGCATTTCGTAACATTTCTTGGAAATGTCGGACTGTGCTTGCATAAAGCTCCCTCTGCAACACCAGACAGCGAAACAGATTGACAGACTCTTCTCTCCTGAGAATCTGAGGAAGCAGGACCTCTTTTGGGATGTTACTGTTCCCAATCAGAACATGATGGAGTCTCTTCTCCTGTAGGCATCTCTGCAAAAATGCAAACATGTCCCGAAGTCTGTGCTCGATGCTCTCAACGCCCCACAAAGAGGGGCTTTTATTTAACAACAGGTGCAAGAGCGCAGTCTTCAAATGGTAGTTAGTCAGAGCGCTTTTTCCTGTGAGCCCAGTCTGCTTTCTGTGTAGAAAGGTCAGAATCTGAAGGCAATGTAAGTGACAGGAATGTTCTGGTAGGCGTTTAGCCAAATGTTTTAGCAAATTCCTTTCATAGACTGCAAAAGAAAGGGGCCAGTAAGGGTCCTGAAAGCTGTCACAGTCTGATGGGAAGTGTGGCACAAAATAAGCATCTGTATCCTCCAGCTGAATAACAGGTATGATGTTCATGACGATAACTTTCCCCGAACGGAATCGGATTTTAAGAGCGCCGGCAGCATCCAGGTTGCGAAAAGTGACCTCAAAGTCATATTTATGAGAAATGCGTCCCCACGCTTTGGTTACAGAGATCTGAAACCACTTCATGACTTGATCTTTGGCTAAAAAAGGAGTGTTTTTGGAGCAGAGCAGTTGATCTGGGCTGAGGTCTGCTTTGGGTGCTTCATTTCTGCTGTGTAAAAGACAAAGCATGTCTTCTCCGAGGTTTGCGGAACCACAGAGGCAGCCTTCCTCATTGTCTCCAAACCTGGCAACCTTGATCATACCACAGCCCTGCATGTTTGGAGGAATGTCACTAGACAGATTGCACCATAGATGAAACTGGAAGCAGTATGGATCCGGAGGGGAGAAAGGCACAATAAGGTCACATGTCAGCGGTTTGCACACTTTCCAGGACTCAAACATGCTCCCAACACCGACAAAGTCCCCCACTTCCATGTCCACCTCCCTGTCGCATACACTCCTCAGCGCTTCGAGTAAATCATCTGAAAACCCCTCCACAAACTCCCTCACTCTCCAGTTTTCATGGGCTGCTGTGTAGGTGCACTTGTCGCAGAAGTTCCTCAGGACGTCCTTATCGAGTATCAATGTTCTGGGACTGACGGATCCACTCTCCAGAACATCTTCATCCTCGACCGGTCGGATTTCTGTTTCTGCCAGATTCACCTTACACATTTCAATAGTGAAGAACACGATGAACAAAAAGGTGCTCCACAGATAAAAACTATAACCTTCGTCTGTGCTACTTCCTTCTTCTTTGGACTCAATCTGGGAAAGTTCTTTCTCCAGCTTGGCCTGCTCCATTTCCAGTCTTTCCTCATGTTCACGCATTCGTGCGATGAGGTCCTTGTCCTGGTCTGGCAGAGTGGTGTTCTCATGAGGAAACAGTAACGGGTGGTTTAATATGGCTGCAGCCACCACCATACATACTCGGGCAATGGCTCCCTGCATCTTCTGCTTTTTCTGGTGTGCACATTTATACTTCTTATAGTTGTCCTCAGAGGAGCGGTAGCTCACAACCTGGAACAAACATGGGAAGAGTCTTCATTAAGAGCATTTTACTTAAGACACATCCTGCATATTCTGTACATCACCAGTTAGAATGGATTTTTATCATTTGGATGACATGACAAAAAAAACAACAACACAATTTTGTGAAGATCCTTAAATAACATCCTTAAATAACAGGCTATTCCTGTCACATGGTCGTGTTTTGAGTATAAAAAGTCAGACACTGACCAGAGGACTATACTCCCCTTCGCTAATTATGCAGCAAAACAGTCCCCACAACAGACTCGCACACTGACAAAGCTCATTTACCACCTACACAGGAGTCACATTTTACCAAGCATATATTTCAGATCTAATAAGAAATAAGCCTTTTAATGCGGTCATTCATGAAACAAAAAAACTATTCAGTTCTAGAGATGTGCTAAAGTACTGTATTAATCCAAATATAAGCACAGTCACTACTTTGTTGTATTTATTTTTAATTAGCGCGGGTTTTACTTAAAGGGGGATGTGGAATTGATTCATTTATGAACTATTTCTTCCAGAGTACTGAATACAATACATTTGAAAAGTGTTGAACATGGTATACTAGTGGTTAAGTGACTCCTTGCTTGATCTTTTATATTATTATCATTACTACTGTTGTTATTTTATCCTCATCATTAATAGTTGTAGAAGGTGTAATAGTAGCATTATTATCATCATCATTATCAACTGTTATCTGGCGTGATCAGCATGTGCACAGCTGTAAATAGTGTATATAACTTCTAATTGCATTTATCTTGATTTTGCACTTCTTTACTGTTGTTTCTTTCCTTCTTTCTTTCTTCTTATGTGCTTGTACTTTTGCTCCTGTAAAACTGGAATTTCCCCTTGTGAGACTAATAAAGGCATATCTTATCTTATTATCTTTTGTTATTATTGTATATCACACAATAATGATGATGTCACAACTACGCAACTGCCACTGATTTATTATAATTTGACAAGTAATGAAAACACTCATCCCTACTTAATTTATAGCAAATGTGAGGAAAACAAAACATAAAATTTGATTCATGACCACATTGCACAATTTACTAGTTACTGGTATATATTTCCTTCTGACCACAGTATCTATTGTATAGTATAGTATAGTATATATATATATATATATATATATATATATATATATATATATATATATATATATATATATATATATATATATATTTTTTTTTTTTTTTTTTTTTTTTTTTTTTTCTCCTTTCACTTGAACCAAGGGTCAAAGGTCACATGCACTCTAAGTAGATGCCTGCCTATAAAAATAATCATCATTCAGTTCAATTTCTGCAGAGTGTTGGTCATAATGTAAGATTTCAGTCACAGGCCTCTTTTATGCATTGTACAATATGCGTGGTATGTATAAAAAAAAATCAGTTATATTTGTGCGGTACTCCACCCATCACAGAAGCACAGATTGTACCTCTAAATATAGAGGCAGTGGGCTGAATGACGCACTCAACCAGTATCAGACTGTGCAACATGGAAGGAAGGAAGATTGAACCCGTTAGATGGACGCCATCCTTTTCTGATAACTCACTTTAGTTACTAACAGTGGTCCTGTTTGCATTTACATCCTGTTAATATTTAATCTAAAATAGCCTAACAGTGAAAAATCGAAAGTTCTTATTTATATTATTTGCGCTGTAACATTGTTCTATGCAACACAATGTGACTGAAAACATTGCCAGTGACATTATTGTCATTTTTCCAGGATGTCATCAGATTATGTGTAATGTAATATGCTGTCGCAAAGAGGAAATTACATAAGGTTCTCACTTCAGTTGAAAGTTGTTAGTAGAATTTAAAGAGACAAAGGCACATAAGTCTTGAGAAGCTGCACTGTACTGCTTTCTGTCCATTAAAAAGATCTTAAGATGATGAGGTGTCCTCTGTCAGACTTAAAATAGCATTAAAATAATGACAGCAATAATAGCAAAACACGTGAGTCCACAGAACGAGGAGCAAATCTTCCCATGACTTACTCACTTGGATGTTCTCCAAAATGTACATGGCTCAGTTCTTCCAAACAAACATGAAACCAGACAGATTTGAGCTGCAGTTCCAACATGTACATCCAACATAATTTAGGAGTTGATGTTGTTGAAGAACACGCAGGCTTGTTCAGAAACAAATTAAAGACAACAAATCTGACTAAGCTACTCACTTTTTCCGAAAGGCTCTTTTTTCAGGTTTACCTTAGAGACTGATGGAAATGGATCTTCAGAAGTGACATGAGGAATCATAATCATAACTATTTGTGGTTCAAGGCTATTTTTTCCTGCATTCCAAAGAAATATCTGCATTAGATTAGATTATATTCACACTCTTTACATTAAAAAAAACACAAAAATGGGGTTAGTTTGTGACCATACAAAAATAACTAGAAAACATGTCTAATAATACTGTCATGATAAAAAAAAAATGAATACCAACAATAATAATGCCAGAGTGGTAGTTCTTTGAAGTTTTGGATATTTATGGTAATAATAATTATCACTGCTGTAGATTACTCTGTGAACAGAAGTATTAGTACATATTGAGCTTAGGTGTGTCATTACTAAACGGGGGCTCTAATTTAATGACAAATGTTCTCATTTTAGAATGCAATAAATATAATTAGAGTAATAACTTTACTATATATTTTGGGTTCATTTACTTTATATTCTTATATTTACTCTACTAAAATAAATGGTGAATAATCACTTAAAAGTAAAAACAAAAATCAAAAATAATAATAATATGGGAACTTTTACAAAAGTAGCACTGGGTTAAAAAAATGTAGACAAAAAACATAAATGGGAGGTAGATGTGACAGTTGTGCACAAAGGCCTAGCTCAGCACACATAGGAAATCCTTGATGGAGACTTACAGTCAAAAACGACACAGAATTTTATCCCATTTTCACAAAAATGCACTAAACTACCGGTACACATTAGTTGATACTGAGCTCTTGTGAATATGTTTTTTTTTTTTTTTTTTTAATTTTTTACATCTTGTATTTATAATTTGCTGGAACAACAATAGCTACCAGCAGAGAATCCATGTTATGTATTTACACAATAATTCAAACTACTACTTTTGGTATATGAAAACGTAATGGTGGACAAAACCTTCTAGTGATGCTTTTACCTCCTTAGCTTAGTTGTCTTAGAAACAAAATAGTCATGGCAGACAAACATTATTCCTGATGCATGAGTCACATTACAGCTCAGAGTCATCTAACTAAAACTGCTGTATAGGATACTGTGTAATCTTGTGTGTAGAAACTAAATATTCCTACATTCACGGAAACAGAAGCCACGATGAGTGACCACTAAGACTGTACATTTTGGAAACATATAATAACATGTTATGACTACAGGCGACCAAACGACACATACAGAAACGGAAAGTATATAATGCACGAGCGTTGTTGTGAGCAGTTTGTAAACGTACCGTTGAGATTTTGTGTCCAGTTCTTCATGGTGATAGAAAAGAAGAAAAGGAAGAAGTAGCGGACTCTCATCCAACTTGTGCGCGGCCAACGAGGGAACCGTGTTCAGTTTTTTTCTGACACATTTCCTGTATGTGGACTCCGCCCATCACAACAGGCCCCGCCCACTTTCCCCCCGCTGTCAACATTTCAACCAGAGCACATGCAAGATGTTTACAAAAGAGCACTTTTAAAATGCATTAGTTTGGCTGTTTCACTCCATTTTTGCTTAAAGGTGAATGTTTTGTGTCTTTAAAGTCTGAATGAACACATATTAAAATATTGTTGTGATATACATGTATTTCAAAAACACAAATGTTAAGATGTCTTAAGATGTCTTAAACACTTAAAACACAAAAAGATATTAAAATGCATTTTAAAAGGATACTTAAGGACATATATAGATGAAGATATAGATGCTTAAAATATGTTCAAGATAAAAAAAAATAGGGGGCACAGCTGCTTTTAGGGGAGGCTCACTATCCCACAGTTTGAAAACCCTTCTAATATACAGTATACCTTTAATAAGAACAGAGCAGTGGGAGTATTCTATCTAAACTATTTACACATTTCCAAACAAGTACAATTGTTACTTAAAAGCTCTTGGCACTTCCGGGACATGAGTGTTTCTCTTAAACTCAACCTGGGTAAGTGCATGTGCTTGCATATATGACTGGTGGCCAATTGTCCTTGTACAGCCACCGTAGATTTAAACTCCACCCACTTCCGCATATAGCAATTGTGCTATCCGCTATATAAACTGTAGCAGATCACCTTGGGCTCTCTCCCTCGGCTCAAAGAGCTCACTGTGATTTGATGGTATGTACATGGTTTATTTTCGTGAATGTTTCTATGGCTTTTTAATTAAATATAAGTCTGGTTTTATGTCTTATTGCTTCACTGAAGACCGTGTTTCATCAGCTGTCATATGGCGTGGTGCTCGTTGGGCTAAGAATTTAACCTTTTATTTCTGTTGGTGGGACAATTTAACAGTTATTTATTTCTTCACTGAGCTTCACACTCTTTTGGTTGTGGTAGTTTAATTTTGTCTGCTTTTGTTGACATAATGTGTATGACTGAGATGTGTCCTGTACATACTGATTTCACACAACAAGGGGGTGTTAATGATTGATTTGAAGGTCAAATGTTATGTGACATCACACCACATATAAAACTGACTGTTCCCCCTGGTGATTTCTCTTCGTTCTCTCCCATGCGGTGGCTCATAAAGAGCAGTGTTTGTTTGTCATTTAATAAATATACCTGAAGGGCTGAAGATGGTTGACTACTTTTCTAAGTTGAACTGTTATTCTGCTGCACATTAGTGTACACCTGCCAACAGCTTTTCAGTTTTATTTATTTTTACATCTTAGTTTTTTTTTGTATAGACAAGTTCACAACAAACCCTGTGCGCCGCCATTACCATCCAGATATGCGGTTAATTTACGTGGAAAGTAAGTTGTGCAATGTTTGCTTTTGTGAACAGACTTCCATTGATGGCTTTTTGTGAGCTATAGTGTCCTGGGAACATGGTTTAAGTACTTTGTCTGGAGATGGTGTTATTATACCCACAGACCTGAGAGGATAATGTAACGAGACCAATTTAGTGGACTTCATAGCAATAGACAGGGAAGTTATGGACAATTAGAAAGGCTCAGAGGCATATAGGTATCTAGCGACAAAGTAGGTTGAGCTATGTCGTACAAACGTTATAGTTTTGTGTATCTGAAAGCAAATTGTGAGTGTGATACACACTGTAGCCTATCTACCAACCAAACATACACATATAAACGATTATGTAAGGTTAGCTCTATTCACTGAAAAAAACACCAGGGCTGTTAATTTTCATTACGCTACCATGTTCTCTTTCTCAAAACATGATTTAATCTATAAGCACAGACAAAATGTTGCGATGTGAGTGATTGTTTCAGACATGATTTAAAAGCATGAAAATTGTTTTGAGATGAAGCTCCACCCAAAATTGTGCCGCAGCCATCTTGACTTCAGCTTTGACCTCACACTGAGGAACGTTTTCTTAGGTAAACTTATTTATATTCACCATATCACCTTTAGCTTAAATGTTGGATTGACACAATGGTTCAGTTTTTTTTTAAGCCTGGGAAGAGTAACCAGACCACACTAAACTGAATGTTTGCTTTGAGGCACACTTGCTCAACTGCTACTGATGGGGATGTTTTACTGAAGCTAAATGAGTCTGAGGTTAAATAAAGTCTGTGAGAAAACCTCTTCAAGAATAAACTCATGTTTGGTGTGTTTGTCAAAGATGACATTAGAAAAGTAACAAGGTAGAGAAAATTCCTACTCCACACACCTGAGTCTGAATGAGTCTTCAAAGGAAATCTAAATAAAGTACATCAAAGACATGTTTGTTTTAGATCTGAGCAGATATTTACCAACATTAAAGTATCAACATAATCTTTGTTTACAAACACTACACTACACATCAAAGTGTCCAGATCTCACATAAGTTCATGACCTTAGATGAAGAAAAGTCACAATTTCATGAAGAAAAATAAAAGATAACTTGTACTTTGGTCAACTCAAACTGAAATGAGTCAAATTGACTCTTAACATAATACAAGGTTTAAATATGGGTCTTGTTTTTTTTAGATTTTGTGGTCTTAAAATGAAAAAAAGAATTCACTCTAGCAGATGCACCTTAAAACATAATTGAATTGGTAAAACATTCAAATGATGACCAACACTGTTCTCCCTTCTTATTTTGTTTGTTGTTTTTAAGTGTACTCCAATCACCCCTAAAGTAAGCCATCTTAGGTGGTCTGAAGGCTCTGTAGTACATGGTAAGTACTCAAAAAGTACTATTTCTTTTTTTATGTCTCACAATATTGAGCAGTTTTTCTATGCAACAACAATTTGTGTATATATAGATCTATTTCTCACTAGTTTCTTTTTAGCTTCATTCATTCTGATGCAGGAGCATCAGACGTTTCCATGATGCTCAGTGCCAGGTCATGTCTCCGATAGTTGAAGCTGAGTGTGTGTGGGTGCGTCTGCATTAGGTGTGTTCATGTACGTATGTGTGCTCTGTGAATATATGGAGGGAGGGATGGGTACTTGTTTTTAATGCTATAAAGCACTTTGTGTTGCATTTTTTTGTATGAAAAGTGCTATATAAATAAAGTTTGATTGAATAAATCTATGATTAATGAAATTGATAATTAACTAACAATGCTCAATTTGGGCATGAAAACCAAACATCTGTTCTTCTAGAAATCCAGTGATTCTGGGTCGGAGTGCATTTTTTTGAAGGCATTGTGTCCTTGAATGAGGACTGTGAAAATCTGATAAAAAGAACATGTGGTGAGTAAATGAGGGATGTGTATAAATATAGACTGCATATTTATAGATCTTGAAATTGAAAAGACTGTTACAGACACAATTACAAGCTTATGAATTATTTTTCCAATGCACATAGCTGTTTAAATATATACTGTATACCAGACGGTCTGTAAACTACTCACAACAAACCTGGTCGACCAAAAAGCCCATTGGTTGTTTTAAATGCCACCATTGTAATCCCTGTGCCAATATTCAACAAGCTCAAACTTTCCAGGATTCTGTCTCTCCAAAACGTGGGATAAATAATTTTATGAACTGTAAAACCACCTTTGTTATCTATAGGTTGGAGTGTCCCTGTTAAGTGTTCTACATATGAAGAACAAAATCATACTTACAAGACTGGCTGAACATGCATATGCAATCTGCACTGGTAACGTATCCTATGGCAAGACATTGTATGGAATGTGATCCATCTTTACTTGCTTGTAGTATTGATCATATCCCACTGTCTTAGGAGGAGTGACAGATAGCTAAATCAGAGAGAGACTTTCTGGATTGATAAATTACAGGCCACAAAGTACCCAGGTTTGAATAATTGAAATTTTGGTAAATTCCCCTTTATTTTATTGTAGATTGGTTTGGGGTCTCAGTTCATCCTTGCTGTCTTTTATTACAATGTGAATCTTAGTTTCCTTTAACTTGTCTTTTTTATGTTAGACCCTGTTATGCAAAAATTGACTCTGACTTTTGTAAGGGTGACACCTGGTGGAGGTTTTATATATTACACTTGTTACCAGAGGAGCACTGCAATATAAAAGTTTCTGATTGGTTTACACTTAAAAAAATTAATAGACGTTCAGGATGTTTTCCATGTGCTTTTTATGGAGAAAATTGACACTACACATTGCAACAATGTCAAACTTTATAGTACACCACAGTTATTACATCTTAACAGCTATAAAGTGTTATTACGGGGAAAATATATATTTGTGTGCTTCCTTCTGAAATGCTGCCACCATTTTTAAAATGATTCTTGTGTTCTGGGAAATATCTCCTACCCCTTCAAACGAAGTGCACATCGCCGAACACTTACATTTGAAGGGGTAAAAGGCCATACCCCTTACCCCTACCCTTCCGCAGTAAGGAGAATTGGGACAACTCTACCCCTACATGTCAACATGCAAAACAGAGGGGTAGGGGTAAGGGGTGAAATGGGATTCAGCCTGACTTAAGTTTTAAACATCACACTTAGGTGGTAGTAAGTAGAGGGTCTCTAAAGACAACCCAAGTGTCCTGAGTTCTTTATGTCCTCAGTGTGTCCACAGTTGCTGATCTACAGTCATGGACCTCATGACCTCATGGACCTCCCTCATGGACCCGAATAGTCCAGTGTAGAGTTAGATCCTCTGGAAATTCACAACTTAATTGCATTTTTAAAAACACAGTCCAGTATTTGATTAGAAATTTTAATGAAGGTGTATGCAACAGCAAAGCTTACACTAACAGCTTGTCTTCTTCAAAACGGAATGCACTGTCAAATTTTAACCAGCAGGGGTCGCCATATATTAACCCATAATCATAACCCTTTACCCAGGTGTCCTTTAATTCCATCCTTTTTCTGTCATCTATCCACTCTCTCCATACTGCATCTGTGTGAGTTTCAGTGAGTGTCCTTGTTTGATATTGGATGTTCAGAAAAAAAAACGGCTGTATGGCAAGCAATATGGAGTCTGCACATGCATGTTTTATGACACATCTGCTCTCTGCATCTGGCAGTTAAAGACAATAATAACATGAGCAGAAAAAAACCCAGTGTGTACGGACTCCACATTCACCATATCCCCATAATACCCATAATACCCTACCCACCAGTGCTGTTAGTTATTTTATTGTTTAATTAAAAACAAACTGTCAAAAATCAATATTTGTTTGGTTTTTGTTTGCTGTTTTTTTTTTCCCCTTTTTTCATTTTCCTCACAGTGAATTCTTTGTGTAAGCTAATCAATACTCTTACGTTGGCCCTTTGGGGGAGGTTAAAAACGATCTATAATAGGATTCAACTCAAGCAGCAGGAATAACAACAAGCCAAACCAATTTCCTACGGGCTAACAGTGAGTTTTAATGCCACTGTTTGTTGTCCCTCGCAACTTTAAACTAGTACATGTACTTGGAGTGGCAGGAAACGGCATGTTTTTCACCCTGACTTTCCATTCCGTAATGCTGAAGCAATACGTTTGACTTTATTCTTCCTGTTCCTTGTTCCGGACTTTCAATTAGGTAAACCCAGGCAATTGCCTTGGGCCCTATCAGATCTGCCCTCCATAGGGGCCTACCAATCTGAGCAGCCCAGTCACAGTAAACACACGCACACAAACTCATTTTAATTTGTTACTGATGTAAAGTAATGAAACATTTTTCTATGGAGGAAGAACACCAAATGGCAGCAAAATAAGACATTGTCTAAACATTTGTCCCATCACACATAACCCCATGCATTACTACATGCACGCTCTCTCACTCACTCCCACTGTTTTTCCTGTCAATCTCACTCTTATGTAAGGATGGCAATGTGGAAAATGGACATTTGAATATTGAGGACTTTACTCGTGTCTCTGTCTCTGTCTCTCTGTCTCTCTCACACTCTGTCTCTTTACCCGTCTTTCTCTGCCCCCCTGTACTCTGTCACTCTCCCTGTGTCTCTCTTTCTCTCTCTCTCATTATAATTTATAGTAAGGGCATTAAAGGTGCAAAGTAGGGATGGCTTTTACTTAGAGTTTGTGTTTTGAGAATGAGGGCCCCATGTCTATATTTTGCCTAGGGCCCCAGAATCTCTAGACCTGCCCCTGTCAATCAGAAACACAAGTGGTAAAAGCCACAGTATTTTATTTCTGCAGAAAAACCTCACTATGACAAACAAACTATTTTCTACTTCATAACTCTGGCCTGTGTTAATGAATATTGATGTGAATATGGCGCATATCTCCTTATCCTTGACCTTGTCATTTATCTTGACTTCTTGCAAAGCAAAGCAGAACCCAGATCAGTATTCCCATCACAAGACATTTGATAAATACTCTCCCTAATTTAGAGGCAAGGCAGATGGTCTTGTTGCTGGCAAAAGAGCTGAGAAATTAGGGCAAAGAAAGAAGTATATGTCAGCAGCAGCAAGGTGTATGGTGGAGAGCAGGAGGTAGTGCTATGTCCCAGGAGGCATGTCGAAAGGAAAAGCAAGCCTGCAATAAACCAGCTGTTTTTCCGACCAGCAACTAGCTGCCAGAGTACCTACCTGCTGTTGTCAGATAATACAGAATCTAAATAAGAATCAGACAGACTTATTTAGTAAGCTAAAAGGGCCTCAAAACTGTGAGCAAAGCAGTAAATTAATAACCCAGCCACGCTATCCCCATTCATTTCAGGAACGTGTCATAGGCAGGGAAGGCGGGGCTAAAAGGTTGTCTTTCAAATCCTCTGCATGCAATAACATGGTACTATAACCAATCGGTGTAATCTTTAGCATGTCATAAATCCAGTGTCTTGTTTCTGTCTTATTTTTGTAAGTCTTTCTGTTTTTTTTGTCTTGGAGTTCTGGGCTTTTACTTTGACATGTGGGTTTGTGTTCGCCTTTCACTTACTGTCCTTCTGGTCACGGTGTGTCTCCGCCCATTCATTAATCCCAATGTGTGTCACCTGTGTCAGCCCTATATAACCCTCCTGTGTCTGCCTGGTCTTTGTGAGTTTATCAGCCCTGGTGTTACTTACGAGTGTACTACTTGTCTTCATAACATGTTTTTTGACATTTTTGACTTTTTGGTTTGTGGTATCTCTCTGTCCTGCTTTGCACTCTCCCTGTTTTTGACCTTTGGCCTGGATTTTACCTTGTTCCTTTTGTTTGACCCTTCTCTGTGCCTCTTGGTACCTCAGACCCTTCCCTATGGTAACGTCTTCTGGACTGCCTGTTTGGTTTTTGACCTCATTTGTCTAACTCCTGTCTCTGCTTACTGTGTCATGTAGACAGATGTGACGAAGCACTTCTGAGGTTTTTCAATGACACAGGAGAAATGATTAAAGTGATTTTTCATTTAAAACATGGGAGACATGAAGATAAATACAGAAAAGACTGGTTGTGTTTCTCTTTGTTCTGTTCTGTTTTAATCAGTAAAGTTGCTGCCATGTTAAAAGTCACCGTTAGGAAAAAAATCTGTTCAGGCACAAACATGTAACTACATTTACAGTTCAAAATCTGTCTGTACATGCAGTAAATATCTGATTTTTCAACATGGATATCTGCAGCTTGTGTATTTATTTTATTTATTTTTTGTTTGATTTGATTTGAATGGTTTATTTTGAACATGTGCAGAATGCAACAATAATCAATACAACAATAATCAATACAACATTAATAATAATAATACACAATGACATGTCCGAAAAGGAGTAGGATGAAGCATAAGCATATTTAATCCTACCCCTTCTTCACTTCCCCATTAACCTGAATTCATCTTATAGCAATAGAGTGCATAGTACAAAAAGGATGATAATAATAAAAATAACAATAATGATAATAATAATAATAAATAATTGAGGTACTAAACATATATATACAGTATATACAAAAAAACAACAAATGAGCAGATAGGAAAGTAGGTAACAAATAGAATTTGTCTGCATTTTGTTCTCATTGTTTAACACCACAGAGAGAGTGTCAACATTGTTTGAGATGAATGCATATTTTAGTCTTGCAGCCAAATATTTTAATATTTAGTGCATGTGTGTGTGACCACCATCGGTCCTCCCTGAAAGCTGAGCAGACATCCTTTATTAGAACTCTCTATTATAAGCCAGGGAGGGCAGTGCTACACCTCAGTAATGTGTGGGGGAAACAAAGACTGGACAGGACGAACAGGGAAAGAAATTAACAGGGTTAATTAACTAATGTATTAACTAATTAACTAATTAATTAATGTTAATTAACATTGCAGTTAAAGATTGTACAGGGTGTCTTGACCCACTGTAGCTGGATTAAGCCCTCACAGACCCTGCAACCCTAGTGAGGACAAAGCGGGTACAGATGATGAGTTACAAGTAATTGTTATTGATGTTTTAAAAATGTTTTGAGTGTTAATTACAGTCTACAGCCTATTTACACATAAATAGGTATTAAGAACAACCAATTTACAGTAATGGGATGAACTGACTGATACAGAACTAAAACAAAACCCATGAATATACAAGAGGACAACTGTAGAAGAACTGTCCACTGCAGTGACCAGTATGTATCAATGGGTTAAAAAGTGACTCGGCCTCCTCTATAAAAGCGGATCTAAAATGGTGTAGATTAATGTCCTCTGTGTGTAACGTGACAAACTCCTGACAATAAAATCAGTCTTAATCATATTTAACTGATGAAGATGGATCTGCCGATGAAGACAGATCTTTTTTTGTGGCGGTATCTGATGTGCTGAGCAGACTGAACACCAGCAGTGACTGCGCCTTTGATTCCTTTCATTCATCATCTTCCTAAATCATCAAGTTTGTATCAAATATATGGGCTCTGACACTGGGGACTATTGCTTTCCCCTGCCTCATCATAAAAGTAAAATTCACTTTACAACCATATCATCTTTTCTTTTGGAAAAAGAGGCTTTAAATGCCAAAAATGGGACCTGAATTGTCAGATCTTAAACCATGGGGAATAATGTAAGAGGTGACTAATGTAAGAATTCGGTTTTTGAAGGAAATTCAATGAAATTTCTTCATGGAGGTCATATGAAGGAACTTTAATTATTGCTTATTTCCTCTGCTATGTGGCTCTGAATCAACAAGTATGAAAGTTGTAGAAGTAGATATCATCCTGAAGGGATCGTGGGTGTTGAATAGGATGAGAAAAATGGAACAATATAGATGACAGATGACATCCAGTACTGATGTTTAATATCTGTTTGATTTGCATCATTGCCTAAGGTTCATTCAGTGTTATCATCACACTGTCTGCACACATGTTGCATCTTCATTTATTAGCTCACAGCACAGGAGTTGACAATAAACCAACTCTGGCAGTACACAGTAAATATCCCAGTGTAAACAATGTGATCTCAAAGTATTTTAACTGAACACTTTTTTTAAACTGAAAGAAAAAAAATTTTAAAGGGCTGGGCATCTTTGAAAGGGGCATTGTGAAAACTAATGTTAAATACAAATGTGTTTTGTATTTGAGTTATTTTATGGAATAAACTGAGTGATGAGTTGAAACGGTATAGATCTCTGTTGACTTGGAAAAAAAACATTGAAAGGCAAGTTAATTAAGGAGTACAATGTAAAACGATTGATATTTGACACAACAAAGATGAATAATTTAATGTAAAATCTTGTTTTGTTACTTTTTTTTTCGTATTCTCTCATGTTCTATTTCCTGTATTACTGATATGCTGGTGATTCTATGGATTGTATAGGATAGGTTCAAAAGCCTCGGCTGCTGCCTGGTCTTTTTGAAGTTACAGAACTAATGAAAAAATATTACTGGATATATATATATATATATATATATATATATATATATATATATATATATATATATATATATATATATATATATATATATATATATACAGTATATATATATATATATATATATACAGTATATATATATATATATATATATATATACAGTATATATATATATATATATATATATATATACAGTATATATATATATATATATATATATATATATATACACATACATATACGTATGTGAGGCGACCATCACAGGTTAGCATGCCACCTTCTACCCAATTGTGGTCAGTGCTCCCCACCACATCTATGTGCAATTTCCTACAAAGAGTAGACTTAAAGTGATTAAAATAAAAGTCTCAGTCACCAGCTGCATTGGCGCAGGCTGGTGGAGCGCTTGGTAGGAAACAGAAGAATGTGGGTTCAAGTCCTGCGAGGTTCGGAAGCTAAATTGGTTCCCTGTGAAGGGTTGGAGGGGCTGAGAAAGTGAAAGCTGGGGGTTATGGAAAAGAAAATGATAATCGACTGTAATTTTACATCACAGTAATATGGCATATCAGTTTGAAATCTGTAAATCATTTAATTTATACATTATATTTACAGCAATGCCTCCCTGTAACAAAGGGAGCCATGTAGTATTTTTAGCTTTTAGTCTGTTTAAATGAAAAAAAGTTTTTTGTTTTTTTTTCTATTACTGTCATTGATCCAACTCCATACTGGTTAATCAATGTTGTTGAAAATTATGTTTCCATGTTAACTACCAAGCCTCTCAACATCCAAATGGGTCATATTTGATGATGATGAAAAGATGGCAAACTGTATTTTACACTAATTTACATGTATTGATAGGATTAGTGGATCAGCAGGTATTAAACAGTTTAGATCAGTAGATGGTTTTGGTTGCCGGTGGCTGTTTGGGTTAAACCCATGTAACTATTTTTGGAACTGACTACACGTCCAGGCTCCCTCTTCCCCGGGACCCTCCTGAGGATTAAGCAGCTCAGAAAATGAATGAATAAATGAATAAAAATGTCAATATATTTATGTGCGCACACAAAGGACATCAATCATTTCATTAATAACATGTAGGATCCAGACTGTATATAACTAGTGCAGGAAGGATCCCTCTTGGAGTTTCTGAACTACTGTTCTGAATCTAATCATTTGCAGTTTGACAGCTGCCACTTTGGCTTTTATAGAGCTGAAAATGACTATATTTGGACATACTATATTTACACTCACTTGTTTTCATATGCCCTGAGATTTGGTGAGGTCCTGTTATATGTCAAATGAAGTACAATAATTTCCCTGAAGGACCCTTCCCAAGGGATCACTAAAGTACTATCTAATCAAATCTAATCTAATTTAATGTAATATAATGTGATCTAATTTAATGTAATGTAGTCTAATGAAATGTAATCTAATGTAATGGAATTTAATCTTATTTAATTTAATCTAATCAAATCTAATTTAATGTCATGCAATCTAATGAAATTTAATCTAATCTAATGTTATGTAATCAAATCTAATTTAATCTAATGTAATGTAATTTAATTAAATTTTATCTAAAGTAATATAATGTAATCTAATGTAATCTAATCTAATCTAAAGGGGTCGATCTACAGAAACATGAGGTGTCAGAAACTCTGTTTCTATTCCAGTTTTTCACAAAACAATAGCGATATTCCTAAAATTTTGACAAAGTATATTTGCGAAAAAGTAAGGACTAATAAATCCAGGTAGTGCTGTTTGGCGTAAAATGGTTGCCACACTTCTGTCAGTGTGTCCCAGTTGAGCTGTGGCTACAAATGCAGTTTATCACCACCAGAGAGAGAATGTGAGAGTGAATGAATAATGGGTTAGGGTTACTTTTTAAATCCAATCCATAATTATTAAGACATCTACTAATGTTGTCTGAATATGACTGACAACTTTCAAAAAGTTGTTGAATTGTTTTTGCGACAGTGATTTATTATTTTTTCTCCCAGGGCATTACAACTGTTTATCTTTAAAGTCCACCCATCATAAATTTCCAGCCCAACCCTCCCTCCCAACTGAAAACCCAAACACTGCTGAACCTAATGAACTGCCACATTAGACAAACTATAATCATTATTTATGCACAAAGGCGTATTGCTGGGAAATGTTCAAACATAATAATAATTTCCTAGAATATTGTGAGCTTTAATCAAATAATTGAGCTGACAGATGTAGCCAGGTGTTCCAGTGTGGTAGCAGTCATTGGTTAAAACCTTTTACATTGTCAAAATATTGATTTACTCATTCAAGATCCCACATGATTCACATTTGACCCGAGTCAAATAGCATAATGTGTAAAATCCTATTTTCTTTCTCCATCTGTGTCTGTTTGAGCAGGTTTTGGAGTTAGAATAATAATCGGTCATTCAATCCAGTTGACTTTATGTCTTTATCCAGTCAATTTGCTCACCCTCAACTTGCGAATCGGCAGCTTTCTGCTCTGACAAACATCACTATTGCATCAAATTCTCAAGTCAAAACCTCATGTTTCTCTTCATTGCGCTGCAGCAGAGTTGTATCTTGGCTGGGTCTATCTTTTGGTTGGAGGATTATCGTTTTCTGGCTGGCTGGATGTTTTTGTCAGCCCTCGGGGAGCACAGATGCAAATCTTGGCTTTGTTTTCCAAAAGCTCTGCTTGGCTCCGAAGAATCTTTGTGTCTTTAAAGCTTTCAGAGTGAGATAAAGTTATAAATCAGAAGGACAGTTTGGGGAATAAAGCCTCCACTCTGTCAAATCTTGTTTTAATGTTGATGTCATATCTATCTCTAAATCAGTTCAAATACAACCAGGAAAGCAAACACAAAAAAGAGGGTTTTTTTTTCAGATGGATGTAGACATTTTGCATTTCATTTCCAGGAGTATTAATCACTTATTCATCTATAAAATGGGCACAAACTGCCACTGTATTAATGTAGATCTTTCACTGATTACACTGCCAAGGAATGGTGGAGTTATGTTTTGCCAGCGTTAATCTGTCTGTCTGTTTGTCTGTCAGCTCAATAACTCAAAAGGTTATGGATGGATTTGGCAGACATTTTCAGGAAACATGAGGAACAAATGTCTAAACAGAGTCTGTGTTCTCAGCAGAGGTGGTAAAAGTACTCCCATTCTGTACTTAAGTAGAAGTACAGCTACTTGTGTAAAAAAAATACTCATGTAAAAGTAGAAGTACTGATGCAACTGCTTCACTTAAGTTAAAGTAAAAAAAAAACCCCAAAAACTTCTCATTTGTCTCGTCTCATCATCTGAACCCACTTTATCTATCTATCTATCTATCTATCTATCTAT
The DNA here is from genome assembly GCA_020466265.1 of Siphamia tubifer. Classification (NCBI taxonomy): domain Eukaryota; kingdom Metazoa; phylum Chordata; class Actinopteri; order Kurtiformes; family Apogonidae; genus Siphamia; species Siphamia tubifer. The sequence continues at coordinate 32,977,720 of CM035797.1, forward strand.
CTATCTATCTATCTATCTATCTATCTATCTATCTATCTATCTATCTATCTATCTATCTATCTATCTATCTATCTATCTATCTATCTATCTACCTACCTACCTACCTACCTACCTACCTACCTACCTACCTACCTACCTACCTACCTACCTACCTACCTACCTACCTACCTATCTATCTATCTATCTATCTATCTATCTATCTATCTATCTATCTATCTATCTATCTATCTATCTATCTATCTATCTATCTATCTATCTATCTATCTATCTATCTATCTATCTATCTACCTACCTACCTACCTACCTACCTACCTACCTACCTACCTACCTACCTACCTACCTACCTACCTACCTACCTACCTACCTATCTATCTATCTATCTACCTACCTACCTACCTACCTACCTACCTACCTACCTACCTACCTACCTACCTACCTACCTACCTACCTACCTACCTACCTATCTATCTATCTATCTATCTATCTATCTATCTATCTATCTATCTATCTATCTATCTATCTATCTATCTATCTATCTATCTATCTATCTATCTATCTATCTATCTATCTATCTATCTATCTCTCTATATTTTACACACTGGGCCTTTAAACTTAATTCAGTAGACATGGACCTTGAGCCATGACATTAACATCATACAAACCCAAATTATCATCCATCCCTACTGCTATGCGACTCTGAAATACCGTAATCTGATGACTAATAGACTGAAGAATACTTGTTTCATTTTGTTGTCGTTCTGTTTTGTTTGTTTTCTTGAGCTGATAGAAAAATGAATTTTCCTGCAGGCGATAGATGAGGTTTATCTGTATCAAAGTGGTGAAACAAAAATAACCCAGTCTTTATGGAGGGCAGAATGAGTGTAGACAGAGCATCCAGAGCTGTGATGATAGTTATGAGGACACTTGTCCACAGCAGATGGACTTAGATAGAGTTCCCCTGTGTCCATTTGGCTCCAAAGAACAAAAGTGTAGTCTTTCATTCTTCTATGACCAACATGGATGTGATGTTCAGAGCCCTAAATTTATACCTAATCTAGCTCAACCCACGCATATCCCCAAATATATGACAACTGTATTATTATCTATATTTCAGCCCTGCAATGAACTGGCGACATGTCACATGTAGATTTAGGAACCGCTTTTTTCCAGAAGCTTTAGCTGCCATCAACATAGATAAAATAACTGGATAATTCATTCATTTTAATCAAGCCACTGCATTTTTTATTTTACTATTTTTAGTTCTATACCAATTAACTTTATTTTAGTTCTCTACCAATTAATGTATCAGTGCATCCAAACACATGCACTGATAGGTTAACTGGTTAATCTAAATTGTCCATAGGTGTGAATGTGAGAGTGATTGTTTGTCTATATATGTTCAGCCCTGAGATGAACTGGAGACTCATACAGGGTGTACCCCACCTTCACCCATTGTAGCTGGATTAGGCCCCCAGTGACCCCTGTGACCCTAGTGAGGATAAAGCAGGTTCAGATGACAAGTATTTTTAGTTCTATCTTTTTTCACATTATTATTGTATTTAATAAAGAATACATATAAAAACAAATAAAATAACCAGAGAGACAAATTGACAAAATCAGACAAACATAACAGAGAAAGAATAAAGAGAGCTTGTTTTCCTTGTGTGGGAGTTGTCCCCAGGATCTTTAAACTTTCACTTCCTCCTGCAACAAAAGCCTGAAAAGCACCGCAACTTTCATCGCAATTTTTCAGAAAATTCATCTGACATCAGACATTTTAGGATGCAACAATCTCAAAAAAGGCCTGCAAAATCCTGGAAGGACTGATTAGTTATGTTTATTAGCTTAGAGATGAATTGGGCAGAAACCTTTGGTCCTTCATCAAGGACCCATCAACCTGTCTAACAGATTCACAGTGTTTAGTCGTGACTCCAGGCTCCAGGAAAAAGGCCAGTCCCTGAGGTTGTGAGGGTCTGAGATGGTTCATATGGGACCAACATGTTACAGGTTTGGTGCGAGACCTTGGGCAGATTTATAGACCAGCAGAGCTGTTTTAAAGTCTGTTCTCTGAGCGACAGGAAGCCAGTGCACAGACCTGACCACAACACTAATATGGTCATACTTCTTGATAAATAGATTAAAAAATCCATCTCTTAAATAGATAAAAAATAATAATAATAATAATAACAATTTGAGAACTACCAGAGAGGAAGCACAGGGTCTTTATGGGTTAATTATATGGGCTATTTCTGCTGCATTGATTTAATCAAGCTTGAATTAATTTTGCAGACTAGAAGAATGAAACCTATAAGCATCTATATCAGTGGTCTTCAACCCTGGTCTTTAAAACCCACATGTTGTGTATGTTTTAGATGTAACCCTGATCCAACACCTGATTCACAGCACACTTTAGCAGAGCTTGGTAACTAGCTGATCATTTGAATCAGGTGTGTTGGAGCAGGGTCACATCTAAAACATGTAGGACCAGGGTTGAAGACCTCATTGCAGGGATTATGATATATTTATGACAGTTATATATTTAAGGGTCCTGTTGCATCCTGTTGGTGCTTTACATACTCTTTGATGACAATAGGACTTTTCATAACACTTGCTCCACTATTTATTGAAGCAGATTTCAGTACCTCATTTTAACCTGTTTTTTTTTTTTTAAAGACTGTCAGGTACAAAGCGTCGACACACAAACACATGGCACCTCTGCAGACGGATGTCACCGGCTTTGTCTGAGCTGCTGCTGCATGTCTTTGCCATTTAAAGGGAACTGTCCCTTTAACCGCTGTGGCCTTTACTGCTCATGCTCAGGGTTTTGTGCAGGAGTTTCCCCCCCGTCAGAAACCAGCTGTGGACGGGAGAGCGAGAGCACACAGGGCAGAGAGGAGAACCGCTCCAGGAGAGCTGCGGATGTCGCATCCTCTGGAACAAATCCGACCAGAGGACAACGTCTTTGTTTGGGAACGCATCCAGGAGAGGGCAGCGCGCACGGATCTACCCGATGTGAGCTCCGGGTTTTTATTCTATCTCCAGGATTACAGTATTTAGCTTTACAGCATCATCACCCAGCCACGACTGTGTGTGTGTGTGTTTACATCGGAACCTTGACCGGACTGGAAGTTATCGGGGAAGACATGTGAGGACACGAACGCACTGTGCGCGAGACGGTTTTCCGTGTTTTCCAGCTTGGTTCGGACTTGTTCGGAACCTTAAGGTTGTTGTTTTTTTAAAAGTCTGAACTGTTCCTATCAAACTTTGATGCCTTTTGTCCTGTCCCGCAGCCTGTTACACGCCACTCTGCGTGTTTTGACCGTGCGTAATTACTGTTTTCCAGTTTTGTCGGACTTTGGCGAAAGCGTCACAGGTGAGACTCACACCTCATGACCACACACCACCTCATCCAAGTCTGAGCTCATAGTTCGGTTCCTCCATCTGCTTAATTTTGGGAGTCCATCATGGATGACACCGGAGGGGTTCATATGTGCACCTGGAAAAGAACCACCGTCCTGGGAGTGTTGGTGATGCTTCACTTCGTTGCGCACACGGACGCGTCCGGCGTGTCCAGATCCTGTGACAAAGGCTGTTTTTCTGGCAAGTGCATCAACGGAACCTGCGTATGTGATCATGGATGGGTCGGAGAGCAATGTCAGCACTGTCAGGGAAGATTCAAGTAAGTTGATCATCTCTATAGAAGACACCAGGGGCTTATCTGGTTAGTTATTTTGGCGCAACAAAGTCAAACTGAAGCCTATTGAGAATCTGATCTCAGTTGTGTGCATGACATGTTGGTGATTTAGCTCCATTTGGGCTATCATGTTATTGACTCTGTAATAACAGAATGTAGCCTCAGCTGTCGCACTGTTCCCTCAGGTTACACAGCTTTTATTGTTTGCTCTGACTCTTATTGAGATTGTTGGAAACAAAGCCAATGCTACTACATCTATAAATGCTATATGATGCTACTTTTCTACTGTATTTGCTGTATCTCTTGGTAGATTTTTATTTTTATTTCACTAATTCTGATTTGTCTTGGGTGAGAGGAAGAGATGTGACACACAATGATGATATGGAATAAAGAGAAGCTGTAAATACTGACACTTAAGAGAAGGTAAAATGTTAATGCAGGGATAGTTCAGGGAACATATGAGATGAAGAAGGCTCCAGAAGTAAAATAATAACATTATGTGTGTGTGTGTTAAAATTGTGAATAACATAAACATCCTCAATTAAGCACAATTTTAACAATATTATGCCTCAGTTTATTATTTACACACATGTGTTACAACTTATTGGATTGATAAAAGCACAAAATATATAGTAAAAGGCAGAAGATTGTCAAAATTACTCTTACTTCCCTGAAGACATTTCAGGTTGCTCATATTTATTCAGGTTATTCATATATTTTCATGTGAGGATAGTTTGTAAATGCAAATAATTTCACGTAATTCAACTTTTTCCATACTAAAACAAAGACAAATATTTTGAGTTATTTATTTCTAGGTTATTTTGATAGTTTTTTTCACTAATCTAAACCTTTGTTAGATTGAATTGGCATTCATGTGGAACCTGAACTAAAATGATTTTGACTGCAGTGGTTGTTAATGTAGTCGGTGTGATTTTTGCATTTGATAACTTCAGTGGATTAAACCCTTTGGTGGAGCTGGTTTTGACCCACAGGTCGTATGTTTGACACCTACTGTATGTGTTAGTGCAGGGGTGTCAAACTCATGTTGGTTCAGGGGCCATATTCAGCCATATATGGTATAAAGTGGGCCGGACCAGTAATACAATATAAATAATTGGATAAAAATTTATAAATAACACAAACTTCAACGTTTTCTCTGTTTTTGGGCAAAAAAAGTCATATTCCACAATGAAAATGTTCATGAACTGTACTGGGACATAGCATAAACAAAAATATTAACAACCTGAACATTCTGAAGAAAAAACAAGTGTAATATTACACTTAAGTTTATCATTTATATACAGCAGCACAATTTACAGATAACAGTGGATTTACAAATATGCATAATATTTAGTAACATTCAGAATATTTGTAAAATTCCACATATATTTCATGTTATTCATATTTTTTTAACAGGCTAGTCTTTTTATTTATTTATTGACTTATTTATTTATTCCCTTTTTTACACTAAAACAAAGAAAACATTTGTGGTTTTCATAATTTGTTTATTATGATTATGGTATGACTTGTTTTAGATCAAATTAATATCAAATAATTTTAACTTCCTTTATTATTAATATCTTCTGTATAATTTTTGCATTTCACATATTCAACCCAGGGGCTAGATTGGGACCCTATAGTGGGCAGGATTTGGTCCCCGGGCCTTATGTTTGACACCTGTGTGTTAGTGGATGACCCGGATCTTTTTAGATGAAGTCTTGGAGTTGGTTACAGGTAAAAAAAATAAATAAATAAGAAGTCAAATTCTACAGAAAGTTTTAACAGTAAATAAAGGAATGACAGTTAATTTTGAAAATTCAAAATTGAGATTAATTTTAAGAGGCGTGACTCCAATAAGATACCATCCAAACTATAGCTGATCATGTGATGCATGTAATGTTCAGCACTTGCTCTAATGATAGATACTGTGCTCTAAGGCATATCCAGTCATTACCATATAGTGTAGAAATGTATTCTCTTTGTATGGGCACTTCTGTCCCCCCCCCCCCCCCACCACATTATTGTCATTATTATGCATTTGTATAAGATCGTTTATATTGTAGGATGTGTATTTCCATATTTCCATAGCTTCTTTCATCCTCTATCTGTGCATTAGTGCTTTGAAAGCCCCGTTTTGATATGTTACAGAACAACCTTTAAGTTGCAACACACTGAAAATGACAAGATTTGAACAAAAAATAACACACTTAATTTAAGGTGGATTTTGTCATTGTAATACTTCAGTACCTTTTCTAATGCACGCATACAGTTGTTCAGTGCTGGCCTAGTAGTAGCCAAATAACCCAGATAGCTTTTTCCACTATTATAGAATGATAGTTGAGGGCATAAGAGTAGTTTTATAAGCACATACAGAGCTTACAAAGTGTGGAGACAGGTCTGGGAGATTTGCATATGCTTGGGTGGTTACTTGAAGTGTATTGTGCTAGTGTTTTTTTTTTTTTACGTTGGCCGACAGGATTTCTAAACTAAAAATGGCTAGTTTTTCACAGTGGTGTTACAGCAGAGGAGAAGAAAACAACTGTGAAAAGAGAAGGTGAAGATTTTTGCAGAAATAAACACAATTGGAGTTGTCAACATGTACAGCTTAGCCAAAAAAACAAAAAAAAAACAAGTTGCCACCAGGGTGTAACTATGTACAATTCTTCCAGTGGGTAATTATTGTAGTGCTTAACATATTTCAACTGCTGAAAGTTCTTTAACTCCAAATGATGCAGTTACTTAAACCAACCTTTTTGAGTCACAGCACATATATCACGAGGCATACTACCAAAGAAACATCTCACAAAAAGTATATTTATTGAAATCTAATGCAAATCTAGTCTTGATTTACGTATTCAGTGCAAAATCCGAGCCTGTTTAAACACAAAGCTGACACATTTGCAGGGATTTAACTGCAGCTCATCAGCTCCGAGTGGGTCAGTGGGGTGTTCTGTTGTATGGATCTATAATCACACTCGCTTACGGTACCAATAAGGTGAAATTACGTCATTTTTCACGGCACACCTGATGATTTCTCACGACATACTAGTTGGGAAACACTGACTTAAAGAACCCAAAAAGTAATAAAAAATCCAACTCTGCCAGGATTCATCAGGCTGAAATTGTGAAAAAGTGTGAAAATGATGATTCACACTTTGGAACCACATGGATTCTACACTACAGAGTCCAGACCTGAACCCCACTGAGAATCTTTGTGATGTGACGGAGAAGACTTTACACCGTAGTCTGACACTCCCTTTATCAAGATCTTGACCAAATATTAATTCAACTCTGGAAAGGAAATAAATGTCATTTATTGTAGCATTGAGTATCCTGTAGGATAAATGACGCCATGGTGAATGAGTCCTAGAATCAGAGCTACAGCCAATGAAATATTTTAGCTAATATTTTCATTTTGTATTGTCCAGGCATTCTAGAAATTAGATTATTGTTTGTCATCACAGATGTCAGCAACAGAACCGGACCTGAGTTTATTAAAGGGTTTAGCGACGAGGCAAACATTAACAGAAACGTAACTTAAAATAACGTATGTTTTTCATCAAATATGTAAAACCTGAGTGACAGGCTAAGGCTGAACCCCTTACTCCTTCCCCTCCATTTTGTGCATCCCCATGTAGGGGTGTCTCAATTCACGTTATGGCAGAGGGAAGGGTTTTATACCCCTTTAAACTGAGACTCCAAATGGAGGGGTATGGGAAATTTCCCAGAATACAATGATCTTTTCTTCTTTTTTTTTTTTTTTTTAAATGTCTGCATCTATGAAAGAAGTACACAAATGTAGTATTTTTGCTCTAATTAAGTGTTTTTAAGTTGTGATAACTGTTGTATTGTATAAAGTTTGACATCGTCGCAATGTGTAATGATAATTTTCCCCATAAAACGCCCAGTAAAAAAAAAATCACATTTTATGTAAATGTGGAGTAATCGGTCGATGCATAGCACTCCACTGATTCGACACAGATATTAGTAAAAATATGGTCACATTCTAGGAGAACGCCACAACTACAGCAGCAGACATGTTTGTTTACTTCTGGTTAAAGCTGTCGTTTTTGATTACGTAAGAACTGGCGGAGCGAACTGATGACGTAGGTGAGTGTTGAAGGGGTGTCCCAATTTGTAAGGGTTGGTTTTCAAGCCCTACCCCTTATAGCTCTGTTAGAAGGGGTAAGGGGTGATTACATTTACGTTTTTCCTTCTTAAATAAGCATTATTTCAACCATAAAAAAAAATGCAGTTTTACTTTTTATTTGACCTCATTTTAACAGAGGCTCAGCCACCTGGTTCACCTTCTTAATTACAATTGACAAGTTGTACTTTTTTTAGTTTTACTACAGTAAAGGTGTTGAATCAGTACTTTTACCAGAGTATTTTTTTCTCACACACACACACACACACACACTTGTACTTAATAAAGATAATAATAATAATAATAATAATAATAATAATAATATCTCAAACTTATATAGCACTTTTTTGGACACACAGCAAGCAATGCATTAAAAAATAATTAAATAAGTAAAATAAAATAAGATGAAATAAATGAAAAATAATACTTAGGTACAAAATGGACCACCTCTGCTAAACTGACAGTTCATACTTTACTAAAGTACAATAAAGACTCTATATTTCTCTATCACTCTAGTTTTAGAAACTATCTTCCTCTGTCTGTTGTTTTGAAGTGTGTTCTGATTGCATTACCAACCTGACACATTGAACTGGCCCAATTTGCTCTGCTGCTAGTAGTCCTTTTAGCAGTCTTTTCTTTGTTTTTTTTCTGTGTGTGAGGCATTAATCACTCTTCATACCCTCCAGAGAGGATGACTTTACTTTGTCTCCGTCACCTACAGGCCGCTCTGCGCAGTATGGACCCAAACGATGGAAGGACTTCAGTTTGTTCTTTTCTCTCTGGAGAATTGTATTGATTTCTCAGTCAATGTGATTGTTGTGAGAGCGGTGAACAGAACAGGCCGAACAACAGCCCAACACCACAGGGAGGAGCCTTTGTTCTTGTGGTTACCTTGCGGTGAAGTCCGTGTTCATTCATACAGGGCGCTTCCAGCATATACATTAGATGCACACTGTGAAAAGATGGAGAATTAAAGGGTACCTGGAGTGAATTTTAATTGCTAGCTGTTTCCCATTAGTTCATATCAGTTAGTTTTGATACTATTATTATTTTTGCTAATATTATCAGCCTTATGAACTGCTCATCACATTTCTGTAGGAATCTAGAAAAAAGGCACACAGCATTCCTGAACCTTAAATGGTACGTGTAGTTAGTTTTCTCTTGAAAAAGCTAGTTAAGAAAACTAAGTATTCAGAGAATGCCTAATTTCATCCCTATTTGGTGCCAATCTCCAGTTTCTATGACAACCTATTCTTAAATTAGAGCCAATAATGTGATTTTGACCTTTCTGCTAAGTGCAACCTTGACCTTTGACCTTTTGAAATATTGATAATTTCATTATATGTATATATATGCGTCAGTGCGTGTAATATTATAATATATCCAGTATTGATTAAGTTATAGCGTGATATGTCTGTGTTTGACACACACAGTGTTACAGAAGTTAATTTTGCGACATGTCACCTTTGACCTCCAGCGATCTCAAAAACTATTGGTCGTAGGTTTTAACATAAATTATGAGAATTGTAGAAATCATCATTCCGCATCGTTTGGTACCAATCAGAAAGTTCAGTGACCCTCTGTTCTCAAGTTATAACTGATAATGGAATTTTGACCTTTTAGTTAATTGTGACGTTGACCTTTGACCTTTACTTAAATGGATCATTTCATCTGATGCACATTAGCTACATGTATATGTCCATGTAATTTTGTGGTGATATCTTAAGTATTCATTGAGTTGTAGCGTGATATGTCTCTGCAGACACACAGATACAGACAGACAATGTTGGGTGAGATTATTAATAATTACGGGAATCAGTCAGTCAGTCAGGCATGGTCATCTGTCATAACATCAGAATCAATATGTGAGGAAATGTTACTGTCTGTTGCATTCATTATTTTTGAAGACAGGACATTTAAAGGTTAGTTCAGATTATTAGATTATTAAGGTTGTATGAGGTACTTATCCAGTACTTGTCCCAGTGCGATGGCTGACAATCTGTCAAAGCCCTGCCCCACCTGCTCAAATTAAAATGTCTGATGCCGCCCTATGACCGCCCTATGACCGGCCTATGACCGCCCTATGACCGGCCTGTGACCGCCCTATGACCGCCCTATGACCGCCCTATGACCGCCCTGTGACCGCCCTATGACCTCCCTATGACCGCCCTATGTCAGCCACACTGTGTTGAACTATATACAAGTTTCCTCTTTTTTAGGTACAGACTCCCTTATTTCTCCTTTTACTGGTGGAGTCCTTTCAGAATTAGAACTATTCTATGCCACGCAGAGTCCTGCACGGGTTCGGGTAACCGCGGGTGACCCGTGGTTGAACCGCAGATTTTCACGAAACGGGTGAAAAATGTTGTGCTGTGTCGGATACGGGTTCAGTTCGGGTCGGACGTGAGTGATCGCGGGTCTAATTTGCGGTTCATAGGCTAAAAACTGTTCTTTAGTTTGGACTTGTATAGCTGCCTCCTGTCGGCTTCCTTCTTGATGCGTTTTTCAAGCGTGTGTGTGTGTGTGCGTGCGCGTGAGCTCACGCATAAAAATAGTTTTTGAATTTATTATTTGTCTGCTCCTGTTTAACCACATTGTTATTTGGCTCTGCCTTGGCTATGTCACTGTTCAGTATATTTGTGGCGATACATTTTGTATTTAAGTTTGACATTTTCTTCCGGGTTCGGGTCGGATATTGGGTTCATTTATAGCGGGTTGGTTCGGGTGCGGATTTGTAATTTTTTTTTCGTCGGAAAACGGGTCAGATACGGGTTTGAACATGACGGGTACGGGCGGTTGCGGTATGTCAAAATCAGAACCGTGCAGGACTCTGATGCCACGTTCACTGTCCTCTGTTGTGTTTGTATTGAATTCACATGGACTTCCTGCCTGCATGTGCACAATATTGAAAAATGCAAAAAAGAGAGGGAAAAAAATAAACCTTTCTGTCAGTGTGGTTTGTGACAGCGACATGTACAGTAGAGCACAGGATGAAATGATACGTGTATTATTAACAATTGTATGATAATTATGTGCTATTACAGTTAGTCATCCCATTACGAATAATTTAGCAGATATAATTATTTTTTTCTTATTTCAAGAGATGTGACTTTATTCAAAATGTGAAAATCCATATCCAGCTAAAAATAAGTTTTTCTCCTGGGTACTTCACTGTGATGCACAGACTGAAGCCTGTGCAGAACCTGTCAGCCTGTTCTCAAATTGATCTGCCGAAGGGGGAAATGTCCTCTGTGCTTACCTTTAAATCCCTGGTGTTAACTACAGAGGAGCCAGTGGGAGCTTCGGCTGCTCTTAATAAGACATGAGCTCCCCATGAAACGTGATTTGAGCAAATTTTAGGTGGGATGGAGTCTATAAAATATTCACAATATGCTGTTCATGCCCTGCATTGCTATTCCTCTGTATTTTCATCCGTAATCGCATATAAAGTCGAGCTATTATTGACTCACACAAGAAGCTGATTTTTATCCACTTCAACATATTAACACTAGTGACATCAAAATTCATGTGTGCTGACGTATTATCATTCTCACTGTCACTCACTTTAATTTAAAGCTCATATAGTAAAGGATTTTTTGATAACGGTAGCAAAAAAACTATTCAGAGAATGCCTGATCTGGCCCCTATTTTGTGCCAATCTTAAGATTTTATGACAAGCCGTTCTTGAATTAGAGCCAGTAATGGGATTTTGACCTTTCTGCTAAATGCCAGCTTGACCTTTGACCTTTTGCAATATGGATAATTCCGTTATATGTATATATGCGTCAGTGTGTGTAATATTATAATAATATATCCACTGTTTAAGTTATAGCCTGATACGTCTATGCTTGACACACACAGTGTTACAGAAGTTAATTTTGTGACATGTCACCTTTGACCCCCAGAAACCTATTGGTCATAGGTCACAACACCAATTATGAGAATTGTAGATATCTTCACTCTGGATCGTTTGGTACCAACCTACCAAGTTCAGTGACCCTTTGTTTTTGAGTTATAACTGATGATGTGATTTTGACCTTTTAGTTAATTGTGACCTTGACCTTTGACCTTTACTCAAATGGCTTATTGCATCTGATGTGCATTATGCATATCTATATGACCGTGTAATTTCATGGTGATATCTATGGTATTTATTGAGCTATAGCATGATATGTCTCTGCAGACACACACACACACACACACACACAGTGATTACAAACATCTCTTTTAACCAATGTTGGACAAGAATAAAAACAAGTAAAAAAGTAAACAGATATTCTACTAATATCTGTTTATGGTTATGAAATGACACATTAATGTTGAGACTAGTGTATTTCTTAACATGTCTTCAAAAACAGAAAATAACAATAAAACAAAACAAAAACAAACAAATATATATAGATAGATAGATAGATAGATAGATAGATAGATAGATAGATAGATAGATAGATAGATAGATATGTGTGTGTGTAGGATTGTAAGGATTAGTGGATTCTTCCAAACATAAAAGGGTCGTTTTTTCAGGCTTTCAGCTCAGTGTTATTTTTCTTGTTGCCCTCTGGAAGATGGTAAATAAAAATATATGATATTGAACGTGCTTTCTGTCACACATAATAATTACAACTGATATTTGTGAAATAAACATGTCTTCTTTATCTCTACTCCTCTGTGATACTGAATGGTCCAGGGAGCAGACGGCAGCAGCTACTTTTCATCTGTTTTCTCATAAATCAGATTTATTATTACTTAGAATAATGATAAATAAAGGCCAAATCAAATGCTTTAGAGACACATCCATAAGACATAACATTGTGACGACTGACACGACAAGCACTAATAATATTGACTACTTCATTAAAATGGTTCCTTTCACTGGGTAGGAAATATTAGGCAGCAGATGAACATTTAGTCGTCAATGCTGTTGTATTGGAAGCAGCAAAAATGACCAAGTACTTTCAAATCAATTTGCATCTCAGTAAGGAGAGTACTACAATAGAATGATTTAGAGTACAGGTGTCAAACATAAGGCCCGGGGACCAAATCTGGCAGTTTGTCAGCCTTGGCTGTTTATACATTCAGTGTCATTTTTGCACTTCACCCCCATGGGTCAGGTTGGACAGTTTGTTGGACTGGTTTTGGCCGGTGGGTCTTATGTTTGACACCTCAGTTCTTGGCTGTTACAGACCGTGAAAAAGTGTGTGTGTGGGGGGGTGGGGGTGGGGGGCACATCAACATTCTGCCCCTCAAAGATGGCATGTTATTGAAGGGACAGCCTCGCTATCTGTGATTGGCTCAACTTCCTGTTTGTATAAAACCCATTCAGACCGCGGCGCCTTTTCTCTTCCACGTGCTCAATTTCAATAGTTTTCCTGTAGCACGACATACACTTCAACACGCAATAGTAACTTAACTCTAATTATGTCCCCCACCAATATCATCATCATCCTCATCATCATCATTACGCCCTTGGTTAAATATAATGTTTGGCCTTTAACTCTTTAAGTTTCCACTCAGTTTCACCTAAATAACACCTACATTTGGCCTAAGTTTCTTAAGAAAGGAGATTGAAAGATGTTGAACCATTTTCACAACATACAATCATTATTTGTTTTCTTCTATGAATAAAAAATATGAAGATAAAAGCCAGGATATTGGAGTTGGGTTCCGTTGAATGACGCAATAGTTTTTTTGTGGATATTTATCGATGTTTTGGACTACATTAGGACTACATTAGGACTACATTAGGACTACATTAGGACTACATTAGGACTACATTAGGACTACATTAGGACTATATTTGGACTACATTAGGACTATATTTGGACTCTATTTGGACTACATTAGGACTACATTAGGACTATATTTGGACTACATTTGGACTATATTTTAAACTATATTTGGACTACATTTGGACGACATTTGGACTATATTTATACTACTAAATTTGGACTACATATTTCTTGGCTTGGATATTTTCATTGGACTATAATTGTGTTTGATGGAATACGGTTCCTCTGTGGTTAATTATGAGACATAAATGCCAACATCTGCTGTTTGCTGTTATGGTTTGCTTACATTTGTGAGCGACTACTTCCAGCCCATATGTGGACCCTTCTAAGCCAAAAGGTTTAATAACTTACCTTTGAGTCCTGCACACAGTTTCACACAGATTTTAGCCTCCGTCATGGACTCTTCTATATGTCCACTTTACCCTCCAGGACTCTGTTGTGTTTGCATCCATCAGAATATGCCTTTATTTTAATCTCAGTTTATTATAAATCCCAGCAGTAATCCATATGAAAGCCTGCTGGAGTTTATTTCTGAGGTTGTGAGGTAGACAAAATCCTCTGGACGAGAACCAATATTGTGCTGTTGAAATACTTGTGTTATCTAAAGGCTTGTCGTACCTTTTTTTCTACTTCAGCTGTATCTATAGTGAGCAGTGGAGCAGAGAAAGTGACCTGAGCTTCAATACTCTATAACACCTCAGTGGTCATTGGACTGCAGTTAGACAGTACACACACACACACACACACACACACACACACACACACACACACACACACACACTGGTTTCAATGTCTCGTGAGGACCCAGTTTATAATCAAGTAGCTATTGGGTGGTGGATGTAAACAACATCTTCTTCTTTTTTTTTTTATGAAATAAAATAAATAAATAATAGAAAGTAGAACATTAAATCAGAAAAAAAAATAAAGGAATAAATAAAAAATGAAGGAATAATAATAATAATTAAAAAAAATCCAATAATAAATAGTGGCTGTGGTTCAGTTGGTAGAGCGGGTCGTCCAATGACTGAAGGGTTGGCTGTTCGCATCCCTGCTCTGGCTGTCCACATGTCCAAGTGTCCTTTGATAAAGACACTGAACCCTTAGTCTCCCAGTAGGACTGACAGAACCTTAAAAACCTACTGGTGTATGAGTGTGTGTGAATGTGAGGCTAATGTAAAGAGCTTTGAACCATGAAGGTGGAAAATTTAAATTTAAATTTAAATGACAAAAATGATAAATAAAATAAATACCACATTTTTGAAAGTACATGAAAATAAATTTTTTTTTTTTTTTTTTTTTTTTTTAACAGTAAACTCATCTTGAAGTCTGTTGAAAAATACGTGCTTCGCTTTGCACCAAAAAAAAATTTAATGAATGAATAATTAAAAACGAACAATTTAATATAAATAAATACATTTAATAAAAATAATAATACAATAAATAAAGAATAAAAAAAAAAAACATAAAAAAAAAAGTTACCTTGCATCTGTTTCCCCCATGTTTTATGGGGACTTTCAGAAAAAATAATTCATGTTAATGGTAGGAGCCACATACTTTATATTTTACTAGTGGGGACCTTTTATTTATGTTTGACCATTGTGGGGACCTGATTTTTGGTTCGCATAGTGTCAGATGTCCCCGTAGTGTCGCTGTGTTAACAATGTCCCCATAGAGATAGGAATACACACACACACACACACACACACACACACACACACACACACAGACAGCTTCAGCTCCAATAAAGGAGAAATAAGGAGGAGATTCTGTTTGTTTATTGATTCAAGATATTGGTTCAGTGTGTGTGTGTGTGTGTGTGTGTGTGTGTTTGTGTGTTTGTGTGTGTGTGTAGTTTCATGGCGTCTTCGTTTCAACTCTGTTTTTCCTTTGGCTTTTGTCTGTTGTTTCTTTTCTCTATTTTGCTCAGACTAGATACAATCTTTCTTGTCATATGAAGCACATTTCAGGCTACAACAATGGCACATTAATGGAGAGACAATGCTCGGATAATAACTTGAAAATGTAATTATTTGTTAGATTAAGTAAAAGAAATGGCTCTGGTTTCTTCATAATAAATCCATGGCTCGAGGACTGTGAGAAATAAAACTGTTGGTCGAAATAAAGTTTTTCAACTTTCCTCCAATTACTTTTCCCATTCTTGCAGTTCCACACACATCACATGTTGACGTCCAAGTAAAACCAGAGCGAATCATTAGAGTGCACACACTCCCTCTGACGTCTTTAGGCTGATGTAGTGCAACGGTTCAGGTACAGGCTTTTGATCAGACTAAATAGGTTACCTGTTTATCCTCGATTAACTTCACGGTACACTGCAAAACACTGGCTCAGACCAATGTGAGGACGGTGCCTTGCATTTTCAACGGAAAAACTGTCTAATGCGACACATCAAAGTGAATCTATTTGCCTAAGGTTTTTTTTTTTTGTTTTTTTTTTTTTTTTTGCCGGAATAAACTGGTGCATTAATCTCACTTTGTCTCTTGCATGCAAAACGCAGGCAGCCAGAAAACACCAGAGGCCACGGCGAGAAATGAACTCTCAGATCAAACATTTTGGGGGTTATTATCTTCCAACAGACGTGCAGCAATGGGGGGGGGTTGGTGGTGTTTCAGGAAACGAGCGTAGATGGTGTTAAAAACCATCGATGGGACTACGTCATTTATACATGACGCTTAAAAAACAGCTTTAAAATAGAACACAAACTTCTAACCAATCATATTGTACCATTAATTTGTCACTTGAAATCCTGCCCCCCCCACCCCCCCCCCCCCCCCTAGCCACGCCCCTGTTCATGGATAATGAAGCCATTGTTGATTAAAAAAAAAATCAATATTTTTTTTAACATTAAGAATCCATGAAAAAAATATATACCCAAACGGGACATAGCACTCTGAGAGCGCAGATCTCCTCCAAGGTAGACCCCCCACCCCCCCCCTTCCCCAGATCACCACCAAAATCTAATCACTTCCAGATCTCCCCATTACCATCCTACCCTGAAAATGTCATCAACATTAATCCATAATTTTTTGAGTTACCTTGCTAACTAACTAACAGACAGACAGACAGACAGACAAAAACCTTGGCGGAGGTAATGGTTGGACC
Organism: Siphamia tubifer; assembly: GCA_020466265.1. NCBI lineage: Eukaryota > Metazoa > Chordata > Actinopteri > Kurtiformes > Apogonidae > Siphamia > Siphamia tubifer. The sequence continues at coordinate 32,994,470 of CM035797.1, forward strand.
TCAAAATAAAGGTCAAAGGTCAATTTCATGAAGTAAGAATAAGGAATGTATTTGATGCCTTAATACACTTAAAATCATTAAAAAAAAAATTATTTCCATAACCCTTCAAACTTTCAGTCAATTTCACGTAAATTTCTTCATAAAGTAAATTAAATACTGTTCTTGAACCATTTGAAACCATTTTTAATAAACATGCAGCTTGGTGTTTGATTATATTATATAAATGAAAATATTAAGGCTGAAAAGTGGGATATTGGAGGCGGGTCCTGTTAAATGATGCAACAGATAAAACATTTGTGGATATTAATGATGTTTTGGACAACATATGGACAATTTTTTTTGTTTTGTTTTGGATGTTTTTGTTGCAGTTTGACTGCGTTTGTTGGAATATGGTTCCTCTGTGAACCATATTCCAACCATATATATTTGAGACGTGAATTATATTTTGTATTTTTAATAAATGAATGATTGTATCTGCTGTGGATATTTTTATCATAAAGTGGTTTATATCTTCCCATGTGTGAGAATCTCTGTTTTAAAAACTACATTAGGTCATGTGACATTTGGGGACAGTTTTAGGTGGTTTGCTTAATATATTTTTGAGCGACTACTCCCAGCCTATATGTGGACCTCTAACCTCTGATGTGTCAGCGCTGACACGTTCTGAATGGATGGTTTAGTTTAAAAATTAATTTTTTTTTTTTTTTTTTTTTTGGTCATTTTAACTGATAATTTTGGTCATGGGACTGATGTACAGGTGTTAAAAAGCAAGATTTAGAAAAAGAAATAGCCCAAACTAAAACTACTGGAAGCAAATTACAACACTAGTCATTTATTCCTCTTTTTTTTTTCTTTGTTATTTTGTAAATATTTATTAGTTTCTGTTATTTGTTGTTGCTTATTTCCATAATTTTTTTTCAGTTTTTTTTTTTATTTTATAATTTTTCTTCTGTTGTGTTCTGTTAATGTCTTACTTTGTTCATGTTACATATTATTTTGTTTAATATTCTTTTTTGTTCATTTTTACTGATCACTTTGGCAGTTTTTGTTCATTTTGTTGCTTACTTATATTTCTTCCCTTCATTTAATTTTTGGATATTGTTTTATCATTATTTATTATAATCATTAGTATTATTTTTATTATTAATAACTTAATTTACACAGAATAAAAAAAAAATAATGTTTATTTGTTGCAGTTTTGACTGCGTTTGTTGGTTGCTGTGGTTTCTCTGTGGATAATAATGAGACATCAATTATATTTTGTATTTTGAATAAATGAGTGATTGTACCTGCTGTGGATATTTTATCATAAAGTGGTTTATATCTTCCCATGTGTGTGAATTTGGGGACAGATTTGGGTGGTTTGTTAACATTTATTTGAGCGACTACTTCAGACCTATATGTGGAACCCTTGGAAGTTTAAAGGGTTAATAAGCCTCATAGAGGGTTAATTGATAGAGGGAATTAAAAAAAAAAAAAAAAAGGCCCAGCTAATTGCGGCCATCACTTACCGCGCAGCAGCCACAATGAAGGCTGCTGCCTTTCAGACAAGTGGAGCCGAGCAGTTGTATTTATCACAGTGGAGCCTGATAAATGGACTGAAGTTCAAACAGTCTGCAAGATGGGACTTTACAACCCTCTTCAAGTCAGCCTGGGAAAAAAAAAAAAAAAAAAAAAAGAAAAAAAAGTAAATCCTGCCTATCTTATTTCCATCAAACCAAAAAAATATAAATACATGCAAAGTAGATTTTTATTTCCTAAATGAGATTAGAGTTTTGGATTAAAATCTTCCACTTCATGTTTGATTTAATCTGTTAATACTGTGAGCGCAGTTTAGATGTTATGGTGGCACTGAAATCCTATTACATGACGTTGGAGGCACATTATGGCTCCCCTTTATCTCTTCACATCACGTCTTGAGTGGCAGCAGGATGGAATGTCCTGAGAGACTGGCTCTGTTTGTTTGGAGAACTTGAGCCACTAACTGTGGTAAGGGTGTAAAAAGGTCTACACTGAAAAAAAGTAAAACATTGAATCAATGTAAAAAGTCTTCCTCAATAGGTCACGGATAAAAAAACCAAACATCTAGCCAAGTGAATCAAAGTAAATAAAAATTTGGTTCACTCAACAAAATTTTTTTTATGTGTGACCATAAAAACTCAAAATGAGATTAAAAAGTCAAAATGGTGAGATAAAAAGTCAAAATTGTGAGATAAAAAGTCAAAATTGTGAGATAAAAAGTCCAAACGATGAGATATAAAAAGTCCAAACGGTGAGATAAAAAGTCTAAACGGTGAGATAAAAAAGTCCAAACGGTGAGATAAAAAGTCAAAACGGTGAGATAAAAAAGTCAAAACGGTGAGATAAAAAGTCCAAACGGTGAGATAAAAAAGTCAAAACGGTGAGATAAAAAGTCAAAACGGTGAGATAAAAAAGTCAAAACGGTGAGATAAAAAGTCAAAACGGTGAGATAAAAAGTCAAAACGGTGAGATAAAAAGTCAAAACTGTGAGATAAAAAGTCAAAACGGTGAGATAAAAAGTCCAAACGGTGAGATAAAAAGTCCAAACGGTGAGATAAAAAGTCCAAACGGTGAGATAAAAAGTCCAAACGGTGAGATTAAAAAGTCCAAAACGGTGAGATAAAAAAGTCCAAACGATGAGACAGAAAAGTCCAAAACGGTGAGATAAAAAGTCCAAACGGTGAGACTAACTCAAAAGTGTGGGAGTATCACAAGGAACAAACTGATTAAATTTTGGTGATCTGAAAGAGATCCTGGATTCTGGATGACTTTCATAGTGATTCAGGATCTCTTTTGGATCACCACCAAAATGTAATCCTTAATCACAGCTGTAATGTGGGTGTAGCGCAGCTAGGCTAGTGTCGACCACTAACCTGTTTGACTCAGCTGTTATATACTTTCTGAGTACTTTTTCATATTGTAATATATATCACAGGGTTAAAAATAAAAATCACAATGTCAGTTTGTTGTAATATCATGCAGCCCTAGTATTAAATAAATATGCCAAATAAGTAATCAGTATTGTATTGAATCATAAAAGTGTGGTATCATCCAGCACTATTTGGACTGTTCTGTGACTTTAAGGATTTCGAAAAGGGTTGCAGGTGTTGCATTTTGGCAAGATGTGCTGGCTTTGTTTTTAGTCCTGCCAAGAAGGTCATATGGTCATTCATGTTTGTTTGTCTGTCTGTCTGGAGCATGGGCCAAGGAGGAACCCATTAAATCCTGGAGCCCTTCCATAAAACGTGGTGAAGGCTGGATTTTTTTGGGGGCTTTTTATAACATTGTGAGATGTGAGATAGGCCGATTAATTGAATTAGAGAAGAGCAGGAGCAGAAGTATACTCAAGTGCATCTAGGTAGTCACCCCACATTCACTCCAGAGATCAGGGGTCTCAAACATGAGGCCCGGGGGCCAAATGCGGCTCGCCAATGGTTCCAATGCGGCCCATGGGATGCAGAGCATAATGATCTATTAAATGATGAGAACTTCAAAAAAGAATATTAAATGATGAAAATATATACACTTACAAATTATCTTGTAACAATAAAATGTGAACAAACTGAAATGTTTAAAGAAAATGACACAAAATGTGAATTGTTTTCAGTTTCTGTTACAAAGGGTTTAGTGTATATAATTATGTCGCTCTGGATAAAAGCGTCTGCCAAATGTAATGTAATGATGACATCTTCAAATTATTTTCAATGTTTTACTGCCCAAAATAATATTACATTCTGAAAATATTTACATTTACAAACTATACCGTAACAATAAAATATGAACAACCTGAAATATCTAAAGAAAATGACACAATTTAAATCATTTTCTGCTTCTGTTACAAAGAGTTTAGTGTCTTTTTAGAAGTGATCTATAATAAAACACCTGGACAAATAATAAATTGAGGCAGAATATTGTTAAAATTGCTCTTATTTTCCTCTTTTTTTTGCATTTGGATACTTTATAAAAGTATTTTAATAATTTAATGTGTTTTTTTTTCCACTAAAACAATGACAAAAATTTGGAGTTGTTATTATATTTTCATTTTACTGCTATGGCCCATTGAAGATCAAATCAGGCTGAATGTGGCCCCTGAAGAAAAGACCCCTGCCATAGATCCACTAGATCTGTGCAGTAGTTTGTTTGCCAGAAATGCTACTGACAGTCAAAACAAACTATTAGGAGACTGCGGGGCCTTGGTTGAAATATTCAGTCTTGCATTGTTTGTCCTTCTAGTTTAAATATGTGACTGTTTGACACATCCCATAAATAAGTCAGTAGATGAAACTGCACACAGTTAGAGATGACAGATTGAGAACCAGTTGAGAATTGGTTCCAAATTGGCCAATCCACTGGAATATTATTCCTTTGAGCTTATTTTTTTTATTTTTTTTGTATCCATGCTGGCATATTTTTTTTGTGACAGTCATGGATTGCAAACCAGCCATTTGAAAACTGCAACCACAATGAGTCATAGTAGACAGGAAGAAAAAAATGAAGATGTAGATGTAAAATGACAACACACAGATAAACCAACACATCTTTATGCATCATAGTCTTAAACTCTATCTGTACTGGTAAATGGTTATGACATTAATTGTTTTGTGTGTAAGACGAAGAGAATATTGATGACAGTAATGGGTGATTATGGCCAAAAATGTATATCCTGGTATAATTTGAGTCACATTGTGGTACTTTTGCAGGCTAATATACATAAATAATCAGTAAACTATAAATGACACGGGAAACGTTTTAGTGGTTTAGTTTCATGGTCATATACCTCCAAGTATATGAAATATTTGTACATACTTTCTTTATATTCACAACACAACACATCTCAATGGTAGCAATCACTGTAGCAGCACTTAGCATGCTAACGTTCGCAAAATCGCTAACGAAATTGTTTGTAACTTTGAACAGTCATTTTCGTTGCTAACACCAGCCAGATACCATGACTAATAGTAACTCAACTGGATATAGGAACAAACAGTTATTAAGGCTGGTGCAGTGTGTTAAATTTAACGCTGTTTAGCACAAGTGTTTTGTTGTCATCATAAACTCTATGGCTGTCATGGCGTTTGCTGTTAGCTTGCTAGTTTGCTTTTCAGACACCCTGTAAATCAAATTGTAGAGTCCTGAATCAAAATATGTTGGCATCACATAACATTATAACCAATAGTGCACTACATAAACTATATATTTTATATTTGTAGCTTACTTAAAGTAAATGTTTCTGTTAACACGACATCTAGGAAGACTGTGGTGCTAGCTGCTTCTTATAGGTAGCAGGTGGATGTTCAAAACTTTGCATTACCGCCATCTACAGGATGGACGGTAGAACGGTATGGCAAAAATCTTTACGTGGCCAAATACCTCATAAGGTATGATATCCTGCATACTGCCCATTCTTAATTGATAATATAAAGTTAATTTATATCAAAAAGTTCATAGCTCATCTTTTGTGAAGCTATCGTTCTGATTTGCACCTTCGTTTGTCTGTCTGTCAGCAGGATTGTGCAAAAAGTTCATAACAGATTTTGATGAAACTTTCAGGAATGATAGATAATGGGTCAAGGAAGAACCCATTAGATTTTGAGCAATGAAGGTCAAAAGTGAAGTAATTGTTATAATTATCTGAAGTGGTTATGATGCAGTGAAAGTGGCCGCAGCTGATTGTGAACATATTTTTTTTTACACATAAAATGCAGGGCAGTTCCTTTAGTGTTGAATTAAAACTGGTTTTAACACTTCAGTGTGTAAGATCTACGTCTGTTCATGTGCTTATTTGAAGATTGTGTCAGAATCAGGGGGTTATCAAGAATGACAGCAGGGAAGGACATTAGCATCTAAATGGAATTAGCTAATGTCAAACATACAAAAACACCAGCCCTCACAATTACCTTTATTTATTTTTTTATTTATTTATTTAATTATTTATTTTTCCTGATTTTTCACTCTGAGGTTATATAAATCTTTGTGTGCAAAAATATATAAAGTGACAACATTGTATAAAAACTAATTAAAACAACCACAGCAAAGAACAAAACGGACAACAAACATGAAAGAAAATAATTATACGATCCTACGTTAGTCTCAGTGTAAACATGGTCTATCTGAGGGTTTAATTCTGCACATAATCTCCCATATGTTCAGGAGTAAATTACATTCAGTTCACTCTAGTCCAGCAGGGTAACAGACACATATGTGAATACAAAACAAAAAACTAATCAATCAGGGACAGCAAGGACATTTAAATCTCTGGCTTATGAAGGGAAAAGGGGTCCACATTAGTCACGTATCCAATGGTCATATGTTAAAAACTTTACCAATATGTATTAAAGGAGTCATTCCATGGTCATTTCATTAATATTACTGTGTTATCCATTGTTATTGAATGCATTGTGTGTTGGTTCTATTTAAAAAAAAAAAAAAAAAAAAAAAACTCCAGGTTGCTTTGTTTCAAGTTGTTTTCAGAGGGTAGAAAAAAATTACTTGAGTTTACCGGTACCTCATCATACATATCCATGACGCGGTGATGAGGCGTCTGTGATTGGCTCAGAATGTGTGACGGAACACCCCCCCCCCACACCCCCACACCCCCTCTGGCTCTGTGTGTGTTTACCATCCTAGAGTAACACCCAGCTAGGTTTCGTGCCGTCACTTGTTTTTGAAAACGTGCAGGAAAAAACAGGCTTTATTTCCACAGAGAGCACATGCTCTTGCTCCAACCTCTTTTGCAGCCCCACATTAACATGGACTGCCACAGATTCGTGGATGTCTACGCTGTACAGGACGGTATGAGCAGTGGTGGACTTTTAATTAGGCAAACCCAGGCAATTGTGTAGGCCCTCTCTCTCTGTGTCTCTGGTACCAACTTGGGATGGCCATTATTTGATGTGTGTGTTTCAAGAATGAAGACCCCATGTGTATATTTTGCCTACTGCCTCAAAATGTCCTCTATGGACATCATGGCTCAGTTGTTACAGCGGGTTGTCCAATAACCGAAATGGTTGGTGGTTGAAATCCCACTCTGTCTTAGTCATTCCATTGAGCTCTTGGGCAAGACACTTCACCCTCCATGCCTCCAGTGTCACTCATGTATGAATGTTTGGTGGTGGTCAGAGGGGCTGTAGGCACAAAATGGCAGCTACACTTCTGTCAGTTTGCCCCAGGGCAACTGTGGCTACAAATGTAGTTTACCACCACCAGAGGGAGAGTATGAGAGTGAATGAATAATGTGGGTCACTCATGTAAAGCACTTTAAATGGCCAAAAAAAAGGGTTATATAAATGCAATCCATGTGGTCTATATGTGACTCTACCATAGAAGGAGGTGAAGACATGTGCTTTTACTACATCAGCTGTACTCAATACTGCAGTACATACCAGAGATACTTCCTTAAACAGTTACATATGTATCCAACAGAATATCTTACACAGGTGACAGTTTTACCTAAAAAACAAATATATTCTATTACAAAGTGATTCAGTGAGGGAACAAGACGTTGACTATGTAGACCAGTGTTACCCAACCCTGGTCCTGGAGGAACACTGTCCTGCATGTTTTAGATGTATCCCTCTCCAAACACACCTGATTCAAACGATCAGCCTATCATCAAGCTGTGCAGAAAACTGATAATGTCTGTCAGGGAAACATTTAAAACATGCAGGATAGTGTTCCTCAAGGACCAGGGTTGGGAAACACTGATGTGAACAAATAACTGTGGAATTCAAATTATTTCTGCATGTAAGGTACGTAGTCTGAAAAGGAACTAAAACCACGAATGTCTTATTTGATAATGTTATTTACCAGAAGAAATGTGTGTGTCAGAATGGGCTTAATTGCTCAGTATCGTGATGATGTGAATCATATCGTGTCACATCATCAGGTGGCACGGATCATCGACATTGTATCAAGATGCAAATCACATGGCCTTAAAACTAAGATTACCAACCCTAGTGCCCACAAGTAACACATCCTGTTTCTTTTTAAAAGTCCTCTTTGCTTGTTGTAAAGTCTGTCAACATTCCTTTTTTTTTTTTACTTCACTGGACTATCCTGCCCTATAAAGTAAAAAAGGCAGTAACTGAGAAAAATGACCTTAAAGTTCTGTTGTTCTTCAGCCCCAGTAGTTGTAGATTATTGGACATGAGACAGTTATTGTTACTGTATATTAACTAGTCCTCCTAGTGCCTTATATATGGATTAATGCTGGTAGTGCTGAGTGACTGGGAATTTTGACTTTATCTCATAATTTTGACTTTTTATCTTATAATTTTGACGTTTTATCTCATAATTTTGACGTTTTATCTCATGTTTTTGGCTTTTTAGCTCATAATTTTGACTTCACTTAATGCGCCTTATATATATATATATATAAAAAAAAACCATCATAAAAACCATTCATTAACAGTGTACCTTATAGCGTGGAAAATACAGTAATTCCATAATCTGTTTCAGTCTAATACAGTGAATCACAAACTATTGGTGCAGGGTTCTACATGGACATTGGTAAAAACACAGTAATGATCTTTACTTTGTTTTATTAGTACTTTTTGCAGTTACTGATACAAAGACCCACCAATTTTCTCTGAAACGACAGACATTTGAGATGAGATATTTCATAACATGACAAAAAATGATTTGAATGTTACAAAAAACACAATAATTCATTTTCACCAAAAACTGCCTCTTTGCTTTGTATGGTAGTGTAGTTGTGCCATGCCCATAAAGCTACATCTTGCCAGTGCAAAAACCTTTTAATGCTTCAAAATGTTTTTTTTTTTGTGTAACTCAAAATTGTGCAGAATCAATGGAAAAGCAACTATTGTCTAACCTTGGGTCCCTCATATCCACATGGTTTTGCAGTAGATGTTATATTCCTACAGACTGACAGAAATGACCAGAACATTACGGACATATTTTGAGTACGGTGTGAGAACACTTTGAGTATATAAATAAAATAATCTGAAACCTTGTCGTTTCATCCACACATTTTATTACAGCAGCAAATATGTGCAGATTCTGCCGGATCTGTAAATGTAAACGCTGCTGGGTGTAAGACGCCTGAAGACACAGAGAACTGAGCCATTCAAGGACAGAACAACCGCATGAGTGTTTGACTGAGAGACGAGCTGAGTAGAGACAGAATAGAGTGGTTTTCTGACATCAGAGTCATCATCTGCTGACACGGGCTTCAACTGTGTGTGTGTGTGTGTGTGTGTGTGTGTGTGTGATTATGTGCGTTTAAGCCCCAGGCAGTGTGTAGCGATGATGACACAGCTTGTGAACTGAAGTTGCCACCGTGCTGAGTTGTAGTGTGTACGTTTGACAAAGTGTGTGTTTTGGTGAGTGAGTGAGTGAGTGAGGAAGGCATGTGAGTGGTTAGAGGGAGGAGCGTCGGGCGGCCATCTGTCCAGTGTGAGTTAATCCTGCTATGATGAGAGTGAAAGCAAAGACACACACACACACACACACACACACACACACACACATACCCATTTCCGTGCCTCACAAGGACCAAGTTTGTAACCATCACTTGTAGCTAAAGTAGCCAGTGAGTAGTGAACGTAACACATCTTATTTTTTTCCTAAAAAACCCCCCAAAAAATATGAAATTGCAAATCATCATTTGCATACATCTCCATACTTCACACATAGTTCTATTTCACTAGTGGGGACCTACATTCATATTTAACCCTTGTGGGGACCTGAATTTTGGTCCTCATGTCTTGACTGTGTAAACATATCAATGTCCCCATAAATATAGGAATACAAACACACACACACACACACACACACACACACACACACACACACACACACACACACACACATACATACACACACACACACACACTTGGGCTGGTGAGTGTATTACATGAATCACAACCCACTGTGTTTCTGCCTGAGGCAGATTCACAGACATGGGGAATGGTCCGCTTTGATGGCATCATCGTCATGGGACGACGGGTCCCATTGAAGCTGTCTCTGTAACACGGGGTGAATTTAGACGGCTGACAACACAAACCGCAAACTAAGTGAAGTATTAGTCTCTTTACACTCTGAGAAATACACACACATTTCCATGTCAAAGTTCCCTGATGGGACGTACTTGAGTCCAAATTTGAGATACTTTAACTTTCTGAGGCCATGTCTGTTGATTTAATATATGGATAAAAGAACTGGGACACATTGAGTTCAGGCATTTTTTGTCCAACAAGGGTCTGGGACACAAAAAATTCACTATGCTGCACTATTTACACACACACACACACACACACACACACACGATTACTCGTTTCCATGTCTCATGAGGACCAAGTTTGTAGTCAAGTAGCCATTGTGTAGTGAGTGTAAACATGTGTTGTTTTTTTTTAGTTTTTTTTAAATAAAATAAAAAATCTATATACAAATGTCACTCATACTGGTGTATGAGTGTTTGGTGGTGTTCAGAGGGAATGTAGGCGTGAAATGGCAGCCATGCTTCTGTCAGTCTGCCCCAGGGCAACTGTGGATACATATGTAGTTTACCACCACCAGAGGGAACATGTGAGGGTGAATGAATAATGGATGACTAATGTAAAGCACTTTGGGTGCCTTGAAAAGCACTATAGAAATATAATCTATTATTATAATTATTATTATAATTTTTGATAATAATAATAGTAAACCTATATTATGACATATGTTTTTATCCCAGAGCTGTGTTAGAATAGAAACACCTGACTTTAACATTTCTCACATAGTGTATTTGTAACAGACAACATCTCAGAAGTACCTGTTATGGTTCTAATTAGTCCAAGAACCAGTATGTGTGTTAATTTATACTGGTTTGCTGTTTTTTTTAAAAAAAGGTTTTTTATTGTCACTTGTCTTTGTGCAAAGAATCTCAGAAATATAAGCAAATAAAATAGCAGTTATGTTGTAAAGTCTTTAACATCCTCATAAACTAATGGATGTAGTTCAGTCATAAATAATTCTTCAACAGCCATTAATTAAACATTTGCCCCTGACATTTTAATGAGCGATAAATGATGTCTGTTATCAATATTAATTTGGCTGACAATGATGTTTGTCTAAAAAATGCCAGTTAGTAGAGCAATAGGGCAAAAAATAAAGGAAAAAAAAAAAGAGTCATATGATCCAGATGTTCATCATGGTGCATATTCATTTGATCATCAGATGTCAGTCATTGTATTTGAAAGATTGAAAATAAGAAAAATATGAGTTTTTTTTCATGTTATAAAACCTTTGTATCAGTTTGAGTTTTGATCATATGTTCTAATCTGTATCACCCTCAAATTAATATATAACCTCAAACAATTCCAACTTGTGCATTATACAGCGAGCGGGTACGACTGCATTCTGGTGAATTATATTTTTATGACCTCTATTTACATTACATTCTTCTCATAATATTAGAGCTTTATTTGCTAAATATGACAATGTTTTTCTCATGATATTCCAAATTCTAGTAAAACCTTTTCGTGTTCGACTTTGTTCTAATAAAATCACAGGTTATTTTACGACTGTATTTGCATAGTTGTATATAATCTGGATACGATGGGGGATGGGGGGGGGGGGGCATTCATCCCCTCCTCTGGTTTTGAACACCGGCATTATTATCTGTTAGGATCCCCTATTTTTGGTGCAGGTGTGCACCCGAGTCACATGCACCTCATTCAGCGTGCGCCTGCCATCACTTTAATTGCAACCCTCTGAATCACGTGTGCATTAGATCAGTGTTTCACAACCTTTATGAGCTGTGGCACATATTTGACATTAGAAAAATCACCAAACGGAAATGTCAGAAAAAAGTATATTTATTAGAATATAATGCAAATTTACTCTGAGCTGTACTTATTCAGTGGGAAACCTGGGCCTGTTGAGTTTAATGCGAAGCTGATATTCTTGCAGGAATTAGACACACACACATACACACACACACGCACACACACACACACACACAACTCTTGTTATATGGATCCATAATTATACTGCTCACTCATAGAACCAATACGTTTAAATTGGATAATCTTCTATGGAGCATCACGACACACTGGTTGGGAAACACTGCATTAGACTCATGTGTTTCACGGTGGGTCAGGTGGGTTGCCGACATCGCAGTTGACCCCTGGCACCTCTCCCCTCTCTCTGTTTTTTTGACAAATCACACCCTGCATATACTGTTACTTTGTCATACAGTAACAGTTGCAGTAGTACAGACCCAGGTGCAGATCACAAACAAAGAACTTAATATAATAAAAGTCTTTATTAACCCTTTAAACTTTCACTCAATTTCACCTAAATTTCTTAATAAAGTCAAATCTGTTCTTGAGCCTTTTTTTTTAATAACATGCAGTTGGTGTTTGATTATATTATAAATTAAAATATTCCGATGAAAACTGGGATATTATCCATGTAAGTCCTTTTAATCGTTGTAATAATTCAGCCATAATTAAAATGTTTCTGTGCGTGTAAATGTACTGGGTAACTGGGTTTTCAGAGATGAGAGGAGTGGTGTGTTGAAGGGGTGAAAGGTCAGGTGAGGTCTGCCGGGCCACAGATAAGCAGACAGAGTTTATGCAGGAGGTCGAAGTCAGGGGCAGAGGCAGGAACACTGTGTCGGACAGGCCAGGGTTTGGGCTGGGGTAGAGCGAGAGAGAGAGAGAGAGAGAGAGAGCAGCTCTACTGATACCTTTAGTCTGCAGTTACTTTTCAGATGGTAGTTTTCATTCCATTCTGTGCAGTGATAAATATAATGATGCATTACTTTGGATTGAACTAGTATCAGTCTATAAAGTACTTCAAATGGATTCAAACTTAAAGCAGGACGATTCAACTGACATAATAATGACAATAATTGCAACAATACACTGACAGGAACCAAATATGTGATTTATTTATTTATTTATTTCATACATTTGCTGATAATAACACCCACTCTGACTAATGTGAGGCTTTGAATGCAGATGTTTTACTTAGTGGGATATTTTCACAGTGTGGTATTAAAGGATCTAGATACTTCTTCCATCACTGTCAACCTTTAATCCTAATGCTACACTTGCTTTATATATATATATATATATATATATATACACACACACACACTGTGGGAGGAAGTACACAAGAGCAGGAAAAATGGTATTTTTTCTGCAGCTGATTGTTCACTGGTGACTTATAAGCAGTACTTCCTGTTGTGATGGTGGGCTTCACTAATTCATAGGTGTCAAACATAAGGCCCGGGGGCCAAAAGCGGACCGCCAAAGGATCCAATCTGGCCCCTGGGAGGAAGTTGTGAAATGCAAATATTACACCGAGGACATTATTAATGAAGGAAATTCAAATCAGTTTAGGGGCAATTCAATTTAAAGTGGATGAGACGAGTAAAATGTTCATAATAACCTAGAAATAATGGATTTTTATTTTAGTTTAAAAAAAGAGCACAAAAAAGACTAGCCTTTTATAAAAATATATGTGGAATTTTACCAATATTGAGCCTGTCACTAAATGTTGTGTATATTTGTTGATGTACTGTGATCTGTAAATTGTGATGCACTTGTATAAATTATGAACTAAAGCATAATATTGTCAACATTACACTTATTTTTCTTAAGAATTTACAGGTTGGTCACATTTGTTTGTGTTTTGTTCAAGTAGTTTTTAGATATAAATATTTTTATTGTGGAATTTAGCTGTTTTTTTTAAACTCAAAAACAGAAAACTTTGGCGTTGACATAATTCAAATTTTTTTTATCCTATTATTTATATTATGTTACTGGTGCGGCACACTTTATATCATATTAGGCTGGATGTGGCTCCTGAACTAATTAAAAATGTTCTGACATTTGTTTCCATTTGACCGAGGAAAAAAAAAAAAAAAAAAAGTTTCATCTCCAAGTATCGGCGGCCTGTATCGGGCATTGGATAAGGATGAAGTAAAAAAAACAAACCCCAAACAATTAAATCGATATCAGCTGTAAAATAGTCGACAAAACAAAGTGAGTAGCACTACAAATAAACAAACAAAACGGGTCTAAAATGCTAGATTGTTCAACCCTTGTTCTACTATTGATTTTAAAAACATGTTTCTTTCCTTCAAAGCTTAAACGCACATTTTCCAGCTGAGTGGTTATTTTTGTAACGCCATAAAAATAGGTTAATTAAAAATATTTCAATCACACTGCTTTTTTCATGCCTAAAGAGGAATAAAAAACACTTGGGGGTAAAAAAACAAAAGTCTTGACTAAGGTTCTTATAATTCATGCATCAAAGGGTTAAGGACTTTAAACACTAGGGGACATGACCCATAAGGAGCAATAACATTTGTTATACTTAAAGTGAATATATGACAATAAAACAACATGTATAAACAGTGATGCAATAAAGTTCAATAAATGTTCCACAAAGGTTTTGCATCAGTGCATTTGGCAGAAAATAAAGATGAATTCAGCATCATGTGGAGCATAGTAAACATGTGTGTAGACCGCTGGCATGATGGCGTTATTACCGTTATGTTTTACCTCGTTTGTCTGCAAAAGTTATAGACGGGTTTTGATGAAACTTTCAGAGATGATTGATAATGATTGAGAAACCATTACATTTTGTTCTATAAAGGTCAAAGGTCACGGTCACAGTAAAGGTCAACAGCTAAAACACATACGTGGTGATATCTCAAAATCCAGATTAGATAGTGTCACATGTTTTTTTTTTTTTTTTACCTTCACTTCATCTTAGATAACACCGATAGGCTCAATGACGCCCCATTTTGACATCATATGATGTCAAGTGCCTTAAAGTTATTGACATATTTTGTTATGTCTTGATTTTAATTGTCTTTTAATGCATCTTATTCATTTTAATTTTCTTCTGTTTCTGTTTTTGTGTAAAGCACCTTGAGTTGTCCTGTACATGAAATGTACTATACAAATAAATTTGCCTTGCCTTGCCTTAAATCCAACAATATCTTGTGCTTCATAATCAAATTAAATAAGCTAAATTGAGTGACAAAAGAGGAAATGAGGGATTAGTAAAAGAGTAAACTGTGATCTTAAAGCCTGCTGGACATGGTTTTTTTGGGTTGTTAAGATTAATTTCTGGTTTACTCAACTTGGTTCAGGTCAAAATTGGATAAAACTGGAACGGCAATTATCCGTTTTTTCTATCATTAATTTAAACAGAAAAAGGAAAACAGAAAAAAAAACGCATCACTATCTGTTTTTTTTTTTTTTTTTCATTTTGATTTTAGAAACAAATAATGAAGAAACAAGTTGTTTTTTTTCGTTGTCTTATTTTTGGCTTTATTTTGAAAAACGAATGATACACGAATTCTCCCCACCCGTGAACTCCTACTAGATCGATGTACTACCAGTGTTTATGCAAATTATTTATTAAAACAAGGTATTGCTGTAATGATATCTCCAAATGTTCTGCATAATCAGCAGCTGCTCTAACGTTAACTGTAGTTCAGTTGGTAGAGGGGGTCGTCCATTGACTCAAAGGTCGGCGTCCCGGCTCTGGCTGTTCACATGTCAAAGTGCCCTTGGGCAAGACACTGGACGTTACATGTCTCCCAGAAGGTTTGGCAGGACCTTGCATGGCAGCAGCCACCTACTGTGTGTGTGTGTGTGTGTGTGTGTATAGCTAATGTAAAGCACTTTGAGCACCATGAAGGTAGATAAGTGTTGTGTAAGTGCAGTCCATTTACCATTTTAGTCCAATGAGTGCAATAATAAAAATACATCTACAAATATACAAAGAACATAACAGCTTCTCTTGCCTTATACACCATCTTTCATCTGTTTCCCTCAAATAAGCAAAGCACAAACTCCTCTGGGTTAGAAATGACTATAAATGAGCGTATGTTCCGCCATACTGGTTTAATGTTACAAAGTGGTGAGTTGTTGTTTGAAGTGGGAACTTAGAGGCTCAAAAAGCTGTCTGGAAGCAAAACATTATCAGTCATCTTAATACAAACTACAAAAGTACTCTGAGAGCACAGACCTCCACCAAGGCAGACCCCCCCCCCCCCCCACACACACACACACACACACACACACACACACTGAATGAAGGGAGGTCTGCCTAGAAGGTTAGGTTTTTGCCAGCATTTGTTTGTTTGTTTGTTTGTTTGTTTGTTTGTGTGTGTACAACATAAGTAAAAAAATAATGGGTGGATTTTAATGATATTTTCAGGGTATGAAAGACACAAACAAACAAACGCTGGTAAAAACTAGTGCTGTCAAACGATTAATTTTTTAAATCAGATTAATCACACATTTTCATTTTGATTAATCGCAATTACTCGCAGTAGAGTTTAAGCACTTTCTTTAAGTGAAAAATGAGTTTCAAAGAGACATTTTGTTGATTTATTGTCAAAAACTTTTGGCAGTTATCCGCTCAAAACACATTTGGAACATTAGAATAGAATAGAATAAAGTGCAAAACACTTGGAACACTTAGCAAAGGTGCTGCATAATAAAGTGCACGAACATATGTGCTGTAAACATTTTAGCTCTGTATTTCTAATAAAACTTGAAATGCATTCTTGTAACACACTTACCTCCTCCACACATTTACATTACACTTTCTTCAACCAATTACAGTGGTCTCCAGTGAGTGAAACAAAGGGACTGTTGGCCAGCAGTTGAATTTTAGCAGCTTTGTTGTCATCGTACAGCTGCTGTATTGTCGTAGTAATAGTTCCCCTCGAAGGTAGTTTATACGACGGGTCACCGATTGTGATGTGCATCACATTTTGAAGTCCGTGGTCTTCAACAATACTTATTGGTCTACATTCTGTAGCAATCCATTCAGCGAGTGCTTTTGTCAACTTATCAGCTGTGCATTTGTTGACCGCATTCCCCCTTCTGCTGCACTCCTGGCGAGCTTGGTTTGTGGATGTTGCACTCTTGCTAGTCGTATTCAACACGTGTTTAGCTCGAAGGTGATATTTTAAGCTTGTAGTGCTTCGATGGTAAGAGAACTCGTCGTTGCAGTATACACACTGTACCTTGTTTTTAATGAGAGTCCCGTCGGGATGTGTTTTGAAAAGAAATTTCCCTCCGAGCACACCGGTCGGGGTTTCCTCGCTCATGTTTACATCCGCGTATGAATCGAGCTAATCACAGGGGCTTTCTCACACCCCGTGCTACCTTCTAGGTAACCCTCCGCGCTTGAAATAGAGGGAGTGATAGATCCATGGTAAGGTCAGAACAACATTACGATCAATTTGCGTTAAAAATAATTAGCGCGATAATTTTCCATGATTAATCGCGTGCGTTAACGCGTTAAATTTGACAGCCCTAGTAAAAACATAACTCCTCCATTCCTTGGTAGAGTAGTAACTTTTCAGTGAGATGTAAGAAGTTATTTTTAGACAATAGTTTCAAAAGTCATATTTCAAGAAATTTTACTAAGATAGTTTTCACTTGTTACATTGACAAATTTCTTTCTTAATTGAAGATTTATTTAGGTTTATTCAAGTAAAAACAAAAAGATCTGTAAGTTGTGATGCACGTCTATACATGACAAACTAAAGCATATTATTTATTCATATTACAGTTACAGGTTGTTCATATTTGTTCGTGTTATGTTCACTTACAGTTTGTAGATGTGATCATTTTTATTGGAGAATTTTTTTTTCAGTCATTTTTGGTGTTAACATTATTTTATTATTTGCATTATTTGTACTGGTCTGGCCCACTTAATACCATACTAGGTTGAATGTAGCCCCTCAACTAAAATGAATTTGACACCTATGTCTTAGAGTCCTGTCGGTTATGATGTCAGATATGTCTATTTCAACATTCAACCACGTATGACGTCATTATGCCACATTGCACAACGACCAAATTTCACATGTTAGATCTAATGTTAAATATGAAGCACAATATATTGTTGGATTAAACACAATATGTCAGTAACCTTGCTTTAAGGTAAAGGTCATACATTTTACAAATATACCATTCACTTCACATCATATGTTATTTCATCTGATGTCTGAAGGTAAGATGAACTAAATGCAAAATAACATGTGATACTATCTAGTCTGGATTCTGAGATGCCACCACTTATGTGTTTTAGCTGTTGACCTTCACTGTGACCTTGACCTTTGACCTTTAGAGCTCCAAATTTCTGATAGTTTCATCATAATCCATCCATACTGTAACCTTTTGAGTTATCTTACTGACAGACAGGCAGACAGACAGACAGACAGACAGACAAAGGCGATGTAAAACATAACCTCCTTCATGGACGTAATGATCTTACTAAAGATTTGGATTTTTCCCAGTGATGTATTTATAGTAAAAACTGTTATGTTGCAGCTGTTTTCTCCCAGAATTAGTGTTTATAAGATGTGTCACAGTCAGTCAGATATGCTGCTGAAAAACCTCCTGTACAAAAGAGGAAGTTAATTTTCCTGAACATAACAGCCTAAGGTCTTTTCATGTCTATAACTTGAGGCCACGTGCATAAAGGTTTATTGTCTTCATATCGTACAGAACTGTTATGTTTGACAAAGAATGGCTCTGTATTTTATCACTTAAACCCGAAAACTGAAGCAACATTTTGTGTGAGGCTTCACTGAAGTAAACAACCACAAGGACACATTGAAACTATTCTGTTTGTGTGTTTTAACTTGACCTTTATTCAGAAATGTGAAGGAGAACAATTTCTGAGCAGCAACAGTTTACAGCAGTGTGTGTGTGTGTGTGTGTGTGTGTGTGTGTGTGTGTGTGTGTGTGTGTGTGTGTGTGTGTGTGTGTGTGTGGACAGGTCTCTGTTGTCTGTATCTATCTCTGTATCATGTTATAGTAGTCGGCTGTTCTGTCTATGGGGATTGCTTTTTTCTTTTTTCTTTTTTTTTATACTCAAAAATTTTCCCACAAAGATACATTAAGAAACACAAACACAGAAAAAAAAACAATATATGTAACATGCTAAAATCCACTAAAATGTATATGCTTCTTTGTGGATATTTCTTCGAGAGGAATTAAAATCGAATCACATCATAATTAAGGCCCCAATTGCAAAAACCCAGCGTTGCCCTTCAAAATCTATACAATTATTTTAATTGTCACTTCATTGCTATAATTTATTCAACCCTTAAAGACATATACCTTCATATTTAACCCTTAAAACACAAATGTTTAACCCTAAAAACACATACTTTCATATTTAACCCTTAAAACACAAATGTTTAACCCCTAAAGACACATACTTTCATATTTAACCCTTAACGACATATATCTTCATATTAAAAAAACACAACTTTTTACCCTAAAAGACCTACACCTTCAGATTTAACCCTTAAAATACAAATGTTAACCCTTAAAAACGTCATATTTAACCCTTAAAAACACAAATGTTAACCCTTAAAAACTTCATATTTAACCCTTAAAAACACAAATGTTAACCCTTAAAAACTTCATATTTAACCCTTAAAAACACAAATGTTAACCCTTAAAAACTTCATATTTAACCCTTAAAAACACAAATGTTAACCCTTAAAAACTTCATATTTAACCCTTAAAAACACAAATGTTAACCCTTAAAAACTTCATATTTAACCCTTAAAAACACAAATGTTAACCCTTAAAAACATCATATTTAACCCTTAAAAACACAAATGTTAACCCTTAAAAACATCATATTTAACCCTTAAAAACACAAATGTTAACCCTTAAAAACTTCATATTTAACCCTTAAAAACACAAATGTTAACCCTTAAAAACTTCATATTTAACCCTTAAAAACACAAATGTTAACCCTTAAAAACATCATATTTAACCCTTAAAAACACAAATGTTAACCCTTAAAGGCACATACTTTCATATTTAACCCTTAAAGACATATATCTTCATATTAAAAAACAAATTTTTTTACCCTTAAAGACCTACACCTTCAGATTTAACCCTTAAAACATAAATGTTAACCCTTAAAACATCATATTTAACCCTTAAAAACACAAATGTTACACCCCTAAAGACTCATACTTTCATATTTAACCCTCAAATACATATTTCTTCATGTTAAAAAAAAAAACACTTTTTTTTTTTTTTTTACCCTTAAAGACCTACACCTTCATATTTAAGCATTAAAGACACAAATGTTATGTTTAATGTTACAACACTGGGGGGGATAAAGTAAACAATGGTCAAATTTAACTGAGTGTATAAAGATGTATTACTTTCCTGCCTCGAAACACTTTTCAGAGCAGTGATATAATCTCTAAAGCATGTGTTTGCTCTGCCCTCCCTCCTGTGTGTGTGTGTGTGTGTGTGTGTGTGTGTGTGTGTGTGTGTTTTTACAGTGAGTGTGGCTTAGGTTCTATGTGATGGTGTCTGCTTGTTTGCCCAGTGCTCTTTTATAACTCTCACTTTGATTTATTTATTAATTTAGTTTTTCTTCTCTGTGACGTGATGTTGAACACTGCGAAAGGAGGAGAGGAAAAAAAAAAAAAAAAAAAAAAAGAAGAAAAGAGACGATGACTGATTGTGTTTGGGCGTCGTACAGCCGTAGTGTCGTACCTGCTGAACACACACTCTGTGCTTGTAGGCTGAGCAGTCATTTTCTCATGTCCTGTCTCTTTTTGGCCTGCGGTGGTCATGTTGTTTACAGCTGTGCTCACTATCACCCTCAGGCTGCCTGCATTTGTACATGAAAATATTCCAACATTTCTTAGTGTTTTGACCAAGAACTTGTACATATCATATTATACACTACTTTACAGAAGGAGAATGTTCACATTTAATTTATTCACTCACTCGCATTTACATAAATATGCATCTCAATTAATATGATTAGTATGATTTGATTGGGTCCGTCTTGCTTTTTCTGGAGCTGGATGTAAATGTAGTAACGTAGCTGCTCACATCATTAATTGGCACAGCTAATTTATTCACACGACCTTGTGTAATAGGTTTCCTTAGTAGAGTCTGAGTAATGCACAGACTAGGATTGGTAACGTTTCATCAAATGCCCCAAGAATATCTGAAACATTTCTAATCACGCACTGTCACATCTTTTTAGGTCTGTAAATGTGTATCACATGTTGTAAATGTCACAATTTAATTGCATGAAATCATTGATACTCAAATGTTCATACATGATGGTAGATGGTAGAATTCACACTGTAACCATTTTGACAGTTAAGCCTTTTTTTCTCCTTTATTTGATCACTCTGGCAGTTTGATTATATGGAGCTAAATTGATGCGTCTCCTACAAATGTGTTAATATTTATGTAAACTTCCAAAATTATTGGAGTTTAAAGTAACATTCATCATATTATTTGTGGATTTTATTAATTTGTACAACAAAGGCAGAAAAATTAAAAGAATTAAAGTTGTGTAACCCTCCAAACCCACATGTTTTGGAACATTTCTACCATTGTTATAAATGTGTTACTACACAGCACAGGGGTGTCAAACTCATTTCCTTTCAAAGGCCAAATCTATCCCAATTTGGATCAGTAAACTAATAACATGATATTGTAGAAATAATGACAAGTCCAAATATATGTTGTTGATTTAGTGCAAAAAAAAATATTAACAGCCCTAATTCATCCCTGGGCGGTTACTGTTCCATTTACTAATGATTTATGTTAGTGATGAAACAATTCAAAATAAGAACCCCCCCCCCCACACACACACACACACACAGGAATTGATCTCTACCTGGACTAGTTATTCCTCACCTGGCAATAATTTACCTACATATATATATATATATATATATATATATATATATATATATATATATATATATATATATATGAAGGTCAAGGTCAACAGCTAAAATACATCGGTGGTAATATCACAGGATTCAGACAACATAGAATCTGTTTTTTTCATTCCCATCATCTCACCTTCAGACATCAGATGGGTCAAACTCCTATGACACATTTTGACGTCATATGACGACATATCAAACCTTGGCAGAGGTCTGCTGTCTCTGACTGCTTTGCTATTATTATTATTATTATTATTATTATTATTATTGTTTTTGTGTTACAGCATTTAATTAATTGTTTGCATTCGGGTATTTTCAGCAATATAAAAAAAAAAAGAAAATGCTCCAGGAAAACATTTCCTACCAACCTTTACTTCCACTGTCTGTGTCCTTGACCAAGGTACTGATGATCTAACGTTGGTCCCCACGTGGCTTTAATGGCAGCTCACTGCTCAGAATGTGCCAAGTGTTAATGCTAATTACTGATGCTAATGTTACATACTGTGTGTGTATTAACCCACAGGTGTCCCTGGATGCACCTCGCATCCAAATTACAAACCGATTTTAAGGTGATGTAGCAGCAGACGAAGCCTCCCTCAGTCTTTGTGTCAACTTGTGTGGGAAGCGTTGATGACAAACTAATACTGTGAAGTCAACTGTGAAAGGCCAAGTAAAACAATAAAAACAGAATGTTCTACAATGTTGAAGAGGAGGTAAAAACCAGTATCTAAGGCACAGGTGTCAAACTCAGGGGCCACATTTAGCCCAAAATGATCTGAAATGGGATGGATCAGTTAAATAATAACAGTGAAGAAAAGTTAAATGAAATGAAATTATCATCATGTTTACATCTATAATGTTCCCTTAAAAGGATTATCTGGAGTAAAAACATATTTTAGCGACATTTTTGGATGATTGGGAGTACATACATTTGAGTTGACATCAAAGTGACACCATTTGTGATTTTGACATTTTGAGCCAAACTGTGGAAGTAATTCGGACATTCTGGAAATTCATGATTGCGTTACATTCTTTTTTTAATAAAAGACCAGTATTTTATTAGAAATTGAGATGAAGCTGTATACAACAGCAAAGATTAGCCTACGAAGAGGTTGTTGTCTTTAAAACAGAATGCAACAAATGAATCCTATTTTATGAACTGCTGAAGGTAAAGCTCATCATACACTTTACAATGACATCCTCTGCATTTAACCCATCCTTTCTTTTGATGCCACCTGTAAGGAGCAGTGGGCAGCCATGGGCGGTACCTGGGGACCCATCTCCTGCTGTAGAACCAGGCTAATGGTCAGAACCACCTGTTGGAGGATGTGACCATAACAAACATGTTTTTGGGTGATGGGGGAAACCAGAGCACCCGTAGGAAACCCATCCAGACACGAGGAGACAAACATGCAAACTCCACACAGAAAGGCCTGCACGGTCCGGGAATCGAACACGGCTCTTCTTGCTGCTAACCGCTCAGCCACCGTGCTGCCTATGTACATGATCAGTAAAATACATCTACTACTGAAGAAGCACAAACATACAGAGGACAATATTATAAATCACTTAAAGGGACAGTTCACTATTTTCACATGTATTTGTATGGGATCACCATCTTTACTCTGGTGTACCCACAGTGACTTACCCCCGACAATGTCCAGGTCCGGTTTTGGTCAAAGCGAAAGTAGTCCCGGCAGGTTTCCTGGGTTCAACAAAATACGTGTTTCTTGTCAAAACAATATGTGTTTGAATGAGTGATTTATTTGCATCAGGAAAAGCGTCATTGAACAAAATTACTTTCTCTCATTAGCGATCAATGAACATTGTCACTGCTAACAGCTGTGCACCTTAGCAAACTACTTTCATCAGTTGTTGGGCAGTGTTTGTGGCTGCTATGTGCAGGCCCACAGCTGTTAGCAGTGACAACGTGCATTGATCACTATTGAGAGAAAGTAGCTCCAAGCAATTATGAAGTGTGAGTTTTTGTTCCGTGCTGGTTTTGTTATGCAAATAAATCACCCATTCGAACACATATTGTTTTGAGAAGAAACACGTATTTTCTTGACCCCAGGAAACGTGCCGGGACTACTTTCGCTTTGACCAAAACCGGACCAGGACACTGTCGGGAGTAAGTCACTGTGGGTGCACCAGAATAAAGATGGTGATTCTATACAAATTAATGTGAAAAATAGTGAACTATCCCTTTAATAAATGTTAAATATAGAGAGAAGTGTAATGTTGGAACTACCACACAAGTTGTACTGGGTCTTTAAGACTTAAAAATATGAATCTAGCACTTTTTTCTCTTTGGTTGATGATGGAGGGAGCTGTCTACTGTATAGTTTCTTTCCCATCTTTGCTGTTGCGTTGCACAGACACATTATCGATCCAACACTCTCTAAAATGCTCATAAGCATCTTTACTTTCCAATTATCCAAAAAGGAGTTTGGTTTTGGTGCTGCTGGAAGATGTAGTGTCGGTGAAACTTTGGATATGTATTGTGTTTTCCACAAGTTTGAGTGCAAGGTAGATAAACAAGGTTGTTTTTCAAAGGCACATCCAGTTTGTGACAAAAGTGTCACCTGCCTGCCTTAATAAGAAGCAGCCGTGTCTTGCTTGCAGAGGGCTGCCAGCAGGCTTTCTGCACCATGACAGTTTACCTTTAGTTTTTGTTTTTATTTGCTGATTACTTGGGACTGAATCGTCATCAATCATTGTGCACGAAACTTTTTTTTTTTTTTTTAATCTTCCAGTGAGCACCAGGCATCAGTTGAGCAGTCCTTGTTGCCGTTTCCTCCTGATTTGACAGTAAAGGCAACACCACAGCGACATTAAGTAAATATGTGCATCATCTACGTCATGTTTGGACAGCGTTTAAGACCTTCCAGCCAAACAAACTGAACTCAAACAAAAGTTTAGTCATCCTTTATTTATTTCATGAAACCACCCTTAGTTTTAATCACATTTTGTTGTTACTTACCATTAATCTTATCTTTCATTTATTGGTTGTTCTGCGAAATGCATGAGACTGCATGTGTTCAACTGTTTTCATGGCTTAGAAAACCTATGTTGGGTGTGGTAGAGGGATTTGTGTGTACTGTACTGTATGTGTATGCACATACAGGAAAACATCCCATAATATGACTGACAACATGGGATAGTGATGTCAGTCGGCATGGCAACGCTTTACAGCTCTGTAACACACAATAGCATTTTAATGCAGACCACATGTGATGGGGCTCACCATAGGGGCAGACACACACACACACACACACACAAACATACATACTCATTTCCATGTCTCATGAGGACCAAGTTTATAATCATTGGGTAGCGAGTGTATTTACATCTTGTTTTTTTAAATAAAACAAAAACTATATTTTAAAAAATTATGAACAATTTGGAAATTAAATAATTAAATTAAAAAAAATAATCAAAATAAATAATTAAATAATGAATGAATGAATGAAATAAATAAAAACTATTAAAATAAATAAATAAATAAATAAATTTTATATATATATATATATATATATATATATATATATATATATATATATATATATATATATATATATATATATAAAATGTTATTTATTTTTTGGGAAAAGTAAACACATCCTCAAACCTACATGTTTCATGTTGCACCTGTTTCCCTCATGCTTTATGAGGACTTCTGGAAAAAAAAAACAAATTAATGTATTTATTACCTTTATTTATATTTAACCTTCGTGGGGACCTGAATTTTGGTCCCCATAGTGTCCTAGGTCCCCATGGTGTGACTGTGTAAACATATCAATGTCCCCATAAAGATAGGAATACAAGCACGCACACACACACACACAGGACAGAGTATATAATCAGCCTGTGGTCTGACTGGGCTGGGTGCAAATTGTAATAACATAGCAGCATGTTGTCAGACTGTAGTAAAGGCTCTATTTCTGCAGACACGCATGTACGCTCAAGAAGAAAACACACTTGCGGGCAGGCCAGAGACAACGGAATAACACATGCATTGAAGAAAAAAAAAATCACAAGGCTCATAATGTTGACTGATCATTTTCATTGAAGTCCTGCTCAGAATATAGTGGTGTCTATATATATATATATATATATATATAAAAAAATCTAAAAAAAACTCCAAAGACTAAGGCATGTTTTGCTGTGGCTGAGAATGACTGCATGAGAACAGTGAGTGCTTGTGAGCGCTCCTCTGCACCACTCTATGTAGATTTGCTCATTCTGCAGACTCATTACTAAAGAGCCAGAGGGATGTACAGATGACACTTCCCTTTATTGAAAAAGGCCAAACACTAAGGGGCCTTTGCATGCGAAGTCTGTAGTTTTTGATTGAAGTTAGTGCACATTTACACAGTGAAAACAGAACATTAACCCTTTGTTGCGTACTACATACTACAGTGGACAGTTCTTCTACAGCTGTTCTCTTGTATATTCATACATTTAGTTATTTTAGTTCCATATCAGTCAGTTCATATCATTACTGTAACTGGTCTGTTCTCAATACCTGATCTGCACTAACATGTTTAGGTCAATTAATTGCTTGTTTTTATTACACTGTAATTAACAGTCTCTTCTTAAATAAAAACTGCATTAAAATGTTTAATTTCATTGTTCTCATATTGCATTTTAACTACACTTTTCATTGGTGCAAAGTTTAAACACATGTTGTCCAGGTGAGTGGACATGTTTGTAACTCCATAAAAAGTAGGTTAATTAAAAAGGTTTTAATCACATTGTTTTTTTCAGGCCTAAAGAGGAATAAAAACACTCATAGGTCATAGGTCATGCACACACACACACACACACATGTTCTGCCAGACATAATCAGACATAAACTCATGCTTTTCTAACATCAGAATTATCACATCTGAATAAATATCTTGATGTACTGTTTACTTTTGAAATTGAACATTTTTGTGCATATTTAACACACCACACTGGGGGTGTAAGGGGATTGTAATTATATGATGCATTTGTATGATTGAATTACAAGTAAAACGTAGTAGTTTTCCAAACACACTGCTGGTCTGTCTTTACTCTCTTGTAAAAGTGGAGGACATAATACTCCTAAAGGCAGGAGGAGAAACCACACATCATAAAATTACCATTTTTGTAAGTCATATAATCTTTAACAAGATTTTAAGGCAAATAAATGGCTTTATATGTGTGAGGGTTGTGATTTACAGTTGACTTGCCTCCTTGGTCAGACTGTTAGAGCTTCTTTTTTAAATTATTAAATGGGACATTTTTTTCTGCATCACATTGTGGTACTGCAGCTGGGGTTAAGACGTTATACTAACAAGACTGTTGAAGTTGTTCACGTTTCCTTACAGCCTGGATTGTTATTATAACTTAGCTACATTACATATATAGCTAATGAGGTGTTGTAGTGGTGTGGTGGTTAGGCATTCTGAAAGGTTCTGGGTTCAAATCTTAGTGTTCATGGAGGTGCTCCAGTTTGCTCTACCATTAAAACAGACATATATGGGTTAATTTGGTCCCTATGAAGATTTGGAGTTGGTTCCAGAGCCACTTCAACGATCCCAATGTGCTTCATGTTAATGTAAGTAAATGACACTAATGCTAAGTGATAGACTTCACCAACAGGAATAATAAAGTGAATTGACCTTTAAAGCTAGCATTAATTTATTATTGTGTTTTATGGTGTCTTGCAGCTAGATTTACAATTTGTTTTTTACATTGTGTAAAGTTGACATTTAGTTGGTGCTGTTAGCATAGGGTTACCAGATTTCCCTAGTCTGAAACCAGGACACTTTTGCGTTTGACCATGTTCGTGCATGCACACTTTTAAAAAATTTTTTATATATAAACATGACACTGAAATGCTCTTATCCTTTTGTTGACGCTCACATTTTATCAGTATCTCAGATATTATCTTAAATAGCATTTTGTTTGTAGTTGTTTTTAATAACAGTATGCCAGTGTATGTGCTCTTCCTTTTTAGCTACTATAAACCATCCCATGCCGTAACACCTGCTTCCCCCGAACTTTGAAATGTATATTTTCCGGCTTTTTTTTTTTTTTTTGGTTTTACTTTTCGCTCCACTGACCCAGCAATTGAGTAAAAAAACACAGTAGGTACTACATACCTTGACACTAAACAAAACAAGCTAAGAGGAAAACCCTGCAGCACCACTGGTCAAGCCTTTGTTCATAATCCGTTAGACCCTGCTTATTTGGAACTGGCCTTTATTTGTCAAAATATAACTGCACCCAGCCTTTCAGTGGAACTTGGCTATATTTGGTGCCCATCCAGGCTAATGTCTGTGTCCGGGACAAAAGAGTTGAGCCTTGTCTGGGTGAGAATGAGGATGCAGCAGTCTGGGGTTTATATCCAGCTTCAGGTAGTCCGGTTTGTTTTCCAGTGAGCGTACGTTGGCGAGCAGGACTGATGAAGCAGCGGTCAGTTAGCTCTTATCTTAGCTGTAAAACCACCGTGACAGCCGTACTTCTGTCTCCCGCACCACCTCAGATGTCTCTGAAGGCGGCCTCTGTGGGGGGAGACTCTGCTGTAGGACGCTGGAGCAGACCGAGGTCGTGTCCACATCTTCATGGTCTGATCCGCCTCCTCGGACTTGTGGAGTCCAAGTTTTTATCAATTTTCCTTAAGTTGATGATAGTCTGCTGGTCATATCACCATTCAGCTGAACTTTTGATACTAAGACCGCTGGTCTAGGTGTAGAAATTACCATTAAAGTGGCTGTGTTACTGGGAGCAACAACAGCCAAACAGCACTGCTCCGTGATGAATGCAAATAATGAAAAGCATCATGGGTAGTGCCCTCATAGCTAATGGGATGCTACGTGACATATTTACATACATTGTGTAGTTATGTATAGTAATGTACTATATTTATGTCTTGGAGGTTTCAGTTTCCTTTCATACATAGTTTTCTGTCATATTCAGAGACGAAAAATTGAAGTAAAGATTTTTCATAATTTGAATTTTTCATTCGCTGGGGCTTCCGTAAGTAGAGGTACCACTGTACTAGGTAGTGGTCAATGCAGTGTTTAGTATTCATATCTAGGATTATTCCTATGTTGCTGAAATCTAGCAAGTGGCGTAAACCGGGACATATCCGTGTCCCGGCAGACTTTTGTCGGGACTTGGGACACACAACCTCAAACTGGGACTGTTTTGGTAAAACCAGGATGTCTGGTCACCCTATGTTAGCACCAACTAAACTTTTTCTATTTCAGAGTGTGGTTGGTGGATTCAGTAAGTTAGCATTAGCTTAGTAAGTAGCTCTTGTAGTCTCCGGTCTCTACCCACTTGTCCAAATATAGGCACTTTTGGCTCCATTATGACAACAGTTCCTAAGTGGTCGACACCCTGGGTCATGTCACTGTACCGTCATTGACTTCTTTTCTTCAGAACATTAAGTCGGTTATACTGTCTTTCAGAAATAAAACCTAAGGTATAGTCTTTATGTCTTTTTTATGTCCCCTCTCTTATTTTGTGTCATAATCCAAGGGTCAGTGGATAAGACCGCCCCCCCTGCTGATAATTAAATTTTGTGTTTAAATCTCCCTCTGTTAATAGACCTAAGGACAGAGGCTAAAACACTGACCCATAAAGTCTATTAACCTTTTAAGCGTAGGGAGTCATTTGGGAGACAAACTGTAACTGGCAGGTTAAAGTTTGATGGTATCAGAGGACCATGTAGCTCCGTTTGATCCCACAGGAGACGATGCATATTTGAATATGACTTTCACTTCCCACTGAGCCAGATGGATGAAGCAAAGTCACCTCATGCGTATACATGTCTGCATAGATATGCAGCCTGCTGTGTGTTTGTGTGAGACTAAAGCAGGGCACAGGGTTACAGTCACAGTGTGCCATATGAGGTGGACTACCTTCTGCTTTATCTTCTAAGGTGTCGGTCATTGGTATTTTCCCTCCATTGTTTCCTATATTTTTTCCATCTTCCCTCCCTTTTACTTTCTCTCTAAAAACCAGGTATGTTCATTCACTTTGTGATTTTTGGGCCTTCATCTGATGCAACAGTATTTTTGGTCATGGAGTGAGACATGTTCCCAGCTTGACAGTGTCAGAAATGTTAGTTTGAGAGGAGCCTGAGCAACTGAAATAACAAGAAGTGAGCAGGACAAGTATCGTTATGTTTATGTAGCTAAAAATAACGTCATAAATTTAGCAAATATACCATTCGCGTGACATCATATGACGTCAAAATATGACGTCATGGAGCCTATCTCATCTGATGGTAAGTTGAAGTTAAAGCAAAAAATAACATGACACTATCTGGTCTGGATTCTGAGATGTCACCACTTATGTGTTTTTGCTGTTGACCTTCACTGTGATCTTGACCTTTGACCTTTACAGCTCAAAATGTCATGGTTTCTTCCTTGACGCTTTATTAATCATCTCTGAACATTTCATCAAATCTGTTCATAACTTTTTGAATTATCTTGCAGACAGACAGATAGACAGACAGACAGACAGACAGACAGACAGACAGACAAACGTGAGGTAAAACATCACCTCCTTCGCAGAGGTTTCTGATCTTGGTAACATTTGTATTTCTCCCAGTGACGTATTTATAGTAAAAACTCATGTTGCATTTTTCTTTCAAAATTAAATGGTAAATATTCTGCACTCATATAGTTGTTTTCCACCTTCATGGTGCTTAAAGCTCTTTACATTAGCCTCACATTCACCCATTCACACACACTCATACACCAGTAGGGTTAAGGTTCTGTCAGTCCTACTGGGAGACTAACAAAGGGTTCAGTGTCTTGCTCAAGGACACTTCCACATGTGGACAGCCAGAGTTCGGACCCAAACCGCCAACCTCTCGGTCATTGGGCGATCCACTCTACCAACAGTCAGTCAGATATGCTGCTGATGATGATGATGATGATGATGATGATGATTCAAAAAAGAACAACTTCCTGAACAAAAGATGAAGTTAATTTTCCTGACAATAACAGCCTTAAGTCTGTTCATGTCTATAACTTGGGGCCACGTGCATAAAGTCTGTCTTCATATCGTACAGAACTGTTATGTTCCACAAAGAATGGCTCGAAAACTGAACCAACTGAATTATCTTGCTGACAGACAGACAAACATAACCTCCTTGTTGGAGGTATTTAATAATGATATTTAATTGTGATTAATCCAAATTAATCCACAACAACCCTGCAATTCATACGAATAGTCATTTTAATCTTTTGACAGCTCTAATAACAGTGTGATCATCAGCGTAGTTTCATAGTTTTACAACTACATTGACACAGATAGATGCCATATGTGCTGATGGTGTATTGTTGTTGTGCGTTCACCTACATTATAACCTGACATTCAGCAGATTGAGCAGATGTTATCGCACAGTTTGTTGCACAATGTGGCTCCTGAAAGAGTGCTGAAATTTCAGTCTGTGGTAGTTTTAAGGAGTCTTCCCTCCCTTTGTTTTCTCATGTATTCTGCCACAGTTGACTCTTTTACTAGTCCCTCATTTCCCCTTTTGTCACTCAACTTTGCTTATTTAATCTTGCATTCATTGCCCATTTAACTTTCCTCTCCCTGCTGCTTTTCTCTGTCTTTTTTCATCATTTCCCTTCCATGCAATAGTTTTTTTTCTATCCTCTTGCCTTTCCTTCTTTTGTATCCTTTGGTTTATTTTTCTTTTTCACATTTATTTGTTCCTCTGGCTGCTCTCCTCTCTTTTGTTACCCGTCTTCCAGCCGACTCTGTTCTATTTAAATGTGCCATGTTCCTATTAGCTTTGCTTTGACCTTATTTGAGGTACAGAATCCATATGAAATGTGTGTGTCGGCGAGAGTGTGTGAGAGTGCAGAGTGTGAGAGAGGTATGGGGGGGGGGGATGAATGATGCGCTGGTGTGAAAGCCATTGGACTGTGACTATACTGTAGGTGATAGAGACCCAGTAACATCAATCATAGACACACACTCACACACACACGTGCTCCTTGCCCTCGTTATTCCCACTAGAAGGGCTTTTCTTGATTTTTAATAAAGGATATCTGCAGAGAAGGTCAAGGTTATTCAATTGTTGGTCATTCATCTCCACTTTATTTTTTTTTTAACTCACCCTTGATGCACACACATACACATGGATGAACACACACACACACACATACACATACACACCACACAGATCTCTCAATCTTCACTATAGGACCCAGCTCGGGGACCCCTGAACCTTCTACGTATCAGTGTGTGTGTGTGTGTGTGTGCGTGCTCGTTGGTGTGAACAATGCTGCCGTCATCTCTGGGTTGTCTGGTTATCCATCATGCAGTTCCGTCGCTATCTTCTGGCAGAACGATATTTATATATATATATATATATATATATATATATATATATATATATGTGTGTGTGTGTTTCACCCAGCTTGAGAGTTTTTTTGCCGCGTTCAAGAGGTGTCAGAGATAATATTACTTTACTGTTTTATCG
Organism: Siphamia tubifer; assembly: GCA_020466265.1. NCBI lineage: Eukaryota > Metazoa > Chordata > Actinopteri > Kurtiformes > Apogonidae > Siphamia > Siphamia tubifer. Next base: position 33,026,707 of record CM035797.1, read on the forward strand.
GAAGACTGTTTGAACTTAATACACATACAAATGGTACGGAAATTGGAAACTGGATGCACTGCCAGCGCTGAGATAACTGCACCTCTGTGTCTATGAAATGTATGTTGGCTTCTTGTAAAAGGCAGCTGTAGCCGAGCAGATTATTATATAAAGCTCAGAGGTTATTGTGAAGAACACTGTTAATCCAGGTCCTCTGGGGGATGCTAGCTAGAGATTTGTGATATTGGAATACACTGAGCAAAACGTTATGTAGAATTTAATTTGTGGAATATTCTCTTCATCACATGCTCAAACCATCATATGTACAGTAATCATATGCGGTGCACAGATGGTGCTATATGCTGATGCGATAGCACTGTTATCAACCGCAACAAGTGGTACAATGTATAATATGAGGAAGATTTTATTTATGGACTCAAGGAACATGGATTGTGGTTTAATGACTTCAAGGTTCAAAGTGTTTTATTGATCATGAGTGGGTTTACCTGGGCAATAGTTTTCTATTTATACTGAATGCAAACAGAATTTAAGATTTATAAAAAAAAACAAAAAAAAAAACATTTGAATCAGATTAACCCTTTGCTGCATGAATTATGAGAACCTTAGTCAAGATTTTTTTTTTTTTTTCGTGATTGAAATCTTTTTAATGAAACTATTTTTTTATGGAGTTACAAAAATGTCCACTCAGCTGGACAACATGTGTTTAAGCTTTGAACCAAGAAACATGTAAAACGCAATATCAGAACACAATGAAATGAAACATTTTAATGCAGTTTTTGTTCAATAGATATTAATGTAGGACTACAATGTTCTGGACTGCACTTTTTGCACAGTAGGACTTTTTGGACAAATCATATTTTCTTATAACCCTAACCCTACCAATATGAGTGTATTGTATACATTTGTAATGTGTGATCATGTGTAAAATTATTATGGACTCTTTCAAATAATGTGAAGTTATATACTTGTAATGTAATTTGTAGGATTTTGATACTTTGATTTGAGTATATTTTTAATCTGTGTTTGAGTGAATAATACAATTATATGCAAATAAACATACATTTATGGTGAAAATATGATTTGTTCAAAAAGTCTTACTCTGCAAAAAAGTGCAGTCTGAAATATCCTAGTCTGGAATCAGACCATCCACCAATGGACATCTCATATATACACTCAATACACACACATGCACACACACACACACACATGCAGACAGACATGCAGACAGACATGCCATCAATCAGCATCTTCCTGAAACAAATGTGAAACAAAACGCAGCACTCCTACAGAGCTGAGGAAGAAAGACACACTCCAAATGCATATACACAGACTATGACCCAGGGTCATGCCAGCAGTATTCTTCACCTTAGATGAGGTGAAAGCAGGGAGTGATGGACTGAAACACACCCCAGCAGGTATAGGCAGAACCCTGGATGAGCAGACAGGTGTAACCGTTTCCCTGGGCTGGGGGCAGACGGGTCAAAGCGGCATCGGTAAACAGATGAGCGATGAAGCAGAGCACATGCCCTGGGAAGGAGGAGGCCCAAGACTAACTGAGCCGGTCCGGTCTGGAGGTGTAGGGTTACCGGAGCAGAAACACCAGAAGGAGAGAGAGAGAGAGAGAGAGAGAGAGAGCGAGAGCGAGAGAGAGGCCTGTAGAGCTGAGCTGGGCCAAGAACTAGAGGTCGGTTTACAGTTAAGAAGAAGGTCAGTGGAGCAAGAACACACCTGGGGAGGGAGGGACGGTGAGAGGCTGGAGTTGGTACCAGAGGAATGGGTCAGGGTACCAGGCAGCAGACGGGTCAGGTCAGGGACGGGGCAGGTCATTAATCAGGCAAAGGTCTGGAAACAAGTGGAGGACTGGAAAAGAACCAAGCACTTTGTATCAAGTACATTGACAAGATTAATAAAGTTTCAGTTTAAATATTTTAGTTTTATGCTTTTTGAATACTTATATTTTAACTTTAGTACTTTTTCCAACACTGTATTATTTTTACATTTTTTTTTTTTTACTTTACTGACACAGTTTCACTTAAGTGAATGCTCAAATCCTCTGAGATATGAGTAAAATGAATTGGAGGAAAAAGATAATAATAACGAACAACTAAATACTTTTTCTCAAGTCCTGCATTGAGGTACGTACGACGATATAAATGACACACAACAGTATATGGTAACACTTTACTTAAGTTTAGGTGAGTTCATAACACATTCATAGCAGCTGTTATAAACTGCACATAAAGCATTGATGACTGTTTCATAAGGCATGACTCAACATTCATACTAAACCTTTCATGAATGTGGACGACAGAACACAGACACTTTCAAAATAAAAGTCCAACAATCTCCCCAAAAGCTCTTAACATCACATCATATCTGAGTCACGTTGGTCAGTGGTTAAAGGGTTAATGATACTGGGTGAACAGAAGTTGAGATATATTTCTTTTTATCTGTATTTAAAAGCTCAGAGAGATTTAACTGGAGAGAGAAAACATGTGAAGATTGTTGAGAATGATCTGATTGCACCAGTGAGTCATTGCTATGGCTTGTGTTTTCTAAATATGGTCAAAACGATATTGTCAGGGAGCGTTATTTTCCTTGGAAGACTCTCAAGCAGAGTTTTTTTTTTTTTTATGATTGTTTTGTTAAACGTGCCTCTATTTTTTTCACGAGGGAGTAAATTTTTCAACAGAGTCGTCACTCTTGGACTCCGTCTGCCCTCGTTAAAAGACTAGTTTATGATGAAGTGTAAGAACAGGCGATAAATGTGACGGTTAAGGCTAAGATCAGAGTGTGAGGAATGACAACAAGCTGCGGAGTTTCCTCACAGTCGACCTAAACGCAAACATGTGTGGGTCTTGTTGTTGCCGACGGTGATGTCACTCTCAGCTGACTGGATGCTGTCACCGACGGACTCTGCGTGTGGGGCTGTGGTTTGTTTTTGTGAATGTGTGAATGTGCTGTTGTGCAATGAAGGAGTAGAAGTCTGAGAAATCAAATCAATAGAGAAAGGTTGTTTTTATGCAGCGGACACACATTCAACTATACATGCTTTATTGATTCTGAAACTGAGGCAAATCTTTATTCACAAACAAATGATGCGTCACATTGGCTTATTTTGAGTGAGAAACATATACAATCGTACCTCTACTTACGAAAGTACTTTGTTCTAGAAGTGTTTTTGTACCGTGAATTTTTGGTAAATAGTCTCATTTTACATGTAAAAGGTCTAATTCGTTCCAAGGCCCCCAATACTACCAGTCAAACCCACCAAAAATTATAAAAAAAAAATACTGATGTTGTATGAAATATGTGTTAAAAGAAAATGTAGATTTAGATTTTAGCCCGTCCAGGCTAATGGTGGCATCTGGGACAGAAGAGTTGAGCCGTGTCTCAGTGAGAATGAGGATGCAGCAGTCTGGTGGATCACGTTTGGGGTTTAAATCCAGCTTCAGGTAATCCAGTTTGTTTTCCAGTGAGCGTACGTTGGCGAGCAGGACTGATGGAAGCGGCGGTTGGAACGGGTTAGCTCTTAGCTTAGCTGTAAATCCACCACGACAGCCACGCTTCTGCTTCCTCTCTCGCTGCTTCCGATGTCTCCAGAGGCGGAGCGTCTGGGGGGGTGGGAGGGGTGTAGCAGACCGAGGTTCTGTGGAACGGTCCGTGTCTCCAGGCTTGCGGAGTCGAAGTTTTTAATAATTTTTCTAAAGCTGATGATAGTCTGTCGGTCATATAGCATTGATGTAGGTGGAGAAATTACCATTAGTGTCTGTTACCGGGAGCAACAGCAGCCGCAGCCAAACGGCGCCACCATCGACCTGTTTGCTGTCATATTCAAATACGTACTGTAATAAAGGTTAAATGAGGACACCCTAAAAAACTGTTTCAAACCAGGGGCCAAATGTGGTTCACCAACAGTTCCAATGTCGCCCATGGGATGAAGAGGATCATAACCTATTCAATGATTTTTTTTTTTTTACTGTTTGTATGTTTTCATTTTACTGGTGTAATGTTCTGAATGTTTTTTTTTTCACCTTCTCATGTGTTTTTCTTTCAGTCTAGATTAATTATATCAAAAGAGTGAAAGGAATTTTGTAATTGTAAGTTTTCCATGTATATGACTTTGTAAATTCACTACCAATTCAGTTAATTTCAGTATATTTACCTCTGCCAAAGTGGTTACATTTTCATCTGTCTGTCTGTCTGTCTGTCTGTCTGTCTGTCTGTCTGTCTGTCTGTCTGTCTGTCTGTCTGTCTGTCTGTCTGTCAGCAACATTACTCCAAAAAGTTATGGATGGATTTTGATAAAAACAAAAAAAAAAAAAAAAAAATCAGGATGTGTTGGGAGTGTGACAAGGAACAAATAAAAAAAATTTGGTGTTGATCCGGAAGAGATCCTGGATTCCTGGAAAATTTCAAAGTGATCCAGAATCCAGGATCTCTTCCAGATCACCACCAAAATTTTATCATTCGTTCCTTGTCACACTAACCCGAACCATAACGTTTTTCCAAGTTGACAACAACAAGATACTATATTAAAACTTAAAGTTTAGTTAAATAAAAATAAGGTTGATTAAAAAAAAGGGTTTAGTTTAACCCTTTGTTGGTCAGCTCAACCGTTTGGTAGAGGTAAATTTGAACCCTGATATCTACTCTAAATGTAAGTCATTTGACACCAAACTTCTTGGCCAGTCTCCACCTTTTGTAAGAAGCATGTAATGCACAGAAACACCACTGGGTGGCACTGTCAATGATATATTCAGCTCATGCTAGTGTACCACCAAGGAAGAAGACCGTAACCATGACAACACCTCTGCTATGATTTTTTCTTTTAGACACAAACTTGCAGAGACTCTTTTACATACATTATCCTCATCATGTTTCAGTAATACTTTGGTATTCATGTAATTATTTTTTGAGAACATGCTGAACCAAACGGTAGAGATGATAGTGAAGGGTCATGAAATGCTAATGCTAATCACTAATGCTAATCACTAATGATACAATCACAAAGAGTTAATACATCTAATTCTAATCACAAATTACATTGATGAGATTAGTGAAGGAGTAATGGTTTAATACTTTAGTTAAATTTAGGGTCAGTAAAACAAATTCTATGTTTTATCTTATAATAGTCCCTATGAGGTGGAAAAAGCAAAAAAAAAAAAAAAATTTTAAAATTAGATTTTTTTGTAGTGTGACCAACAAAGGGTTAATGGCATTAGTTAAATGTATTATCAAAGTATTGGATCAGAAATCACTCAAAAATCAAAGTAATATAATAGTCTGATGGGGACGTCTCTAATGTAAACAGTATCTGAATGTCACAGAGTAAGATGATGATTAAATAATCGTATGAATATTTTATCGGCAGTAAAGCTAAAACACCAGACAAACAGGAAATAACTCCCATGAGCCTTTGCCAGTGGCTTTGAGTTGCTTTCAGAAGTAGGCCAGAGTTTTGGTCTCTGTAATGTCACAATGTACGCTTCTACTGCAGCTAATGCATTAGTGGGTTTAACATTTAATGGGCTTTAATGGCAACAGTAAGGGGACAAAATTAGACTGGTATGAGCTTTTATGGAGTAACAGTAGTGGTGGGTCCAACAGTGTCCCTTCTATGAATCAATTACACAACTGCACTTTAAAGGCTGCAATTTGTCAGATTCATGTTTTACCTCAGCACAGTTTAATCAGAATGGAAGTGAGCACATATTTAAGCAGCCACTAAATGTACGAAATTAGGTTAATAAATCTTTATAAGCTATCGTAATATGACTGATCTGAACTGTAGACGTCTGATGGAGCCTTAACAGGGTTTCATTATTACAGTTGTCAGTCATTTGTTTTATTATCGTCCAAAAGACTGATGTTATATAACCCACAGAGACAGAAAAAACACTTAGAAATAAGGAATGCGATTTTTTAAATTTGCGACATTTTCATTTTCATTTTCATTTTCAGGCATCACTTGATGTGATCCCTGAGGCAGTTATGATTAACAGTGATATTACTGCACCTTTTATTTTGAAGGAAGGATATTTATATTGTGACTTTGAAAGTGTGAAGGGAGTGCTTTTACTTTGCTTTGCTTTTACTTTGAAAGAGCAAAGGTTTTATTAAGCCTTCAAACTTCTAGTCATTTTTGTCTACATCTCACTTAAATATTTTAATAAAAATAAATTGAATGCTGTTCTTGAACCATTGAAGTACATCCATGGGGATAGTCTCTGTTTAAAGCTAACACCCTACTTTTTTTCCCAGTACAGTCAGAATCATTCTCATTGTTACTGTCACTGAGTATTTTAAGGATGGAAAAATTTGTATCTCGCCTGATTTTTTTTTCCCTTAGTAAAACACCTGAATAAAAGTGTGGCATCATTCAGTCACACAGGAAAATGTGAAATAATTTAATTGTTTGTTTTGTGCTTGACTTTTGTTTCGAAACCAACAATTGAATTATGCTGCATTTTACTTTATTTTCATTTTTTTATGACAGTCATTACAAATTAAATCGATTTAATTTCTTTCTTTTTATGTTTTTTAATGTCTAATTCATTGTGTTTTGTGTGTGTGTGTGTGTGATGCAAATTAAATTATTTTATTTTTAACATTTTGGTTCCGAATTGAATTTGTAATGATTGTGTATTGCTTTGTCCTGTGCTTGTTAACTGTAGCCACGTGTAATGTAAATACACACACTCATAGCATTGGCTTCCATGTTTAATCTGCACGAGTTACTCTGTTTTTCTCTACTTTAAATTAAATAAATGTAGCTAAAATATACTCCATTTTGCACTAAAAAGAAGTTGCCTGTTTAAATATAAGAATTAAACTGAGAATAACTGACAATTTCAGGTCTATAAACTCTTCGTCAGGCCAAAATGGAAGAAAATAAACCGAAATAATAAATAAATCAAAGTGTCCGACTGTAAAACTGACTGTTTTGGAAGTTTTTGTAGAAAAATTGCTGTTTAAAGCTACTGTGAAAAGGACTTTCTCCACTCCATTTGGATGTTAGAGACAGAGAATATGAATAATGTTTGTTTTTGGTCTGTTTTTTTTTGTTTCTGTTGACTTTGAATTTCTTTTAGTAAAGTGAAATAAAAAACAAAATGAAAGTAAAATGCGGCATAATTCACTTGTTGGTTTTGTGCTTCAAAATGACAGTCAAACAAACCAGTGTTTTTTTTTTTTGTTTTTTTTCATAAACGTAAAATCCAAATCCCAACATATACACGGACTGTAACACCACTTGTTCTTTTACACTTTTCATTATTTGCCTTTGACAATACAACTGTTGCTGCAGCCCAAACTGTGTATTGTTAGAAAACACCATTTGGTGGATTGGTCCAGACCTGTGCATGGAACTCAGACACAAAAATTCACACATGTCCATCAGAAGGTGGCACTATACCAAAAAAAAATTATAATAATTTTGGGGCTATATCTCTTAAACCATCCATGAATCCTTGTTCTGGGGTCACTTTACTCATCATACTCTCTCACAGCTACTTACTTAAATAATTCAACTGCTCGTTCAGTGTCTGAAAACGTTACAGCGACTTCCATACAGTAGCTCTGACAGTGCAGAGGTTACGTGAAGTACATGTGCAGATACGAAAATAAGCACTGACTCTAAAGTTAGAAGTGTTAATTGAACGAGGGAGACGAGTAAATGCTTTCGCTTTTATCAGCTCCACAATAAAATAATAAAATAAGCAACAAAATTAACAAAAAACAACCTAAGTGATCAATAAAATGAATAATAAATTAACAAAATAATAAGTAACATGAACACAATAAGAAATAAATGGAAGAAAGTTTAAGAATTTTTCATTTTAATTTTGTAACTTTAATTTTACCTGTTTTTATTCTGTTATATTGTGTTATATTACATGGATCTAACACAGTCATGTTCTGTTATTTCTGTCCTCTTTACATCCTCTCACTCAACCTCAGTTGTACTTTGTTTTTATTGTTGTTCTTATTTGTTGTTTGTTCATTCTGCTGTAGTGTTTGGCTGTCAAAACACTTCCTAAACTCAGTTTAAAAAAAAAAAAAAAAGTTCTGTATAAATTAAGTTATTAATATAATAAAATAATAATAATGATTAAAATAAATAATGATGAAAAAATAAAATGTAGGGAAGAAATATAAGTAAGCAACAAAATTTACAAAAACAATGAATAATAACCAACAGAATAATAAATAACATGAACAACGTTAGACTCAAATGAGAAAAAAATTAAAGAAAAAAATTAAATGTAGAGAAAAAAAAAAACAAAATAAGCAATAAAATGAACAATAACAGTCCGTCATCAATGAATCGAACAAAAATGAAAAAATAAATCAAGAAAATAATAAGTAACATGAACAAAGTTAGACACAAATGAGACAAAGTGAAAGAGAAAAAAAATTAAATGTAGAGAAAAACAAAAAACAAAATAAGGAACAAAATGAACAAAAACAGTCCAAGTCGTCAATAAAATGAATAATAAACCAACAAAATAATAAGTAACATAAACAAAGACACAAATGGAACAAAATTAAAGACAAAAAATATAGAGAAAAACTAAACAAAATGAACAAAAACATTCAAAGTCATCAATAAAACAAACAAACAAAAATTTCAAAAAATAAACCAACAAAATAATAATAAGTAACATGAACAAAGCAATAGCAGTGTACCAGCGCTGAGGTCAACCTTTTTAAATGGCAATGAAAATTGAATGTAATATGTCCCTTCAGTGGGTGAATAAATGAAGTCCTTTCAGTCTGTCCTCCGTCCATCCGTCTTGCTGTCTGTCTTCTGTTCTGCATCAATTATTCACCTGGTGCAGATGAATATTTCAAAGGCTGCTGGACTCTCTTCCTCTGTACCTCATCCCATCGTCCCTGTCTCAGTTTAATCTCTCTACTCTGTGTCTTTTTTGTACCTCTGCTCTCATCTTTCTCTGTCTTCTTTCTTCCACCGTCACCTTCTTAAACTTTCTAAATGTGTGGACTTTGATTTAGGTCTTGCAGAGTCAGTAGATGTGACTTTGGCCTCATGCTGTGAACTCTGCTGTCGTTTATAATCCCAACTGGCTTTTGTGAGAGCAGTGGTTTTGGGTCTGCGTGTGTGTGCACCTAAGATATGGATGGCTCTGCTTTTTTTTTGGGGGGTGGGGGGGATTAATGGGAGAGGGTTTTTTGGAGTGATGGTTTGTTGGGGCTGTAGGAGGCCACTCCAGTCGACTGCTCATTAACTATGAATGGGATCTACCTTCTCGCATGTTTTCGTAGACGGGTCGAGGCGCTCTGCATATTCACTCCATATTCACGCTACATTTATACAGAGACGATGAAAACAGAAGACGCAAAAGCGGCGTCTGGTCTTTAGTTTTTCATCCGCGTATTCAGGAGGAAATCCTTGTTTATACCAAGACGCAACAGTAGGACAAATACGATTGGATATAGTCATGCCAGGACGACTATGTCCTTTTCTGTTTTTGACGTATGTAATTGTCTACCTGTCTCTGTTCGGCTGGTATGTGTGTGTAATGTCTGTACAATAACTGCAACCACTCCTGTATATTTACCAGAGCTGCTAGTGCTAATGCTAATGCTAATGCTAATGCTAGTGCTAGTGCAGATGGGAGGTCTGTAGGATCCAGGTTGTCTGACTTGTTTGTTGCTTTACCTGCTCAGTGTATGAATGTAATGTGAACATATGTGACGTAAAGATGCACGCAACGTGAACATGTGCCTTTTAGACGGAGAATCAAATGGATCATTACCTCTGATGTGCATTAGCTTTATGTATATGTCCATGCAATTTGATGGTGATACCTCAAGTATTCATTGAGTTATAGCATGATATGTTATGTTGTTATGTATGATATGTTGGGTGAGATTAAAAACATCATGTAACCATAGAATGTAAAACAGTAAAAACAATGAAAAGGGAACAAATCTTTGTGTCTATATTCGATGAATTAATAAAACACCTTTTAATGGAATGAACACTATAACCTATACTGTAGGAGACACGTCACCAGAATGTGCTGAGCTTTTCGTCGCTGCCAACACTCCCTTCTTTCCCAGGATATATTTATGGAACTCTGCTCAAGGCATTGCCAAATTCACTTTAACTTTAATTTGGTTGCAGACCAGGTTAAATGAGCATCTGGTTCTCACATCAGTCCAGGCACCTTTCATAATTGAAAAGCTCCGTTCAGAGTATGCATTGCTTATCTGTCAGGGTGCGTGCAGCTTCTCAGCAGCAGTCTGACGCTGCATGCAGTCAACCCAGTTTGGAATGTTCACTATTCTCTTCTGTATTCTGAGTGTTATTTTATGGACATTTAGGGAATTTGGAATAGCTTAAATTTCAGGACTGGCCTGAATATTTTGGGACATCTGGTTACCCTACCAATAATTATGTATTTATGTATGTATATATGTGACCCTCCAGCACAAAACCAGTCACTTTGGTTCAAATTTCATAAATTCAGATTTTATATTTATCTGAAAGTTTATTAAAAAATGCCTGGTGACACTAATTCAACCAATCAGAGGCTGTTTTTCAACATCGCTATAGCAACAAGGGCTTTAGTTTAGTGGAGAAGGCTTTGTTCTGAGGCCTCCCATTGGTTCAAATATGTAATTATGTAGATTTCTATTTTAGGGTTGTCTAGAGGGTATCTCCATCTTTCCAACGGTACCAAACATGATGGGGAAATACCTAATGCCAACGGCAAGGAAAGTCGTGTTTGGAGTCGATTTTTCTTTGTTTTAGACTTAATTACTGTCAGAGTCACTTGTTGTTCTTCCTAAAAGGCATGATTTGAAGCATTTACACTAGGAATTTAACAAAAATTCATAGTTAGAAGTGTTCAGGAGACATTTTACTGGGATTTTATGGATACACTTCAAATTCCATAATTTTGACCCATATAACGTATTTGAGGCTAAAGTTAGAAAAACTGCTGTGACTGAACCACTGGTTTAGGATGGACGCACACAAACACACACACAGACACACACACACAGACACACACACACAGACACACACACACAAACACACACACAGACACACACACACATATATATATATATATATATATATATATATATATATATATATATATATATATAAACACAGTATGATAGATAGATCTTTAGTTTGTCATTGTAACACATACAATAAAATTTAAAAGTGCCAACCAATCAGTGCAACAACCATAAAAACACTCATAAAATCTAAAAAAGCTAAATGAACTAAACCATAAAACCCGTATTGCACTTAAATAGCAACATTTAGAGTGACTGTTAAATTTTATTGTATGTGTTACAATGACAAAATAAAGATGTGTGTGTGTATATATATATATATATATATATATATATATATATATATATATATATATATATATATATATATATATATATATATATATATATATATATATATATATATATATATATATATATATATATATATATACTGTCTATGGTTTAATACTACTTAACATCCACCTGTTGTTATATTGTTATATGGTTCATACACTGAAACACTTGAATGTTACATTTAAATCTATTCCTGTTTTTAATCTTTGCTAGTGAACCATTTTTTTAGTATACTGAAACATGACACTAAAAACGTTTAAATAAACTCAACTTGATAGTTTACAGGTGAATCTGTATTTATTATGAGTTTAGATGACATCTCTTTGTTTCTTCTCCATGTGAAAAGCTGTCACATATATATATATATATATATATATATATATATATATATATATATATATATATATATATATATATATATATATATATATATATATATATATATATATATATATATATATATATATATATATATATATATATGTGTGTGTGTTTTTAATAAATGCGTGTCTTTTCCTTGGGTCCTATCAGCTCCAGGGTGTGTCTCTAATGGGACACATTCCACTGTTGAGAAAATAAAGGGGAAAAAGTGAAAAGCTCAATTTCAAAAGTATTCCATTTGGTGTCATGTCAGAATCAATGAGCTGGAACTGTCAAATGATTTATTGTTTTTATTTATTTGGAAAAAGTGACTATTCAAATGTCTAAATAGTTTCCAGTGATAGACTTTAATGGATGAATGATTCCAGCTGGGGTTGGACTCTTTCCTTTTCAGTCTGTAAACACAACAACAGACAGAATATTAAGTTTCCATCACTGTCATCAATATTGTGATGATTTGAGTCAGATATCACAGCGGTATGACATGAATATTTGTTTTCTAATCTGGGATTAGAGCCAGAGGATCAAACTGAGGCAGAAAAAAAACAAGTGAAGGAAATGAGACGTGCTCAAAAGAGGAGCTGAAGCCAAAAACATGGAATACTTTTATACTGTTGATCTGTTTTAACTTCCCCTCAGTCCTATATGTCTGTGACTTATATGCATATAGTGTCCGAGCTGCGTGCGTCCGTGTTTTATTGGCAGGATTTGTGCTTCAGCTGTGGCCTGGGTCCGGCTGTGCTGCAATCTGTTTGCTCCCACTCCCAGCACATTTGCATTGACACGCTCTTAATCTCATGCACTGACCGATGAGTGCGGAGTGTTACTGTCGACTGGTGGCTCTTCTGAATGAACAGTTTTGTAAATTCATGAGGAGAAGTCACGTTATTTGCTTTTTGCTTTAATTCCTTTCTCTTAATTTAATTCAAGCCTTTATTGTCATTATATGCAGTGCATACGGCAACATTCAAAATGCTTCTTTATAATATATTTTATTATAATATAAATAAATATAATAAAATAAATATCAGGATAAAACAAACATTTAAACAGTATGTTATAAAAAAGAAGAAACCCCACAAATCCTAACCCACATCCATCTATACAGCTACTAGTATACTAGTAGTAAGCTAGTATACTAGTAGCAAACTAGTATACTAGTATTAAGCTAGTATACTAGTAGCAAACTAGTATACTAGTATTAAGCTAGTATACTAGTAGTAAGCTAGTATACTAGTAGTAAGCTAGTATACTAGTAGTAAACTAGTATACTAGTAGCAAACTAGTATACTAGTAGTAAGCTAGTATATTAGTAGTAAACTAGTATACTAGTAGCAAACTAGTATACTAGTATTAAGCTAGTATACTAGTAGTAAGCTAGTATACTAGTAGTAAGCTAGTATACTAGTAGTAAACTAGTATACTAGTAGCAAACTAGTATACTAGTAGTAAGCTAGTATATTAGTAGTAAACTAGTATACTCGTAGCGAACTAGTATACTAGTAAGATAGTATATTAGTAGCAAACTAGTATACTAGTAGTAAGCAGGTATACTAGTAGTAAGCTAGTATACTAGTAGTAGAGCTAGTATACTTGTAGTAAACTAGTATACTAGTAACAAACTAGTATACTAGTAGTAAGCTAGTATACTAGTAGTAAGCAGGTATACTAGTAGTAAGCTAGTATATTGGTAGCAAACTAGTATACTAGTAGCAAACTAGTATACTAGTAGTAAGCAGGTATACTAGTAGTAAGCTAGTATACTAGTAGCAAACTAGTATACTAGTAGTAAGCTAGTATACTAGTAGCAAACTAGTATACTTTATTGTTTTCTACTGATAATTTTGTTGATGGAACTGATGTACACATGTCAAAAAGCAACTGATTTAGAAAAAGAAAAAGGCCAAAGTAAAACTACTGGAACCAAAATACAATACATTAATTATAATATCAAATATCAAATCAATACAATACAAATTACTTTTCTCCCTTTTTTTAACTTCATTTTGTTTTTTCATTTTGCCATGTTATTTGTGGTTTTGTGAATACTTATTGGCTTCTGTTATATGTTGTTGCTTATTTTTATTTACTTTTTCTATGTTTCGTTTCTTATTTTCCTTCATTGTGTTCTGTTAGTGTCTTATTTTGTTCATGTAACATGTTATTTTGTTAGTTTAATATTCATTTTTGTTCATTTTATTGATCACTTTGGCAGTTTTCGTTCATTTTTTTGCTTATTTTATTTTATCTTATTTAATTTTTATTTAATTTTTTTTTATTGTGGAAAGAGTTAAAGCCATGAACCAATCTTTAGTGATTTATATCAATCTATCATGATATTATAGTGTCTACTTTGCATTTTTTGCAGTGAAAATCAGGCATTTTCCTATATTTAATTTACTGGCCGTTTACTGTAACCACCCTGTTGAGATAACATTTGAAGGTTTATTATCCTAAAAACAGAGAAAACTTAAGAAAAGAAATGACATTTCTAAATGTCACCACCTGCTGTATTGATCCAACTCCATGTGTTTTACTGGTGAATCAGTTATATAGAAGATGATAGTGTTTCCACGGTAACTATGGAGTCTCTGAATTTCCAAATGGGTCGCATCTGATGACCATGAAAAGATGAGAAACTGTTATTTTCACCAATTATCTAGTGGATCAAGAGGTATTAAACAGTTTATATCAGTAGATGCTTACGGTCACTGGTGTTTTATAGATTAAATGATGCAGAAACTTCAATATCTAGTCTTTATTTTGTAATAATTTCCACAGATTTTGTCTGTTTGCTTTTGTATTAGTGCCTAAATTTAATCCCCAAATGGTAACTAAAAAAAATAAAAAATAAACAATCTATCTATTGTATGTGCTACAGTTAACTGAATTATCTCCACTTAATTTAGCATATACTTTTTTATATACTTATATTTACATTCAGGCATTAAATATAAGTATATATAAAAAAGTAGAGCTGTAAAATGAACGTATTAATCCATCATCATGTGGTTGGTTGTTGAAGGTGTTGAATAAACATGTTAATTATATGTATATTAATATTTTTGCATATATTTGGGATATTTTATCATGTTTTGGGGTGGGGGTTTTTTGCTAGTGGGTTTTTAGCATGTTTTCTGTTTTTTCTCCATCTTTTTTGTGTTTATTCGTGTATTTTTGAAAATTTTGTGGAACATTTGAGTACAAAAACTAACTAGTGTAATGTAGTGTTTTAAAAGTGTTTTAAACATTATCCATCAAAATTAATCCTAACCAACCCTGTGATTAATCTAATATTTTTAATCATTTGACAGCCCTAAAAAATTTAAATCTTAAATTAAGTAGAGATAATTAATTCGACTGTAGCACATAGAATAGATAGATTTTTATTTATTTTTTGTTATGTTGCATGTTTGCGACAGTAGGTGTGAATGGGTTAAATTTCTTAAATATTATAAGATAAGACTGAAAGAACATTGCGACATTTTTTTTTTTTTTAACACCCTGCGACATATATATATATATATATATATATATTATGATTTGATAAAATAGTCAGGGGTATATGTATATAACAATCCTTCTTGTATCCAAAATAATAAAATTAAATAAATAATTATAAATTAATAATAATAATAATAATAATAATAATAATAATAATAATAATAATAATAATAAATGAATAAATAAAAAATACATTAAAATAAATGAATACAAATAAATAAATAAAAAATATATAAATGAATAAAAAGTAATAAATAATTAAAAATAATAACTGCAGGACTATTGCACACACATACATTGTGGCGTCGATGCTCAAATAATATATTGTGCAGCTCTATTATAACATCAGTTAAAACAACCTGAACCTTTCTGTTCTAAGTAGATCCTCCCTGGTGGTTTGGACATGACCAAGGTTACATTGGAGGGATTATGTCTCTCAGGTGGTCTGGGTCCACTTTGATATGACCCCGCTGGAGGTGGACGGGGAGTGGGAGGTCTGGACTTTGATGATTAAGCCACTGTCCCCATGACCTGGAGCCAGATAAGCAGAGATGGATGAATGGACAGAGGATTCAGATCAGTTTAACCCATAAAAAGCCAAACACTAACTGCTAACCAAAAGGATCCACTGATCTAAATAGTTTAAACATGTTGGTCCATTAATCCTATCAAACCATATCAATAATTCCTGTAAAATCCAGTTCATCGTCTTTTCATGGTCATCAGATATGACCCATTTGAACCTTCAGAGGCTTCGTAGTTACCATGGAAACATTGTCATCTTCTGAGACATTGATTCACCAGTAAAACCCATAGAGGTGGATCAATGACAGTGAATGGAAACATTAGTTTTTACTGTCAAATACAGTTGGATCTGTTTCTTGGTTATTATGGACTTTTTGTCCTCAGGTTTGTTTTTTTTCCTGCAATTTCTGTGAATATTCTCTTTTAATACTATTAAACGACTTACAAGTGAAACTCCATTCAGTCCTGTAATGTTGTAATTTAATTTATTTGATCAAATTATAATGAACAGTTTAAAAAAGAGATGTACTTGCTTATCTTAGAGTTTATGTTCTCAACTCTACTGACCGCATAAAGACTATACAGTGCCACAAAGTGTATATATATATATATATATATATATATATATATATATATATATATATATATACATATATATATATATATATTACAAAGATATACGATGTTCTGTGGGGGGGGGGATAGTTTTGGATATCACTGTTGGATCTTGTGGTCTGAGTCTTTCTGATGGTGTAAACACAAAATGTTTGAATGAGTAACTTCACATGCAGTGAAGTTCAGGTGGAGGGGGCTTTAAGGCTCCCTCCCACCAGCTCGACCCCTGGTACCCCCTTCCAATCGTGGCCCGTTCAGGGACATTTGTCATGCGCTCAGTTTTTGTGTTCAGAGTGAACCGAACCCTGGTCCTGGGCGCACCACCGTACCCTGCCCCGATAAAATCTGTGAGAAACTGCCTATTCACATATATGGACCCAGATGACCCCCCCCCCCCAACAGGGAAACAGAAAAGGCCACATGCACTGTGCCATTGAGGAAAAAAAAAAGTTGATTTGAAATGTTCATTTAATGATTTGAGCCTCATGTTATTGATGTGGGAATAAGGGTCACAACATCCAACACAAGTGTTTATTTATTTATATATATATATATATATATATATATATATATATATATATTTATTTACTCTCATATTATGCTCCATACATAGTAATTTTAAGTGAAAGTTTAATATTTTATTATGTTGTTGATTGTTAAAGCTCACATTAAAGTCAAGGATTATTGTGTCAAAAACTGTGACAACTGAAGAAAAAGTGACTTTTTCAGCAAATGTATCAATAATGGAATATAAAAAAACAACAACAAGCCTAAAACGGTGTTACTTGGTGTCAGTTCCCAAATTAAGTTTTCTTTGTTTAATTTTTATTAAGTAATTTATCACAATTTATTATATTAAACCAGGGGTTGTCCAAATCCAGTCCTCGAGGGCCGGTGTTCTACATGTTTTAGATATTTCCCTCTTCCACATGATTCAGTTTAACCCTTTAACTCCTGAAACTGAAGCAGAAACGGAGAAAAATGAAGAAAATGTTACTTTTTCATTGAAGGTATCAATAATTGAAGTGTTTCCATCCACTGTCATTAATCCAATTCCCTGGGTTTTACTGGTGAGTCAGTCTTATAGAAGATGACAGTGTTTCCATGGTAACTACAGAGCCTCTGAATGTCCAAATAGATCATATGTGATGACCATGAAAACTGTATTTTACATCGATTATTTACATGTGTTGCCCAAATTAGTGGATCATCAGCAGGTCATACACATGTTAGTTTTGGTTGGTGGTGGACGTTTGGATATTTACGAGTTAATTTAACTGTTTTGACATTTATAGCGTCACAATTTGCAATTTCATCTATTTTAAAAATATATAGAAATGGTCAACAAAAGAAACTTGACTCCACAACTATTCATTTTTATGTGAAAAAGAAGAATTCTGAACGTGCACTTAAAGGTTGTTTGGAAGCAACGTCACGGTCGACGAAGGATTAAGCTCATCTGAGTGACTGTGACTCCAACGAATCAGAAAAAAATAAGAATCAAAACTGGTCTGAGCACTGCAGAACACACACACACACACACACACACACACACATATACACACACATGTACACACTCATATACACACACAAACACAATATATTATATACAATATGTTATTCAAAATCTGCCTCCAAGACTAAAAGCAGCCGAGAACACGTGATAAAAGTGAGTTCCAGTGTATTATTGGTCAGTGTGTGTGTGTGTGTGTGTGTGTGTGTGTGTGTGTGTGTGTGTGTGCGTGTGTGTGTATGTGTGTGTGTGTGTGGCAGTGGGCCAGTGGAACCAGTAACAACACAGGCTTAGATAATGAATACACACACAGTAACACAGTGTCTAACCCGGAGCAGGCTGCGACATCTTTGCCTGTGGCGCTGACGTGTCCTGTGTGTGTGTGTGTGTGTGTGTGTGTGTGACAGTGTGTGTGTGACAGTGTTTGTGTGTGTGTGTTCACCTTTTCACTCTGCAGCAATGAAGAGGGATTACTGTGATTGACAGGTGTGACCGCTGTGTACCACTCACACACCGGCGCCACGGTGGTTATTACAATTGTACTATTGCATTGAATACAGTGTGTCGTATTGAGATCGCTATGGCAACAGTAACGTGTAGTGTCCTACCTTGACATGAATGGGAAGTCATATTATCTCTTCTCTGCTGTATTGCTATGTGTTCCCTTCACTCAAAGCTCCACCCCATGTTTTTCATACATATATATATATATATATATATATATATATATATATATATATATATATATATATATATATTGTATTGTAACACACTGATAGAGGTGAATGAGAATGAGGAATCAAATAAATTAAATCTGTTTGGTTGAATGAAGAAAATAACCACTAATCTTCACTGTAAATGTTATTGTTCACCATCCTACATAAAAAATAATCTAAAACAACCCAGTATATGGACCTGTTTACTTACCCCTTTGATACATAAATAATGAAAACCTGAGTCAAGATTTTTTTTCCCCAAGTGTTTTTATTCCTCTTTCCTCCTGAAAAAACTAATGTGATTGAAATATTTTAATGAACCTATTTTTTCATAATAAGTGTTTAAGCTTTGAAGCAAAGAAAAGTGTGTTTGAAATGCTATATCAGAATACTACGAAACAAAACAGTTTTAATACAGTTTGTGTTTAAGAAGACACTGTTAATTACAGTCCAATAACAACAAGTCATTTATTTCCAGGTAAACATGTTAGTGCAGATCAGTTATTAAGAACAGAGCAATTACAATAATGATATGAACTGACTGATATGGAACTAAAACAACTAAACCATGAATATACAAGAGAACAACTGTCAAAGGGTTAAAGTTGTTGGATTGAATGATGAAAATAACCACTAAACTGTAAATGTTTATTATCCTCATCATTAATCATTCATAAAAAATAATCTAAAACAACCCAATATATAAATCTGTTTACTTAACCCTTGAATTATGAAAACCTGAGTCAAGATTTTTTACCCAAGTGTTTTTATTCCTCTTACGTCCTTATGTTTGACACCTGTGCTTTACATGCAGTAAAATAGTACATTAAAAGAGAAAAGTGTTTTATTCAACTCATTCACTGCCATTCATGTGTTTTGGCATCAATTCAAATCCAAATGAACAGTGTACACTTTATTTTGATTGGTGCCATACTTATGTTGTCTTAGTATTTTATTACAGTATAATATAATATAATATAATATAATATAATATAATATAATATAATATAATATAATATAATATAATATAATATAATATATAATATAATGTAATGTAATATTGTATAGTATAACATAGTATAGTTTAATATAGTATAGTATAATATATGGTATAATATAATATATGATATAATGTAATATAATATAATGTAATATAATATTGTATAGTATAACATAGTATAGTTTAATATAGTATAGTATAATATATAATATAATATAATGTAATGTAATATAATATTGTATAGTTTAATATAGTA